>VXBX01008688.1:609599-664128 GCA_013400415.1 Scytalopus superciliaris
AAAAAAAAAAAAAAAAAAGGAGAGGAGAGACAGACTAGAGGAAAGAAAACCGCTCAGCCTACTTTCAGTTCAATAAAAATCCTGGAATAAAGAGTCAAACAAACCATTCACAGACACCTAAAAGATCCTAAGTGACTATCAGTGCATACTTTTCAGTATCAAATCATATAAATTAATCTAATTCTTTGCATGTGATCAGACTTGTTAAGATGTAACAGTGAAAAATAAACATACAAAAATAACCAGTCACAAGTGGAGTTGTTGGTCAAAAGATGACACCATGTTGGGGCAGTGTTGATCTGCTGGAGGGTAGGAAGGTTCCAAAGGAATCTGGATAGGCTGGATCGATCGAGGCCAATTGTTTGAGGTTCAACAAGGCAGTGCTGGGTCCTGCACTTGGGTAACATCCCCCTGCAGTGCTACAGGCTGGGGGCAGACTGGCTGGAAAGCTGACAAGTGGAAAAGGACCTGGGGTGCTGGTTGACAGCTGAATGTGAGCCAGTGTGTGCCCAGGTGGCCAAGAAGGCCAGTGGCACCCTGGCTTGTATGAGGAATAGTGTGGCCAGTGGGACCAGAAGATCATCCCTCTGTACTCAGCACTAGTGAGGCCACACCTCAAATCCTGCATTCATTTTGGGCCCTTCAATTCAAGAAAGACATTGTGGTGCTGGAGCATGTCCAGGGAAGGGCACTGGAGCTGGTGAAGGGTCCAGAGAACAAGTCTTGTGAGGAGCAGCTGAGGGAGCTGGGGGTGTTTAGCATTCAGCAAAGGAGGCTCACTGGGGAACTTACCACTCTCTACGACTACCAGAAAGGGCGGTGTAGCCAGGTGGGGGTTGGTCTCTTTTCCCAAGTAACAAGCAACAGGCCAAGAGAAAATGGCTTTGTGCCAGGGGAGATTTGGATAGGATGTTAGGAAAAATGTTATCACTGAAAGGGTTGTCAAAGCACTGGAACAGTGCCTAAGGAAGTGGTGGAATCACCACCATCCTTGGAAGTATTTAAAAGATGTGTGGATGTGGCACTTGGGGACATGGTTTAGTGGTGGGCTTGGCAAGGCCATTGGATTTAATGATCTTAAAGGTCCTTTCCATTGCAAATGCACTGAACTGAGTCTTCTTCCTCTGACAGAAGTCACTAGCAAGTGTCAAGGAAGAACATGAAAAATGTATGGTAAGTATATACTTAACTTTTCTGTGGTAGGCTGTCCTGGTTTCAACAAATACTCAGTTTAATGACTCTTGGAGCTGGAAGTTGTATCAACAACTGTTTTTGGTATTCCGTTGAAAATTAAAGGATATTTTAAATAAAATATTGTAGAATTTGCTATTATAATATATTTTCATAAATTACTTGTATGACACTATAGATGCATTTTAGTATGGTGATCATACAAAAATTGAAGACGTTTCAAGGACTGAAAGGTCTAGAACTAAAACTCCAAATAATTTTAACAGGTTAGAGAACTCCTGCAAAACCAGGATTCATATCAGAGGGGGGAAAAAATAAAGTTATACACTTAGATTACACTAAACAAATAGAGGATAGGGAATGACAAATCTGCTCTGCTGTAAAAGATTTGAGGATTAAAGTGGATCAGATCTGAGCACGTGCCAATAACATTGCCAAAAGCAAACATACTGCCTAAATGAAAGGCTGTCTGTAAGAGCCGGTGTAGCGACCACTGGAGTAGGTTTCAGTTACAAGCACTGCACCTCAAGAATAGTCTACAGGATATGAAAGAAGTTAAGAGAGCAGGAAGAACGATAGAATTCAATGTTTTTCAAGAAGAGTTGAAATCTGAAAGGAAATTAGCATTTTCAGATGTGCAAAGAGTAGCTGTAAAGAAGAGACTAAGCAATTCTTCATGAACAGTAGGGACAAAGAGAGAAGTTTCCCACATAAATACCAACATGGAAAATTCAAAGCCAGGCCCTGGAAAAACTTTTGCACAATGAAAGTTCTTCACAAAATCAGGTCGGTCTCCATCACTGGGGTTTATCATGGAAATAGTTGGGCAAACACCTATAAAAAAAGGCTTCGGCATAAATGACACACCTTCAGGTTACTGGGGGTGGCATCCTGGGTGTCTTCCTGTTTTATTTTCTGTGCACTTATCAGTTCTTTTTATTTTTGCATAAAGGCACATAACTACTAGAACAAATCACCAATGGATGTTGTAGATTATCAGTTATTTCTAGTTGTTGATATGAGTTTGAATATATGAGATATATATGAAGTATATTGTCTTGCAATAGATAATTATTTGGCTTTATGCAGAAATTACTGACAGTGACTTTATGATTTTTTTCTAAAGGAGATTGAACTACATGGTTCTAATGTTTTCTTCTGGCCTTACTATCTGGGTGCTATAAATAGATTCATTTAAAAAATCAGTGTGCTATCAGATTGACTACTGAAATTTTTGCTCAACATGTACTACAATGTGATACAGGAGAAGGCTTGGAAGGGACAAGAAGCAGTGGTCTCAAACTAAAACACAAGATATTCTGTTCAAACTTCAGAATGAAAACTCTTTTACAGTCATTGGATACTGCAGCACATTGCCCAGAGGTGTTACAGAATCTTCAACCCTGAGCAACCTTCTGTAGTTGACCCTGCTTTGAGGAGGGATTTGGACTGCACAGTCTCAGGAGGCCCCTTCTAACCTCAGCCTCCTGTGATTCTGTAAGATCCTGTGAATTCTAGATTGCAACTACATGAAGAGCATCTTATCATCACAAGTCAAGTGAAAACTCTGAAGCATTCAAGAATGAAAACAAGAAAAACCCATGTGAAGAGCATTTTCTCTCTTGTCACGGTCCACATGGATTTTTTTTTCTGATGTATCCTAATTATTTTTGTTCCAACTGGATGACTTTTCTAATGAAAAATAGGCTGTTTTCTGCTGTTAAGAGTGTGGGAAATGTATCTGGTGAAAGCTACATTACAGACTTTGTAAGATGCCACCCCATATGTACGTGATAAGCAGTGATGCAAAAATGTAGAAGGCAGCTTGGTAAAAAGAGGAACATGAGGAGATGCTCCACATGAATTGGAAATTATAAAGACTATTTATCACAGTATTTTGAATAGATAATATGACATTAAAAATGAGAAAAAGAGAAGTTTGCAATGGAATATGCTTTTAAAAAGAGACAAAATACTAGAAAATATTCAGTGTGCATAGAAAGGCAGGGAATGGAGACAAAACCAGAAGGAATCATCTTCCACATCCCAAGTGGGTGCTACTGTCAGACTCTAGACCCTCACCACAGAAATCTGGAGTTTTGCCATGTGCAATTCATATCTTGTGACTGATACAAACCCAACTATTCTGTGACTGAGGGTTCATCAGTAATGGGTTTTTTCTAAAGGGTCTCAAAAAATACTTACTTTTATTCTCAGAACAGTAGAAGCAGGACAACCTAGTTAAGCCACTTCTCCACTGAGCCCTTGTTTTCTTAATAAGAATCATCTCCCTTTATTTATCTGATCCCTCAGAAGAAACCACAGACAGATAGTGCAAACATCTCTTTTTATGATGCAAGGAAGAGTTAGATGTTTCTAAATGGGAGTGAGAATCACAAGTAAATACAGGAAGCACTGTGCTAATAAGAGGTAATAGCAGCAAGATGACATGTTGTCCCCTTGCTGAAACTGTGCACTAAAAGCTCATGTAAGTCAGACACTTAGAAATTCAAACCATCTCTTGGACTTTGGCAATTATATCAAGTATTTTGAAAACAAAAGACTCCTTAATTCACTTAAATTGCTGAAAAATGGAAGTGGTGATTATAATTTATGTTATAGATTAGAAGTTAAGTGCTCCCATGCAGGAAATAGAAACTCTGAATACAAGCTCTTCTCTCCAGCCTGCTGGTTCAAACTCAAAATTTCCACCTTCCACCAGCATGGCTTACCATTATTTTTAAAAGGAAGCTTTGGATGGGAATAATTTTCCTGCAGAAGCTCTGTCATCATGCAATAAAGAATTCACTGTTCTCCTATACTAAGAAATTTACTACTCAAATTTACTAACAAATTGAGAATGTAATTTCATTTGAAAATGAAAAATAAAGGCAAAGTCACTGTTAAAGAGAATTCATCTGTAAATAGTAAATTGCCTCCTGGAGCAAATGCACTCATTACGCTCAAAGAAAAGATGAGATCTCCCACAGTTAAATAAAACTAGTAGGAAAAATAATTGCTTGATAAATCAGAGTAATTAAATTTTGCACATGTGAATGCTACTGCACCTCTGTCTTCAGTACAACAAGGCCAGCCCTGTAGCACAGAAACAGTACATAAAGCTCAGCCTTTACTGCCTGAAAAATCTATTACTGAAAGAAATAGTGCACCTTTTCCCTTTTAGCTCTTCATTAATGAGGAATGGGAAATCATGCCCCACAAAGCTACTGGGAACAGAGCAGTCAAAAACTGTGGTGATGCTATCTAGTGCGGGTTCAGCTTCTTCCAACCTTCCACTGATTATTAGTATGTCTTCTAACATTTTAAAAACATCTTATTTTAAAGCAATAGACTCTGTTTCCATTGGGAACCTGCCTGACAGGTCATTTGTTAGTTGGTCTGTCTTGTATGTTAATTTTTGTGTACCAGGTAAAGAACTGTTTCCCCTTACAACCTTTCATAGGACAAATATTTACCCATGAGACCTTTAAACTTTATAGGTAGTCTGATTGGCTCCGTATCAATTCTGAAAGAAAGCTGCTGCCATTATCCTTTCAAATTCTAAAAATTAATTCCTGACCATTCAAAATATTTTTGTGTTCAGGCTGTGCAAACACAGTTTTCTACATTTAGGCACACATACGTTCATCAGCTGTTCATCCACCTGCTGCTGTCAGCAGAAATCCAGCCGATGCAAGCTGGAGCACGATTCTGTTCACCCTGACCAAGGGAACCAGCAGCTGAATCACTCCCTCAGCTCCAGTGACTCCAGCCTTGACCTTTACTGACTCTAATAAGGGCTTTGATAATGAGGGCTCAATCCATTGCCCACATAGAGGGAGCCCATGCCATTTGAGATGGACATCACAACCTGCCTGTTCTGCTGGCAATAGGTCCTCCAGAGGTGCCAAGGTGTCTGGCATACTCTAGGGTATCTGAAATGGCAGAAGTTCCTGTGGGAGTGATTGAATCAAACCTCTAGGCCACAAACAGACTTCTACAGGTAGATGTAACAATTTATGTATCTCATAATGATTTAAGTATCTCAGTTTCCAGCTGAATCTCTGGAAATTTAGTTTTAACAGCTACATCTGGAAAGGCCATGTTACTGCCACAGTTTATGTAGCACTCTTAAGAAGTGGCTTTTGATGTTGTCCCTCCTTTTGTTCATGAAACTAACAGAAGAAAAACACATCACAAGCTCATTCATATATGTTCCTCAGGGGTACAAGGATGTGTTGCATACTCTGTCTTCAGAACCACGCAAGCAGAAAGCACCAGCAATACATTCAAAAGGGCTACAGAAGAGTGATTTTGTGCTTAAGGGTCATTTTAAGGCACAACTATATGATAAGATTTAGATGGTCATAAGTTAACTCCACATTTTATGTCACCTCAGGTTTGCAAGCCACCTAGATGCATTATCACTGGACAGCATTTGAACTAAAAATTCACACCTCTCAGCTTACTCATGCAGGCTCAGTAGATGGCAAACTTAGCTACACTCCAAGCTGGAACTGGCCTCTGCTGCAGAATCTTGAGGTAGAGATGGCATCAGCTACTAACCTTTGAGCTTTTAGGTATATTCACTTTGGTGCTGACCCCCTTAGTGCAAAATCAACACAATTTTGGTAAATTGAGACATCAGGAAACAAAAGCCCCATGAAGCAGTGAGACAGCAGTGAGAAACATATCCATCTTTTGACAGTCCATTTTTTGACAAAAGAGAAGTTGCCTTTTACTAAGAGAATCTAAGCAAAAAATAGTAATTTTGCCAACAGCCTAATGTTCTGTAAAAGTCAGTTCCCTAAACAAAATCCCCTGGAAAAAAAGTTCTGACAGTCTTATTACCCATGTGGTCTTTGTGCATTTAGTCCTATTTTAACTTCTCCACTGCATCATTTTTTTAGGAATTGACCATAGTAAATGTGACTATGGATGCAGTTTACATAGGTATAGGTCCTAATATAACTTATCCATTAGGTGGTTAGCTATTCTTTTAGATTAGATACTGCCAGATGACTGAGCAAATTCTTTGAGCTTCTTCCCAACATGCCTCTTGTGTGTATGCATCATGTCTGGCAAAAACTGTAGTGTTCACTGAGAGAAAGAAGACATGTAGCAGATGCTCGACTGCATTTCTTTTCCTGCTTGACTGCAGTGACTGCTCTGAGAAGCAAACAATCCACTCAGTAAAACAAACTGCTGCAAATGCTCACTATGAGTTGTATCATTCAATTATTGCCTTGCTTATTCTGTTTCCCTAAGCAGATTTATTCAAATTCCTCAACCAATCTATATACCCTGAATTTTTATCACCTGTATCTCTTCTCTTCAGGCAGAGCCCACACTTCCTTTTTGCTCCAAGAGTGATTTATCTACATGTAGGATTGCATTTTTGTTTCGTTTTTGTTTGTTTGTTTGTTTGTTTGTTTGTTTGTTTTGTGAGTTACCTATTCTTGGAAATAGTTCCTGCTTTTTTACTAAGGGGCGCATGTTCTATAAAGTATTCTAAAGTATTCTCTAAATCAGACAATGAGAGAAAAACATATGATGTCTCCTATTCTCAGAATAGAAAGAGCAGCTGATGTCAGAAAGCAAAATAAAAAAGGTGACCTTAAACCAATGTGGTTCAGGAGGACACTGCCTTTTAGTCTCAGTGTCCAATTTATCTCAGTGCACATTCAGGGTGAAGACTGCAAAGTAAGACTAATGAGTATGGCAGAAACATATGCAGTAATTCATCATCATAACAAAGCATAACACAATTACCAGGAATTTCCTGTAGGCTTGCCATGATTACATGGAAACAAATTGTTTGGTCTGCTCAGTTAGAAGTGCAAAAATGCTGGACCAAAAAACAGAAAAGGTTTGTTGCCACCTATATACACAAATCATCCTTTTAGAATATGACAAATGTACAATTTAGCTTTCTTTTTTCGTTTGTACACTGAAATTGTATTCATTCAGAGCCTGGCCAAGTAGGTCTCCATGTTCTGCAACAGCACACACCCCAGCAAACACAGGAAGAAGAGGGAGTTTTCTGTAGGAGTAGAGGAGTTAATGGATGTAATTACGGCACCTTTCTCATGTCTGCCAAAGACTTTAATGCAGCAAAAAGTTCTCAAGTAAGACTGGAAGGAGGGGAAACCTTTACTTAGTTGGAATTTACTTATTTTTAAAAAACATTGTCTCTGCTTGGTGTATCTTCCTGGGGAAAGACTAACATCAGCATCACTTTGTGAGTAATTGGGTTTGGTCCTGTTCCTGGTTTTCAGCTACCTGGAGTACAGTTTAGGCTGATGTTTATTTGACTTTCCTCCCAGAGGACCACTCTTCTGTAGGAGAATTAAAGCTATGCAATGCTTACACAGACATTTTTTGCACTTCTGATAGAGAACAAGACCTATTCTGAGTAAGCACTAATAATAGACAACACTGCAACTAGCTGCTTGGGGCTCACATGCCTGAGAGACATAATATTAAAGGCGAAGTCACTGCTGAAAGGAGGAGATAGATTGCATTTCCTATCACAGATCTCTACTGTGTTTCAGTGATCATGCCACTTAGGTAAAGTGGGACTTTGAGAGCTAAAGTCTAATTAAAATAAGTGGGCATTATATAATCATGCTTGGAAGGCAAATTTTCTGCAATATTCCTTAGTGACTAGAAACTGTCTTTCTTTAAAGCATTTATACAACTCAGTTCTAGCAATTTAATGGTTGGAAGATAAGAATATAAATTAGATTTTGGTACACAATGGTCAAATTAATGTCACGGGTATGTGTAACTCTTTGCACTTATGACTCATAACCATGCCACAACCCATATCAACAGTAAGGTCCCAATTTTTCAGAGAAGGTTGGATAGCACACATCACACAACTGCTTTTTAGAAAATGTCATCATGCATCATGACAAAAGTCATGCTTCAGGGAATGCCTTTTCTCCACCAGGATATCCATTACAGTCAGGGATGCTCTACTGAAGCTCCAGGATGTACCTGGCCCAGAGAGTGGATTTACCCCCCTGTCCATTTTATTATTTTTTTTTAGGTTTGTTTAAATTGGTTTGTCTCTATTTCTTTCATGTTTTTCTTCCTCACCTCATTTACTTTGTTGATCTTGCCTTTCCTCCTGTTTCTCTCTTTCCTGGTTACTTCTAGATTAGCACAAGGACGGGAAGTCCCATGGGGAGTCCCACTTGGCCCCTTTCTGCTGAGTGAAACAGCCAGACTTGGCAAAGCAAAGATATTCTTGTCAGAAGCAGTGAGGAACACTGGGGGGAGGGTCTGCTTTGGGTGTCACAGGTTTGGTGATAACTTGTCATGCTGCTGCAGAGCGCAGGTAAGAGAGCAGCTACTGTGCTCCACTGGCACTTCTCTACATTATGCCCATGAAGGAACAATGTAAGGTGCAAAGAGACTTAAGCTCCCTCACATGTCTGAGCCTGGTTTGCCAGCACTGCTGTCTTAAGGGATGCTGCACAGATCTCAGTCTCCAGCAAAGGGGAGCCTCTTGCAATCAATAGACACCTTACAGAGGAAAATACATCAGCCGTTAAAACCAGTCTCAAATTAATTTCACTGTATGGATGCATTCTGCCAAGTTCCTTGAATTTTCACAGAACATTTTCACCTACCCTAAATTTACTGATCTACTTTTTAAAATGTGAACAACTTTCAAATAAGATTTTCTTGCATTCGAATGTAATTCTTGTCATGTTCTGCACTTTTCTACTTCACTTCCAAAGAATGTTGTGGTGATTAACTCATGCATTATGCCATGTGTAATGCTCCCTTGTGACAATAACTCAAATTGCTGTTTTCATGCTATCTTCTGTCTCTCACTCTTGTTTTATTTTTACTCTGGTGTGACTAGAAGAGGTATACCAGTAGTAGCAACAACACCATACCACAAATCTATCTAGAAAATGGTAAGAAAACTTAGGCTAGGAGAAATCAGCTATCAGAGCAGGCACAGATTTAGCACTTATTTTCCACCAAGTGTTCTATACACAAGTATCCCTACAAAGAAAAACGCAAAATGAAAACAGCAAGGTCTATGCAAATAGATGCATGAGGTTAGTAACTTTATAGAGCATACCCAGGGCTGGCAGTAGGAAACTATCATGCCATAACAAGAAGTACAGTCTAAAAGGATTTATAAAGAGTATTAAGTCCACCTCCTTGTGAGAGAAGGACTGTTTTCAAAATACTCTAAGCAGTAGTTTCTATCTTTCAGCACAGAAAACAATGGCTTTACTATTCCTTATCTTGAAATGCATCCAGGATTGAAATTCAGTATCCAGTACTCAGTGGCTTTTTCTGTTCTCCACTTACACTTGCTACAACAGAAAATTGCAGTTTACGCTAGGTGGCCATATATGAGTGTGGTAATGTTTTCTTTTCTGCATTTAGGTGCTATGTGGAGGCAGCCTTCAATAGCTGCCAGACATTAGGATGGAAAAGGCCTTAGTCTTTCACATGACAACCTGATCATCTCTTCTTTTATCCTATTACTCACACAGACTGAGGACCCCAAGGAACATCTCCAGACAAACTCTTCCTCCTTGCTGTCAAGGTCACTTATGGACATTTGCAGATATTCATCTATCCTTAGTAAACTGAAAGACATTTCACTTTCTTTGTACATCCTCATCTAATAGTGTTTCTCTCCAAATTGCCTCGAGTTTTCCACACTGTCAATGTAACTATTATGCATTAGCAGAGATGGATGCATCTCAGCAGTGACTTAAGTGATTTCCCGATAGGTTGTTTCAGTTTCCATTCATAAAGCACTTCAATGTATTTTAGTCGTTTCCCCTTGTAATACTTTAGTATTTCCATAGTATCTCTCGTTCTAAAGTAAAAACAGGGCCAAGTAACAGAGGAAGTAGAAATTCAAATACCAATATTTTTCTTTGCCTGAAATACTAAAGTTGGTTAGGACAATAAAATATTTTCTGAGTGTTTGTCAATTCAGTATTTTCTACATGTCAGTTGCATTATTAAACAAGAAGAGCTAAGCATTGCCTTAAATACCAATATAATAGTACCTTAGTTGTTGCAATACTGTTTTAAACCAGTTTCATATTAAAAAAAAAAACCAACCAACCAAACAAAAAACCTTGCAGTGACTACAATACATCTGTCACTGTGGCAATGATTTCTTTAAAAGGCTGTAAACAGCACATAACTTTCCATGCACGTTTTAAGGACATATCCAGAGTTCACAAACACTTTCAATTTTTATCACCTAATTATTAGAGAGACAATTTGCAAAGTAAACAGTTCATACACTGTCTGAATCTCTTAGCGTTACAATGAACATGGCTATAAAATTATTTAGTTATGTAATAGCAGAATGTGTCTGACTTACACGAATGTTGAATCATTTAGAGGTTTAAAGCAGAGGTTTTCCAAACTGGTGGTCTGTAGACTCCTGTCAGTGGTCTACAGCTAAAGGTTTATGGCTCTCTGGTTACATGGTATTCATTCCCTATGGATAGTGGGGAGAGAAGAGATTAACAAAGAACAAACACTGACCAAGAAAAAGTATGCAGTTTATCAACAGCAGTAAAGCATTTTTTGCTAAACACTGTAGCCCTACAGTTTCTATTAACAACTTTACATTTTATTATGATTTTGGCAAACAGATTGCTTTTACTCAAGTTCTGTCTTTCAGACTGCTTCCTTTTTTCTAATCCATCCATCTATGGGGAAAAAGACTACAATGGATGTTATTTGTAGGATATTTTTAACAGGCAAAATACTCCATGATCTCAGAAACAGGTAAAAACAATTGTCAGCTGGCTCAAGATGACTGAGGTACTGATGATGGCTAAAATGCAAAAAATGAATGTGCAAGGAATGGAGGCAAGAAGAAGGAATAAAACAATTACAGCTGCATGTCTTCAGACAAAATTAGGAAAGTCAAAACCATCTGATGCTCAAAGGCTCATGTGCAGAGAAGAAGAACTAGAACTAGAAATGTTAAATGCCTTTTTTTGCTTTGCCTTCACAGGCAAAGCCTGCTCCTGGACCTTTGTGTTTTGTATAGTCTGCAAAGAAGAGGGGCAGCCTCAGCAGGGGAGCAGTAGGCCAGGAACTGCCCACAGACTGGACATATTCAAATGTAAGGGGCCCCTTTCATTGTTCACAGAAGCACCCGACATGACTGTGAGGTTACTGCCTCTCAGCTGGGAAAACTGCAGCAATCACAGGAGGTCCCTGATGACTAGAAACAAGGCTTAACATATGTCTCTTTTAGGGGAGCGATGGCTACAACAGATACCAAACCACAATTCAATACACAAGGACCTTAACAGATTCAGGATCTAGGACAGCAGAAACCTCGTGAAGTCCATCAAGGTACCAACTTGGAGTTCTAAGGAAAATGAATTTGTATCTTTTTGGACCACTTTGGCCTAAAAATGTTAGTAGTTTTAGCATAGCCCCAATTATGTTTTTGAAACAAATAAAATTTTCAATAACTTTGTTTTGTTCTACTCCAGGTAAACCATGTATATTTTGTATACATAATTTCCATAAACAGTTGCTGAATTTGCCACAATTACATATATATAAACAGGAAGGCTTTGGCCTTGGTTTTGTTAGAACTGCCTCTGTAACTTTCACAGTCTCCCTTTATTTGTCTGTCATTCTCTGCTCACCTTATTTAATCTTCTTCATTCTAATTCCCATGCTAATTAACTCACATTAAGAGCCACAGATAAAAAGGGGGAAAAGGTGCAGAACCAACACATACTACTACACAGAAAATATACCTGCAAATTGCTGTCTCAAAAACACATTGCAGGTAACTTTTTTTTGTTTTGTTTTTAACCAGTCATGGCTAAAATCAAGTTCAGGAATACACTCAAGAATATTTGTTTATGAAAACATAAAAACTTTGCAATATCAGAAAATGGAGCCTTGGTTGCTCAAAGATCATGACCAATTCCAAACTTTCTCAGGTCTAATGAAAGCACTGTTTTAACTATATTAGTTATCCAAGTAGTACAACTTGCACTGCAGGATATAAAAGATTCATGTCAGTAGAGATTTATGCTCAGGAAAGTAGAACAATACTTAATGGTTAGTGAACTGCATTGGAATATTCCTTAAAGCAATTTCTCTTTTTCTCTGTCTATGTTACAATGCATTTTATTTCACCCAAGCCAGGTGAAAACAGGGTTTACTGCTACCCCAAAATTCAAGCAAAACTTGTGGGCATCCAGAATTGCTTTATAGAGCAAACTGGTTTCAGAAAAGCAAGAAATTTTGAGAATTACTGGTTAGCCCTAAGCTTATAAGCAATAAGGAAAAACCATAACTCTAAAGAAAGCAGGAAGAACTTTCACCAGGAAGAATCTTTCCAGCAGTGTGATTTTGGATGCTGAAATACACCGTAGCGAGGAGCAACCTGCATGAAAGATACCCTGCAGTTCTTTCTAAGGCTTCTGTTTTGGTTTTCACCTAAGTGACACAACAGTGAACATGGAAACAATAATTATATTGGCTTCCTATATTTCTGGTCTCTCAGTAGTTTTTCCTCTCAAGTATGTAATGCCACAGCTGCATTCTCTGAATATTTTCAACTTGACTATAGAGCTCTTGCAACCTGTTTTATACTGTTTGTACCAGGCAATAACCCAAAAGAACAGAAACAAGCTAGTGCCTGGAGAGATGCTGTGAGCATAGATACCTAAGCACATGCCTAGAACCAGAATTCACAGTGCTGTCTATGAAATCTAATGCTTGAAGCTTGATTTAGCCATCAGTCTTTTGTCTGAGTTCACCACAAATTTTCAATTTCCTCCAGTTACCTGAATGTCAACAGAAAAGAAGCTTGTATTCAATTGCTCGCTATCCATTTTTTAGGCTCTTCAGCTAGTGCTGCAGCTCTTGGCTAACATACAGTGGGGTCAGGTAGGTCAGACCTTGCAAAATTGGGATTTGACAGGTTTGATGGACAACATCATTCCTTTCAGAGCAAACAATTCTGTCTTCCTTAGCCTATGGTTTTTCCTTTCATTGTCTATCACTATACTTTTCACATATATCACACTTATCCTTGTACCTTTTCACCTAAGCATACTTGCTTGGGCTACCAAGGGCTTCACCCTCACGCTATCCCCATTCCATGTTATCAGCACTTGCCTGTTGGGACTCCCTGCTCCCACTGTAACTCCAAACCTGTTTTGGTAGATGCAGCTCCTCCTTTCTGCCACCTCCAAAAACCCAGCATGTTCCTACGCTACTTTATGCTGCCACAAGAATTTGTGCATCCCCATACCAAACCACATCAGGGAAGCAATGAACGCAAAAGCTCAACAAGCAGAAAAGCCTCTTTCTTTAACAGTGCTGGATTATGCCATCTTCATGTACTTATGTTACTATGGAATCAGCATTAAGAACTCTAGCTTCAGAAATTCTGACCAGCCCTGAAGTGTGAACAATTAATGTTCTAAATATCCCTTAAAATACAGATCTGTTAGAGATCATGGTGTCTGAGGCAAGAAAGCTTTTATTCTCTTGAGCTTCAGTTTGTTTGCATGCAATTTTTTCATTCTGTAGACACATCTGGGAAGAATCACAGCATGTTACCTCATAGACAGCAACCTGTTCTCTGTCAGTGCCTTCTGCAAAGGGGAGAGTGATGTGTCCAAGACCTGGCATCCCTGGTTCAGCTTAACCTGAAACACCTCAGGAGCTGCTCCCATGGGTTCTCAAACTGATCACAATTTTCTTCTTTCCTATGTATCTCTTTTGCTGTCTGTTCTCTTTCTCTGAGCTGCAATTTTTAAACATCACTGAGACAGACATGCATCACAGGCCATTTTATTTTTGGAGACTGGTGTGGATGAACAGCAGAGAGATATATTTTGATCTTTCTATGGACTTCATTTGTGTTTCATTTTAGTCTCCTAGTTTAAATAGGCAGATAGGCAATTTGAACTTGGAGCATCTGTTGTCTCAGAAAAAAACATGACCATCATCCCTCTAAGTATTCTGGTCATGTGTAGTGATCCATACCAGGCCTTATACTTCAGAAGGCTTGCATATCCAAATGTTAATTAACAGATATAGTCCCATTTCCATATGTCTTCCTCTAAAGGTTACTGCAACAACATTTCCTGAATATCCTTTAACAATCTAATGGCAGCCTGGCAGTGGTATCATGACAAATAAATTTAAGTGACATACAGGTTTCAGTGACAGAATACAAAGTATAATGAAGCAATGTACTTCTTATGGAGATGTGACATGAAAAACATTGACCTGTGGTCCTAAGTAATTTTCATAAGACAAAAGCTTTCATGGTAATAAAAACAAATCAGTCAATGTGCTGAAAGACTAATATAACAAACCATCAGGGAAGCTATTCAGCTGTGTTAACTGCATTTAACAAAAAAGGAGTCATTATTATTCCAACTTTGTACTTTAGGTTTGGTGATAACATTAGCTGCACTCTGACAAAGTAGCCTTCTTGATTAATGGGAGATACCTCAAGAAATGGCAGTGGGGCTCACCATGGAACCATATGCTTCCTTCCTGTCATATTGAGCAAAACCAGCTTGACATTAGGAACACAGGGCTGGACTTAAATGACAGAACAGAATATTAATTGCAGTGAAGCTGAAGATAGTGCAATGGCCCTGCATGAAATATTGCCAACTAGGAGACTTTTTATATTGACAAGTGACTAGAACATGAGAAGGATGAAAGAGGGGTCAGGAGTGCAAATATTTTGTACAGGAAGGAGAAAACAGAGGAAAAGAAAAAAATTATTTTTAGTCCATGAATCCCAAACCAATTCTCAACAAATGGATACTATGCTGCTTTTCAAGAGAAACAGAGGCATGCTTCACAATTTCCTTTGCGAGGTAAAGTTGTATTGCTATAGCCACTGAGAATGGGAGAAATTAAGTTAACTACAAGCAATTTGGGGTACAGGTAGAAAAAAAATCACAGGCTATGATTACAAACTGTGCTTTCTAACTGTAAGTTCATCCTCACACACACTCACTCACCAGTCATCATTTCCTGAGGAGCTGAAATGTAATGATGTCTTTCTTTATGAGCCTCATTCATTTGCAAGCGTCGTTGCCATTCTCATTTATAAATCAGACAGTATTTGGAAATATCAAGGTACCAACCAAATAACCTGTCGGATGTTTTTCAAAATACCCAGATCTCCTTTTAAACCACTTGTTTCCTTATCCTGCACTGAATTTTGGCAACTTTACACACTTGACAAACTAGTTTTCTCCTAATCTATAACACAAGTAACTCTACTAAACCCAGTCAGGATTTCATCCAATTGCACACGGTCCAGTCAAATAAGCATAAAAGCCGAACAAAGGCTGTAAGCTGAGAGTCTGTGCAATATACCACAAAAAGTTCTGAACTATTTATTTGAGAACGGAATAAATGGACATGCAGAGCAGAATAGAAGGGCAGAGAAAAGGAGGTAAATGAAAGGAGCAGGTTTTACAGGCATAGCTGAAAAAGGCATTACAGATAAAGATATGCAACATCTCTGACTGATTAACAGCATATAAGGTAGTCAGTCTATGACTGAAAGGGCTGCAAGAAACAAGTGTTTGAAAGTTCTTCAGAAGACTTCTTCCTGCTGATGCAACATGAATGGCTAATTATGATGGACATAATATTGAGAGATCCCACTTGAATTCAGGTCTACCAGGTACCACACAAGCAAATTGGTAGACAATTTCATGCCCTATCAGCTTAAGATATGAAATTATAGGGGGTCGACAATGAAACAGAACTGAGAAAAAAAAAATTAGATTATACCCATTATTAGATATGTGTGTAAAACTAGATTATGAATAAGTCTACCAAGAACAGCAGCAGGTGCCACATCAAAATATATCATAGTAAGAAAATAAAGGACTTCACCCCTACAGAAGACAAAGCACTCAAGTATTCGGGACTGTAGGAAAAAATCCCGGCTCAGCAAAGATGAAAATACTACTATCCATCTTTAACTGACAATAATATTTAATTGTGACTCCTCTTTAAAATCTGAATGGCTTTTCAAGGGGAAATTTTAAATACTCTAGTATTTTTTTCATATCACACATCTTAAAAAATAAAATCAAACTTCCAGTGCAAAACTGAATTTACATAATCTAGATAACAACTGTAGTTTCAATTCACCAGAAAGAATGAATATTAAAAAACACTGCCTGATTGCAAAAGAAGTTTGCTTTAAGAATTTGTCACTCTTGCTATTTATTAAAGCGTTCTATATGCTTAAATCATTTACTACCACATGGATACCTTTAGGAGACTCTGTGTGTGTTTATGATCATTACTCAACTTTCATGAAACAGGCATGCTATTTGCAAGCTTGTAATCAATTAATCTTCAAAGGTACTTTCAAAGGGACTCTTCCCTTATAACATATCAGCTTTATTTTTAAGCCTCAACTTGTGTAGCTGATATTTAATTAAAAAAAAAAAAAAAAAACACCACAATAGTTTGTCCACCCTTTATAAGAGCTTAGTCGAAAGTTTTTGTCTCTTACCATGACACTTAGATTAGCTCCTTCTTACAGAGCTGAACATGAATACCACAGTGAACAGGGAACAGCAGAGGGGCATCTGCCATTCCTCAGCCTACATCCCATGCTGTGCCTTTCCTATAAGTTCTGCAGAGAAGCTCCCACTGAGAAACAGAGAATGCAATGACATTATTGTATTTCTTTGAGGCCAATTGGCTGAGTTGCTCAGAATTGTGGTAGCCTGTATAAAACTATCTGTGAGCTGGCTCTTGTGCCTTCTCTTGCTAAGGAAATGAAGTGATGTGTCTCCTTCCCAAAGGTCAGCCCTGCATCCTGTTCCTCCTGCAGAAGTAAAACCAGCAACCCTGGCTCTCCAGGGCTCATTATCTCACCGTGGAGCATGTTCCCCCGTATCCTTTTTGCTTTCTTCCCCATAGCATGAGCAACTCCAAGCTCAATCTTGTGGGCAGCAAAAGTCAGTTTTGCTTATGGTGCTAAGAAATCTTGAATCAGCTCCATTTAGAAATATTACTGTCCAAAGGGAACAAAGAAATTGTCCGATCAGACACCCTCTTGTCTACTCTCCAAAATGAAAGAAATAAAGAAAAGTGTTAGGTAGATCTTCTTTTTTCAGCACCAGTATAGCAACTTAGGGAAACTGTATAGACAAATAGAATGAAGACTGAGTGAACTGCTTTGGTCTGGAGGGATTTATTGTCTCTTGATACCAGCTGAATTTGCCTTGAATGGAAGGAGAGGTGAAAAGGTCTCATAAAGTCAGATAATCAGAAATAAACTTAGCAAGATAAAGCAGATGAATGCTTGTCTTGCCCTTTTATTGATTTAGTTTTAAGTTCTGCACAAATATCTCTGCAAAACCTCAGAAAATTCAACCAAGGGTAGTATGGCCACTGACCCCATTAGGGAATACAAGGATTGTAATGCATTGAAGAGTCTCAGTTCTCCAGTCTCCTAGATGATTTACAGACAAGAAAAGGAGCAATGGGACATCCTCTTTCCAGGCAGTAGAGAAGGTGAGTCACAGTATCATGGCCCCAGTCACAGTCACTCTGAAGAGATGACTTCCACTGCTTCTCCAAGAACACTTCTCAAAAAAACCCATCCCTCTTTGTCATAACATAACCTTTTGTAAGAATACACAAGCGAGTCAGTCAAAACTACCCACAGGTATAACATAGGCCCTCTGAATCTTTCTGAAGTGCAAAAGGAAAGAAGTGGCCACTGCCATAGTGATTAGATTTATCTAATGTACGTCCCAACATCAGGAAAGCTTTGCTTTCTCCACCACAATTTTCTCTATGCCTGTGACAAAGCAACAGTCTCCTTGTGCCATATGACTCCTTCAGCCCAGCCTATTTTATGCCCAAATTCAAAAGATACTGTTTTCATTGTTCCAACACTACATTGTTCAAACACTACAAAAACTTAAGAAAATAAATATATAAATAAATTTTAAAAATCAATCTTAGATATTCTACTGAATAATTTCACCTAATACTAGCCTGATTGATTTCCTTTCCAGAGGTATCTGTGACATTGAGATGTTTTAAATTGCCCACATTATAGAGGGGATGACTGTTTACAGGATATTATGTATATAGGCAATTTTGCTCTTTTAGTCTTGGCTCTGTGAACAGGGCTAGCCCTCAGGCAAAGCCTAAGGCAGAAAGTGAAATACATTTTTTAAAGGATGTTTGTTAATTGAGCCCTAAACTGCTTCCCTGTTCCTTGCCAGCTTTATCCTAACGTAAGAACAAGTCAATGTTAAGGCACTCTGCCAGATGGTGGGCAACTCAGACTACTTTGAACGTCCTCTCTCTCTTCCTTGGCAGCTGAGATCTCTCAGCACTATTCAAATTTTGTTCAGCATCTAACAGGATTCAGCCCCAAATGGGCTGCAATCTGTATAGGAATATTTAAGTACATGCTGCTATACAGAAGGATAACAACCAGCTAAGCACAGGCAACTCAAGTAAGAACTTGTAAGCTCTGTGACACAATGGATTTATAATTTCAGCCTGTTCATTATGCTTTGGGCATCTCTCTTTAAAAGGCTGTGATTGAGGGCACTGCCAACTAGTTGCCTTATTTGAAAAAGTGCAGCAGTTTTGCCAGAACTTTGCTGCCCTCCTGCAGTCAGTGCAGAAACTGATGTGAAAATGACGGAATTTTTCGGACCACATACTTGAAATTCACTCTTTTCCTGAAGTCCAGTGGACTGAAGGAGGATGATCAGTAGCTTTCAAGAAACAAAAACACTGCATCTGGAAGGAGGAGGAGGGCAGAGAAGTGGTTGAGTGCCAACCAAGCTCTGCTCTCAGACCTGCATGAACCTGGAGTGACATGAACCACGCAGTTCCTGCCTTCCCCTCTAGGACTCTGTGATTCACTGTGTAGGGCTTTCAGATTTTCTTTTGATGAGTGAGGATTCAATGACTTTCAGCAACTAGCGTCTCTTTTGTCACTCCCACTGTCTTCCTGTCTGTTGGTGTCCACACTGCCACAGTGCTCTGCTTGACTGACATCTTACAAATTATAAAAAACCAAATTTCAGTCTTCCCATTTTATTGCATGTGGGGCTTTCAATACACTCCCAAGATTTCTGTGTGCCTTACAGCTTTAAATGCAGTTTGATGGCAGGTTTCTCCCAGTTGCACATTCCTGTCCCCCTAGTTTTTCAGCATCCTAGAGTTACTATTTTAGCAGCAGCTCTGTTTTAGCAGTCTCTGGTTGTCATCTGAGAACAACTGTCTCTGTTAAGGACAGGAGCCCAGGATGATGACTCCAACCAATTCCAACTAAAACTTATGCCTGTTATTTCAGTGCCAGTATTACTAAGGTTCCAGCATTCAGTAGCTATTCATTTATTGTAATGGATAGAGTGTAAACATTTTATAGGTAGATTCAGTGCCAGCCTACCTTCTGCTTTTGCTCATGACATTAAGGTGCATATATCATCTAGTAAGCATCCAGTACATAAGAGGTCTTATTAACTTCTACTTCTGCACCGGTAGAATTTGGCTTCTGCTACACAGTTGGATTTGAAACTTAGATTCATGGTCATGAAGATGAATTACATGTAAGTAGTTTTAATGGTGGTCGTGGTGGTGGTGATGATTATGGAGCATTATCTCGAGAAACAGATCAAAATTTACAAATGGGTGAAATCTAAAAGCCGATATCCATTGTTGGTCCCAGCAAAGAGACACTGTTGCGGGCTCAATTGTCAACATCAGCACACATCAGGCAGACAAGTGGTAGGGGTACAGGCAGAGGCAGGGCAGCCCAGAAAGGAACCAATGGGATACAGACAACCAGAAGATAAAAGAGGAAGTGCCAGGAATAATATAGCATGGAGGAGCTTTGCTGAATGGGCACAACCTAAGCCATAAAGGTGAGACAGAGGTAGTTATGGGAAGATACAAGGGGATGCCAAGACTGTTAGGATGAATGGGAAAACAAAGTGAGGTGACCCTGACACAGACATCTCCATGCTGTTGTCAAATGGCCCCTAAGGGAGAGCTTGATTGAACTGCTGTCCAAATACCTTGACTGAACAGAAAGAAGTTCAATAATCCAAGAGGAAACAGCCTAAAAGAAGTTTTCAGTATTTTCTCCTTGAGTCTCACTCTGCAGAAATCATTTTTTCAAACATCCTTCATCTCTTTACCAGCCTACCAAACAGCCAGGCATAGCAGGAAAATAAGCCTGTTTGGAACAACAAACATCAAGGTGATTTAGGGGGAGAGAGAGAACTGCTTGGCTAGTTTTCCTTGTCTTTATTTGTAACTTAGCAATGAAAGGGAGGAAAAGTTTCTTGGTAACAAAAATAAAAACAATAATGCCCTTCAGAGTTGTTATCACCTCATGAAAAGGGCCAGGTCAGAGTGTAGGTAAAAACCATTGAGACCCCTCAAAAGAGAAGGAATCTGACACTTGCATGAAATTTTCAGTTTAACACTGACCTCCTACTTCCCTGCTACTGAAAGGTTCATCAGCTACCAGCTACTTTTAAGAGCTTGGGGAATGAAAGGAAATATTATTTTTCATGTCTAGATGCTCTACTTTAAACCATTTACAATCATACTTTTTTCTGTTAAAAGCTACTGTATTTTGCTTTAAGAAAAACCCTTCAGGATTGCAAAAAAAAAAAAAAGTCAAAATTCACTATCATCCTGCAGATCTTTTCTGCTTTTCATCAAAGTGCTTCTGTATCTCCTAAAAGCTTTGATGAACCTGATGAGAGACAAAGGTTGAGACAGAGACCAAGTGAATCTCAAGCACTTAGTAAAGTTTTGTTCTTGCATTGAACAAACTGTGAGGGAACTGAGCTGAAGTTTGCTGTAAGTCTGATGCTTGTTCATCTCCCTAAATCAAAGGAAATTTCAGAATGTCTGGTCACTGACTTTTATGATCCATTAGTTTTGCTAGACTTTATTGAATGCACGCTGTCTTTATACAGAGACCTAATAAGATCAAAAGAACTTCCACATCTAACATAAATGTGAGTACAGGAAAACAAATCAGACCAGAATACTAGGATTTCTACACCCGTTGCCTATTAATGAGTTTGGACTGTGCCCCCACGGTCTTGGTAAACCTATGCCTGATAAGCTTTACCATCATAAAGAACCATATCATCATCATCAATTCGATTCTTCCCATCTTTGGATGATACATTCCTCTTGGTAAGGTCTTGGATGTCTTTATACAAATATAAACAATAATGCTTACATAGGTTCTGTGTACTGTTCAAGACAAAACATATCAAAACATTTGGGTGCAACAACCCCAAGCATTGCTGTAGCCTTGAGGCAGAGTAGTTGGAAAGCTGCCTGGTGGAAAAGGCCCTGGGGGTGCTGATCAACAGCAGCTGAACATGAGTGTGCCCAGGTGGCCAAGAAGGCCAGTGGTATCTTGGCCTGTATCAAGAACGGTGTGGTCAGCAGGACCAGGGCAGTGATTGTCCTGTTGTCTCAGCACTGGTGAGGCTGCACCTGGAATCCTGTTCAGCTCTGGGCCACTCACTACAAGACAGACATTGAGGTGCTGGAGCGAGTCCAGAGAAGGGCAACAAAGCTTGTGGAGGGTCTGGAGCACAAGTCTTATAGGGAGTGAGGGAGCTGGGGGTGTTTGGTTTGGAGAAGAGGAGACTTGCAGATGACTTTATTTCTCTCTACAACTACCTGAAAGGAGGTTGTAGCAAGGTGGGGCTCAGTCTCTTCTGCCATGGATCAAACAAAAGGACAAGAGGAAAAGGCCTTTGATTGTGCCTGGGGAGATTCAGATTAGATATTAGATTTATTTTTTTTTCCCCTTCCCACTGAGAAGGCTTAGGCAGAGAAACAAGTCTCCCAGGGAGGAATCACTGTCTCTGGAAGTGTTCAAAAAGGCACCTGGATGTGCCATTTGGGGATATTGTTTAGGGGTGATTATGGTGGGGCTGGGTTAACAGTTGGATTAGATGGTCTTGAAGGTCTCTTCCAAACTTGATGAATCTGTGATTTAAAGAGGCAGGGTTTTGAAGTTAGAATAAATAGAAATGGATGGACCTGACACGAGTATATGACTGAATTCATTCCAAGGACTTTCTCTTCAAGATGTCAGTGTTAAGCCCCTGGAGCAAATTACCTCTTTTGTCCTCACTCTATGGCCATCAGTTAAGCCCTCATATTCATCAGCACTAGCAATCAAAAATCAAGTACAGGCAGAGACAAGCAAACTTAATCTCTGGATTCAGAAGTGTTCGCAGTCCTTGCCAAGAAAGGCCTCTCCCTCCTGACTTAGCATCAAGTTGTAAAATAAACAATCCCACAAAATTGCATTTCTCAGCTTGGGCACCACAAACAAAACCCAAATGAATGAGTGTTTATCAGCATAAGCTTGACAAATACTGACTTTTCACCAATGGGCTATCCATGTTTTACCTATAGAGTGCTATCTGGGAAATCATCTTTATAATGTAATTCATTATATAGAGATTGTTGATAGGTTCCCTAATGGTAATGGGTGATGACATAGTTGTTCATCAGAAAGGACTTGCAAATGAAAATTGTGATATACATACTCATTTTCAAAAAAAGTCCACATTGTAAAGATTAAATTAGGCACATGAGTTACTTTGGTTTTATTTGAAAGTTTTTTGGCAGAACTATCTGAATAGAGAACAGTTTCAGTCTTGAAAATTGGCCCAGATCTGAAGAAAAGCAACCTAAAGGTATGTCATAATAGGCATACAGGACTGAAATCTCTCTATCACCACACATATTCATAACTTTTGGATGATACAGTCAGCATGTTCCAGCATTTGAAGTGAAGCTTGAGCAAGTCTCCTCTTTGCCACAACTTTTCAGCAACTAGTTTTTTTCCTTCCATTTGTTGTTCATTTTGAAAATGTTATGGGTTTCCAAGACATCCAGCATCTTGCAACATATCATTGCATTTTTCTATTAAGAATGCTGAAAATTAAAACTGCCAGCTAAAATATGCTTTAGAGTCAAGTTAACTGGTCATATCTCACTGATCAATGTCAAGGCCAATAAACTGTGAGCTCACTGGGACCACAAGGAACAAGTCACTAAACCCAGAACATTCAGAATGCAGACTGAAGCAGTTGTAAAGAAGAAGAAAAAGAAAACACCATTTGAATACCAGTTTCTCCATGTTGTACTGTGCTCAGAGTTTTCAAGAGGGAAATTGCTCCAAACACAAACAACATGAGAATGAACTTCAGAAACGAGGAATAGCTAAAACACACAAAATGCTTCCAAGAAAAGCTGCTTTAACTCAAACTGATTTACGACAATCCATTCTTTTTGTTGAGGACTTTAAGAAAAGCAAAATAGAAGACATGCAGGCTTCCAGACTGATCCTTGCAAAAAGGCCAGGAACAAAACACAACTGATTTTCTGATTATTGTAATAGACGACTGATTACAATTCCATATTTCTTTAAATTTGAAAGGAGAAGTCTGAGACAGAGAAGTTGAAGGAGACAGGGAGCAGTGTCTGTTTCTCACTATCTTTCAATGGCTTTTACTTGCAGGAGACCTTTAACTCAAGAGAGGGATTTATCTTATAAGGATGTCACTAATATCCACACCTCTCTCTAGAAGTGCATCTTGAGCTAGTTGCCTTAAGCTCCCTAGAGGAAAGAAATATGTATTTTTGGGCAGGATTCACCCAGCCTATTTTGCACATCTGCTTTACAATACCTTAAGATTTCACTCAGATGAGTCCTGTTCCTTACATTGTCTATAAAGGGAATCTCAATGATTCAGTTACAAACTGAAGTTTACACTAGTGATCTCTAAGATTAGCTATAGCAACGCTTACCTCTAAGGTCTACAGAAAAGCATGCAAACTTGTTGGGCATGGAGGAAAGTGAAATCTTTGCCAGAGGAGACTGCAGGAGTGTGTCATAAAAAGAACTATTAAGTTTTCTGTCTGATGCCTGCAATCAAGGTGACATCTGGCTCATATTTTGCAATTTACCTGTTTGACTTGAAGAACTCAGATCTACTTTTTGCAAAGACCAAGCATTTGGTCTCCAAGTCATAAGTCTGAAATAGAAGCTTTTGGAAGGCTGAGAAAGACAAATCTGAGTCTCTCATTTTTCAGGCAAGTCATAAACCCTAAGTAATCCTTTACGTTGGTGGTGGTAGGGACAATACTGTTGGTCATGTAAATGGAAAGAGCCGGTACTGATGAGATTTTTTTGAAAGAAGAAAGCACAATTCTGGCCCATGAAACTTATTAGGATGGAGCCATCAGCACTGGAAATTAGGATGACTTTCATAATGACCCTGCACTTACTGTTACTACTGGGACCTCCCATTTCTCTATTTCATTTTGGATTGCCATGTGTTCCAAGGAAAGACACTCTGAATCACTCCCTGCAAGCCATTTACCTCACCAGGTATGTTCTGTGAGACCCATGTCCTTTACTGGAGGTAGCCCAAACCCCATCTGTGGCTTGGACTGTTCCTCCAGAGTTTTGGAAATAAGATGTCTATGGAAGTGTGAAAATTGTGTCTTTATACACATTACAAAGTCAGGAATTTCTGTCAGTAGGTAAACAAAGAAATTAATACAATCAAATTTTTATTCCCATCGTCTTTACTCCCACACAGTATATTTAAATATTCCCTTAAGTACATTATCAAATACACAATAAAACCATAGCCAGTGATAAAGATGAGTGGCAAGAGAAAAGTGTCCTGTCAGGTGTCTCATAGAATATAATCACTCAGCAGGAAGTGTCCAGTAACCATTTAGTATCAGTATCTCTCAAGATCATTAATTTTTTCATATTTCAATATCCAGAAGTCATCCATCTCATTTTTTTCCAGTTAATAAAATTTTTCTTCCTTTTGTCCACAATTATTGACAAGACTATTATCTAAATGAGTATTATCTCTTTCTTAATTAGCAGGCAATTCAGCTGTGAATTGCACACAAAACCTTGTCTATTTTAATAAATGGTTACATTGCTTTACCAGTGCTGAGCAATTAATTAACTCAGAAACTACATTCTGGTTTTCACACATTTTTCTGGCATTTGTATTGTGTACTGACCAATGCCACTGTCACATTAGCTAAGAGTTTTATTTCCATTCTAGATTGTTTATGAAATACCAAAAAACAGAGCCAATTAATGGCTTGGAGTAGGAATTCCTCTCTGCCCCCAATTTTCCATACTCTCCAAGAGCAGCCAGCTGACATCTATCTGCCTGAGTCCAGTTACCTGTACAGGTCTGGAAACCTGTGCATCTCAAAAGAACAGTTGAAGACCTCTACTTTCAGATCATTCCCACCTGATTTCCTATGCTTATTTAGTATGTATGAACAAAGCCTGGAACTTCAGACCTGATTCTTTAGTCATTCACAGCAGTGAATATAAGGCAGGTTCTAACCCTTCACAGAAACTGCCCAGGACATTTATCGGCTTCAACAAGGCTGTACTAACTTACACCAGCTTCAAACCTTGCTTATGGTATTTTACATTCACTTTGCCATGGCACGCACGATTACACAAGCTGCAGGGCAGAAAAGTGAATAATTCAGCCCTTTTTCCTCCTCCGCCCACATCTTTTATTTGTATGTAAAACACCTACTCGGTTCCCAGAGATATATAGCTAGGTAACATAAGCAAACTAATGAGGTATAGCCTTAAGGCGTGTCAGCTCTATGTGCCTCAAAAGCACCTACCTCTCCAAACACAGAATTGCTGTTCAAATATTGTTCCTGTTTTTGTTAACTAACAAAAAACACATGAAAATATAACACCATGTCACCCACTGTTTATAAGCTGAAACAGTTCCATACAAGATGAATAGCTAGCCTGAATGTGCAGTCTGCAGTCTGTCCTGGGTATTAGGGCTTTTAGGATTGGGTTTTTATCATGCATCTCAGGAAATGTTTGCCTTTTCAATGAACACCGTGCATAGGGTGTCAAAACATATTGCAGCCCCATTTCATGTAGGGTTGTTTTGACTTGTCAACTCAAGTAGAAGAATACAAGTAATTTATATGAGCATTTTGCATTACAGTATTGAATGCATTCTGGTTTTAATAAGAATGACCATGAATTGGTTTGCAGCAAGATCAAATATGCCTCTTGCAGCACAAAGGATACCAAGGATTCTCATTTTAAAAGTGGAGCATTGCAACTGATTCTGATTCATGGCTGTCCACTCTTCACTGGACCCTTCAGATATTTCAGCTGTGAGCTTCCGTTTTATCACTTTCTCCTCTCTGCATCCATATATATTCTGCTGGGCTTGAAGCTTGTCCTGAATCATTTTGCTTTCTCAGTCTAAGGAAATACACACAAGTCTTCAAAAGACTTAAGTGCTTAGCTCCATTCCAAAGTCTGAGCGTCAAATAGTTTTACCTAAGGTGTAAGATTTAACACAGGATGTACTCATGCAGATGCAAGCATTGTCTCACCGGTAAGGGCTGTCTGTCTTGGAATGGCAACTGATCTGTCTTTATCAATGTCACACATCAAACCAGTAACAAGCCTTCCTGTTTTTACACTAGACATTTAAAGGTGCTTCATAAGCCACCCTATACATACAGATGCAAAAACATACCTGTAAGAGTTTGTAATTTTCAGATAACAAGTCTAGGTTTAGTGAGATATTTAAAGTTACACAGCAACCCCATAACAGAGCTAGAAATAGAGTACATACAGTCAATTCCCTAGCATGGTGTTTGCTGCTTAACAGTCTCATCTTCTTACCCCCAGAAGCTGCTTGGAACAGCAGCTTCAGTGCTCAGACTCAGTTTTGCTCTAATCCAAGTTCTCTTTTACTCATAAACAAACTGCTAAAAAATCTAGCTTAAAAAAAGGATGAGGTTGGATCCTCAGCAGGTATAAACCACTTGAGCTCCATTACAGACAAAAAGATTATACTTACATTTTTCTATCAGGCACATAATCTAGGTCCTCTGTATAATGCCCTCTTTTATTAGAATGACAAGGCCTTTATGTAGATGAAGTCTCCTTCACTACACTGTCAATTTATTAGTTAACACAGGCATTCTTATCTGTTAAAAGGCTGATCAAATATTCTTTTTACTTAACCACCCTATTTTTATTCATATGTTAAACATTGTCTCAAAGATAATTTATTTTCACAGTCACAGAATATTCTGATGGACACACAACGATCATCAAAGTCCAACTCCTGGCCCTATTTTACACAAAAAGAAATGACTGTTTACCATCAGAATAAGCTTCTCTAGAAGATTGACATGTTACACTTCCTGAACTGGTAGGTTTGACTGCTGATAAAGTGAATAACCTTAGAAATTTTATGGCATTCTCCAATAAGCCTCACTAAAGTTCTAGCATTAGCATGCAGGCACGTGCGCCCTGACCCCACAGCTGCCACTCAAATGCAATCCCGATGAAATAATGATGGTTGCAGTGTTTCATCAAAATGTAAATTCCATGACAAAAGACTACTGTGATAAATGACACGAGTCAAAAAGTCCGCATGGGGCCAGTCTAAGGAACTCTGACTCTTTTCATTTGTAGCTGTTACCAGTGCAGAGGTCCTTAGCCCTCTTTGTTGGGATGGACTAACAGAGAGTAAGAAATTACTCGTCCCCCCAAAGCTAGAGAGGCACTGTGGGTTTAGATTAGGATCTCCAGCTCCTGGACCTGCATTTAAATAAACATTTCTCTTAACTCGGAAGCACGACGTGGAGCCTCTCTCTGCTTCTGAAGCAGTCACGTCGCTCCCCCCTCCGAGGCTCTGTTTTGTGCCGGTTTTGGATGCTGTTGTGGAGGTGGCCAAGAGAGGGCAGCCGGCCCTTGGCTACACAGCTCCCCCCGAGCGGGCACAGCCGCAGCTCCGCCAGCACAGCAAAGTAACGCGCCCACTGACCCGCGGGAATCAACCAGCCACGGTGCACCGAGCGCCCCAAATGCTCGGGGAGAAGGGAATTGCTGGCCTGGCCGCACAGGTGTCCCTCGTGAACTGGGTCCCAGTTCCCCACGGATGAGCCGGCACACAAATCGCTTTCTCCAGAAATACCTGTTTTTATTTAAAAGCGAGACGAATCAGAAATAGCCCTGATGGTTTTCATGCCTCAGGTGTTCCAGGAAGCAAGCATGTGTGCTGGTGCTGAGGCTGACAGGACAGGACAGGTTTATTTGCTTGCCCTTCCTGATATAGTAAGTGGCATTTGATAAATCGTTGTCAGACCACTGAAATCTAATAACATGGATCACTACAAGATGATTACAGCCCCTGAACACTACTGGCACTATATGAGTGAATAATAACCTTGCAGTCTTTGACAAGGGGATATGTAATCCTCAGGGTATTCAGGGACAAGGTGTGATTTCCACAACTTGGTCAGGAAAGGCATTAAAAATTATAACGTCATTGGCTGGGAAGCCCTCCCTGTGGATTTTAAAGGTTTGTGACGATAATAAATAAAATCTCTTTCTTAACCAACCTCTTTCAATATCATTTATGAATGTTCTGTTCAAAACAGCGTATCATTACAATATGGGAGAATATTGGTGTAGAGACACATCAATGCATACATACATACTAAAATAAAGATAGTGCCAGTCCAACAATGAGATGAAAACAAATCAACATAAATTACATCCTCTTAAAGACACTTTTAATATACAGTTTCTTAACACAATGTACCTGCCAAAGTATTCAACTGATTTTACATCATGTCAGGGAATAGCTAGCAATGCTTTCAGTTGCACAGAAAAGCTAGTAATCAATGAGAAGAAATGCAATTCACCATGCTTGATGGGTGAGCTAGCAAGGCAGCAATACTTCTGAGAAAATGTCAGGAGTGATACGTGGACACTCCCTCTGTCTTGAGTGCAGAAGCAAGACCTGCTTTCACATGCAAAATGACACTATAATTATAAGACTTTTCTATTGACATCAGGCAGAAATTATCAATCACAGTCCAGCAGAAGGCAGGTAAGATTGCCCAATAAATATACCTTTCCTCATATTTTGAGCTGCAAAAAAAGGATATTAAAGTTAGATTGGTTTTCATGCCTCAAAAACCTTTTCATCAATTGCAAAGAAAAGAAGACATTCACATATGAAGATATCTCCTTCAAAAGAAGCATACGGAAAGTAGCTACTAGATCCAATTTTAAATCCTGTTATTTTTAAACACTCTTCATAGCAGAAGTAATGTAACCACAACACATTTAGGTAAGAACTGGAATAATCACTAATCTATACAAGTTCAAGTGCAGAAATCATTGATGTAAAACCTCAACTGTGAGGGTTAGGTTTTGCCTGAAGCAATACCTGCCAGTAGTCCCACTGAAAACAGAGTGTACTCTCAGAGAAATGTTATTAGGGGAATGACAGGGGGAAAAGAAAAGCTTGAACTTTAAAGCATCCAGTTTAAAATTCTCATCACGGCTTTCACAGAATAGCCCTGAATGCTGCCTCAAGCTCCCACCACATGTCCCAGCACCTCTTGCCCTAGTTAGCAATGCTGTCGCTCATCTCAACCGCTTCTCTTCCCTGAGATCAAAGACCTGCCCAAATTATTGCTCCCTCTCAGTATCAGCACCCACGCCCCCTCCTCACATCACTGCCCCTGAAACAGTCTCAGCAGCACTAATTGTGCTCAGAGAAATGGCCACATCAGGTCCCAGTCAGTGCTCCATTTAGGACACTGATTGGATCTCCTATCACACCCATGCAGGCTGTCTGGGGTCAGAGCTCTACTTTTGTTCCAATCACTCTGTTAACACAAAACAAAAATATGACTGCAACATGGGAAGCATAATTTTGAACCATTCTTGCGTGTCTCAGTACCACCACAGAGCAGCTCAATGATTAAATTGTGACTCTAAGGAGAGGTTTGACCAAAATGCAAAGTCCACAACTTGCTGACCCTGAGAAATCCCTTAAGGTACCAAGTCCCCAACACCTGAGAAACAGGACACAAAAATACATTTGTCAGCCACAAATTTTGAGGACACAACTGTATAGTTCTCCAGATCTCTTCTTATCCAAACCCCATCCCGTTCCTATAGAGACATATCAAGCCAGATGCCCCTGTAGCAAAGTTTGGCCAGTGGATGTCTGCAGGTGGCAGGTACATCATGGCAGCTGTTCATACAGAGGAAAGACACACGGCAGATGGGAAGGAGGCAGGCACAGAGGGAGAGAGAGGAAAGGGAGGCCAGGAGGGAGGACTGGCAAGGTAGAGCAGGGCAAGACAGCAAGGAGACAGGGACCCTGCAGTGGCCTCCCCCCACAGGTATGGTCCCAGCACCTCTCCTGAGGACAAAGAGTCAGGATGAAGGCATTCATGGCGCTCCCATCCAGATTCAAGCCAGACCCAAGGGGGAAGGCTCTGGGCACTAGTGGAGAGCCCTGTGGCAGGCAGCAGACCTTCCCTGGCAAAGTTTTCAGGCACTGGGAGGAGTCAGGTGCAACCCTGGGCAGACTGACCCTCCAGAGGTGCGTCCTGTCAGAGATGATGCCCTGAGGTCTTGTTGGCCAATAGCCCCACTCACTGAGGCAGAGAAAAGGTCCTTGTCTGATCAAATCAGGTGCCCCCATACCTCTGCCATTCTACTGTGGATATATCTGAACCCCTTTATTTAAAAATACCTTGGGTGCTGAAAAGAATCCACCTCAGGACACTTCTATTTTCAGACAGGAGAACAAATAGAGAGATAGTCAGCTGCCCAGAGAGTCAGACCTTCATGGTGGGAGGGCAGAAAGACACTGTTCTTGTGACCAAGTCAAAACACTAGAAAGAAAAAGGCAGCCACATATTGCACTGCTGCAAAGTGATATCTGAAATGCACCCAACTTCTTTATAGCTATCAACCTGGGGCGATTATCACTAAACAGTTTATCCAGAGCTGCCAAGACTGTGCTAAAATCTGTTATGAGGACTATACAAGCAAGGAAACAATGAAAGCCCCAAGGATGGGAGTACAGGTGCTTAGGAATGTCATGGAAAAAGGTCAGAAGCTAAAGCTGCAAGGGCAGGATAAACACAGATATCTACACTTTGCTTTTATGTTTTCCTAGATAAACATATCTGTAGCTGTGTGTCAAAAATTGTCTGCAGACTCATGACAGGTATGTCCTTGTATCCACATAATATAAACAGTCTTCCTTTGTAAGTCTTGCCTTCATTTTCACTGAAGTTGAGACAAAAGCTGCAAACTGCTTTATCATGGAGTTAATCATACTCAGGCCTAAAGATGCACCTTCTGCATTGCCACTGTCTGGCAGGTATCTAGTGCATCTGGAGAGGAAAGGGTGTTGGTTGATGAGAAGCTCAACATGACCCGACAATGTGCACTTGCATCACAGAAAGTCAAATGTATCGTGGGCTTCATCAAAAGAGATGTGACCAACAGGTTGAGGGAGGGGATTCTGCCCTTGTGAGACCTCACTTGGTGTGCTGCATCCAGGTCTGGCACCCTGTTAGAAGCATAGACCTGTTAGAGCAAGTCTAAAGGGCCATGATGATGATCTGAGGGATGAAACACCACTGCTATGGAGTCAAGTTGAGAGAGCTGGAGTTGCTCCACTCAGAATGGGGAAGACCCTGGAGTCACCTTATTGTGACTTTTCAGTACCTCAAAAGGGTCTACAAGATAGCTGGAGAGGGACTTTTTACAACCGCATGTAGTGACAGGGCACCGGGGAATGGCTTCAAACTGAAAGGGGGCAGGTTTAGATCAGATCGGAAGAAATTCTTTACTGTGAGGGTGGTGAGGTACTGGCACAGGTTACTCAGAGGAGCTGTGGATACTGCACTGGCCAGGCTGAATGGACAGCCTAGTCTACTGGAAGGTGTCAATGCCGATGGCAGCAGGGTTGGAACTAGATGATCTTCAAGGCCAAGATTAGCTTGTGTATAGCTAGGGGCTTTAGCTTGCACAAGTGAAAACTGCTGCTGTATTGGCTACATCCAGCTAGTGATTTACAATAGTGTCTGATTCTGAGTACTGGAAAGGAAAAAAAAAAAAAAAAGAAGAAAAAAAAAGTCCCTACAGAAATTCTGGTTAGCTGCAGCACCAGAACAGCTCATTTGAGTGGAAGCAATAAAGGAGCAAAGTCACTAGTGGGAATTCTGGCCTTCCAAACTACTTCCCCCACAAGCAGCTGCTTCCCTCCAGCACCTATATGTGAAATGTGGTGTGGCTAACTCTACTCTTCAAAACTGCAGTGCAGCTGAATGCTTAATGAAAGCAGTGTAAAATTCCCACACAGAGCTGAAGAGATTCTTGCAGACACAGAGGATGGGCTTTACCCACTGAGGCCATTCTAGCTGAGAGTTACTGAGGAACTTTTAGATTTGTTGCAACTACTGCTGTTCTTAGACACAGCAGAACAGCATCCTCAAGATATAATTATTCAGTTTTAATTCCAGAGGATTCTACCTTAAAGACCTGCTGCTGTATAGTCTAGGTGTGAAATAAGTGAAACCACAGTGTTCTCTGAAGTTTAATTTGAAGTGTATAAGGGGAAAGGAGAACAGCTTTATTTTGACTTGAAAAGCATTTCCCTGCAGTGTTTGTGGCCCAATTCAGCACAGCACTGGAACATTTTATTCAGAGACTAAACTAAAGAAGCTGATTTCGTGCCCAGGGAGAACAAAACCAGAAGGGTTTCTGAAGATAAGCAATGAACAACAACAACAAAAAATTTTAAGTCCTTTTGGTTTGAGTCATAGATGAATTACTTTTGATAACAAAGATAGATGTGCTGGGAGTTGTGTCCTGATCCCTTATCACACCCAGTCTTGGCTGGTAGCTGATGAGAGCCCTGATCCTGGAGCTGGTTTGTGTCAGCCTGAGGCTGTGCCAGAGTGGGATCTCCCACATACAGATAGTTGTGCCACAGCAAGTCAGAGGCTGTGCTGACCAGATCAGGATTAAGACCCTGCTACAAAGCTCTGAATCACCAAGACAAATCACTCTTCCATTCAACAGACCCTGGGAAATAGCAGGGGAAGTGTTTTATGTCTTTAGTCTAGCTGCATCCTCTTTGAAGGTTCTGAAAAAAAGGCAAGGAGCTGATCTGTGAACAGACTACCTAATTTCACTCATATAACAACTTCTCTACTTTTGTTTGACCCAGACAGTTACTTCAGCTTAAAGAAGAGACAGAGATAGTTCTCATAGATATTAAATTTTATATCCATGCCAAGCAAGCTGTAGTTTCTGTTTTTCCTTATATCTTTTACTAGTTCTTGAAAGCCCTACAAAGGAAAAAGATCATAGATGTGGAAGGAGACAATTTGCCACAAACAGGTTAGAGTACTGCTTATGCACGGTAGTGCTGCTTATGATGGGTTTTGTTTTCATTGAACTATGAGTGAGGACCTCTTATATCTCAGTGAGTCAGAACATGCAGGTGTTGCCTACCGTTCCATCACTTCACTTTCCTTCATTTCCCTGCAAGCCTCATGCTCCTAGAAGTAGAGCCATGGCATGGGAACTCAAACAAAGCCTGTCCCCCCCCTGCAATGCAGCTGGGATTGCATACGCTCTCAGCTGCTGTCACTGGGTCCACACTGGATCCACATTCATCACATCTAACCAGAAAAAAACGTACTTTTTCCTTTAAGTATATAACCATATGGGGCCAATTATTATTTCTCTAATCTTCCCTGTAGTTTAAGCATTAGCATCTAGGCTGTGTGACGCATGACATTTGTCTCCTCAGAGATGGGGGGCCATACATTACACTGACCTCAACTCCAGCTTTAAGAAGTCTTTAACCAGCTTTGTGTCCTTTTGCACAGTTGCATAAGCAGGCCTGAGACAGGTCATACAAGCTAAATGAGGAGGTTTCCATTCACACATCTGACTTTGGCACAGAAATTATGTGTTCAGCCAGGCTGTTCAATTTGTCCACAGCCTTTTTCAGATGCTTTTGCATCTGATTTGCAGAATAATTCATTAAATGTGATGCTAAATAGCAAACAGAAAAATTAAAAGGTCTAGAACATGATGGACATATCAGTTCTCAATGCAATGTTTAGCTTGTGCTATGAAATCTAAATTCTGCATGGAGATACTGTTGTGGTACCAGCTAAAGGCATCACAAGCATTACAGCTGTCCCAGAACACTATAACACTATGATAGCCAGACCTATTTAAAGAAGTTATTAACAAACTAGTTGCTATACATTGCTGGCAACATTTATAAAATATTAATTGCTCTATTGCTAATTTTGTTTTGATTCAGATATTGTTTAATTAGGATTTTACTCAGGACCAGATGGCTGTCTTCGTTAAATCATAATATAATCTACCCAAATGGAAGCAGCTGGTTTTTTTGAATACACTATAATTTATTTCCTACATGCCAGAAACCACTCAAAATGGAATCCAGAGTAAAATCATTCAGTTTGTTTTCACTGGAGCTTATTTACAATAAACTTTGAAAGTTTTTAGAAAGCCGAAGTCAAATGTAGGTGACATTTGTTAGCAAGAACAAATTTCTGTTATTGAACTTGATCCTATATTCACAGTACTTCCAAATATACATAAATTATATTCCTAGCATGCTACATGCTGTATATAGACACTGGTAAAAGAAATCAACATGCAAAGAGCTTCCAAAATATATAATAAAACAGGCAAAGAACATGAAAAAAAGTTGGGTTTGTTTTTCCCATTTATGATGAAAAACAAAAAAAGAAACTTGGATGATGAGGAACGTTGTTAGACTCCCAAAGACTCTGGCAGCCAGGAGAATGAATCTGCTTCTAAAATGACCTCCCCTTTTCCTCTTACAATTTCACTGGACTGAGCTGGTAGCACAATTGGCAAATGCCACATGCACTGATGTATTTGTAATTCTTTTCAATGTATTTTAGAAAAAGTCTACAAAGGAGACTAAAATTGAAGCTCCCAGATGTTTTTACTGCTTCCCTTACAATGCATTGATATGCAGAAGTCGTTGAAGAGCTTGATTGTACAGGTGATGATCAAAAGCTCCTGCTGAGAGACTTCTGTGGTAGAACCTATGATCCCTCTATGCATCTAAAATTTCATACACTCCTCAAAGCCTCTAGAATTACTAGGGGAGAGCAGAACTCTAGATGGTAAGTTCCAAAAATATACTGTTTAAATATGAGTTGATAATTAAGCACTTATCTTACATTCTTTGTAAAGTATTACTCCTTCTTCTAGATCCTTGTTTGTCCTTCCCTGTTTTCCCTACCTCCACAGCTCAGCTCTTCTGTACTCTATTTCATGTCATGATTTTTCCTCCCTCTTTTTTGACTGTGTCTGAGTTCAAACAAATTCTTCTAAATACCTTTTCCTATTAAGTTATACATTATAAAGACAGTAATCACTCAGTAAACACCTAAGCAGGAACTGTGAATGTGTGTGCACTAAATCAAAAAAATTAGACAGTCACAGCATTTGTAAATATTCTGGATGACCCTTGTTAGTCGAGTGATAGGTCTGGTTTTACCCATGATAAATTACTAGATTCCATGTTCCTTTCTTAGATTTGAAAAGAAAATAACAGTAGGGAAGCCATATCATACTTTGTCTCATTTTCCAGAAATATAACTACCTCATTATAAAAGTCCAATTTGATTTAGATGAAGCCAGGGCCTCTATACACAAGAGTATGTCAGAAACTTACACTGTGATTCAATGCAAATAGAGACAAGAAAGCCTCTTGAATTAAAGCAGGCATATCAACGTATATTTATCCATCAAAAGTTTTCCCCAGAGAACCCACTACTGAGTTGCCTTATTGTGCTAGTATTTTTCATTTTCCACTCAAATTTAGTTTAGAGAGAAAATATTGTTTCAGCTTGTGTGGTTGTTCACAAACTACCTAACTCAAAAGCCAGAAATTCAGTGACCAACTCTAAGTCAACATTCAGAAAAGGGTTTTCAAAGGAATTAGATTTTCTTTTGGAATCAAATTTGATTTAGAAAAAGTTATGGGACAGAAAAACCTATTAGTCTAAACTAAAGGACACTAATTATTTGGAGGGGGGAAAAGTGTAGCTCTCAAAACACTGTATGACCATGCTAGTGGTTCACTGAGCCTTTCCTCACTTTGCCACTGATTCTGTAAATGTGTACATTTTACCATTCCTTTTCTATCAAAATCTGAGAACGAAATTTTTCAGACTTGTGCATCTAGCATGTTTCTGTACCACCCCCTGTGTGAAAGGGAACGGCACAGATAGACCATGGCACCTTGCTTTGGTATGGATGAGAACAACAGCAAGCAGGAGAGAGGCTGGAGGATTTTGACTGTGGCATACGGAGTATTCGGCAAGTAAACAAATGTCCTATTGCACCCTCCTGGTCATCTGCACTAGGTCTCACTTATGAAAGAAACACCTTCTCAGCCACTAAGAAAATCATAGTTCCCTCCATTCCTGTCAAAACAGCAGAATTGTGTTTCTCTACCCTGATCTCAAAACAGTTCTTAAAAGGAAAGGTGTTACCTCAGGGAAGGTGCCAAGCTCGGGAAATTTCTGTTCCCAAGATGACAGTTTCATATATTTACAAACAACTTTAAAGCAGAGGGCTGTGCTTTGGAACTGTAACCATAGGAACAGAGAGCAGCTCCTGCATTAATAGAGAACTGGGATTCCACCCTGCATAAATTACCTTAGCCAAAAATGCTTACCTACTGAGGCCGTGCAATTAAATAAACATTATTCCAGTATCTCCTTACATCAGTGATATGGAGCAGTCTTTTGCTGTCAGGGACAGAACTAAAACCTCACAAACTTGTGGCTGCCAGAGCCCCCAGATCTGCTTAGTTTAACAGAGAAGCCACCTCTTAACTGTTCTTCTCTCCATTTTGTTTTCTCCCGTCTTTTTCTTTTTGATTCTGTTTATCTTTTTTCAGCCATATTCTTCACATTCCCCTTTACTGCACTTCTCTTACTTCTCTGCAAGTAATACCGAGGAGTAATCAACCTTTAGGTCAAAACTTATTGAGGGGAGGGGCCTTTTAAGGTGACTTCCCTACTCAGAACTGCTACTGATGTCATTCCACATCATGTGCACTATCCTCTGTTAGAAGCAGAGGATAATACAGTGTGTCATGTCCTGACATGCATCTCCCATCCTTTAAGGTTTTCCATCTCCACTACTGGCTGAGGCACTAGACTGCCGGTTTTCATGCCTAACATTGAAATGGCACCACATGCCCTAAAGCTAAAGGCTCTATTAACGAACAATATGCATTATGTGGTACCTGCAGCACACAGAACATCATTTTGCTCAGTTGAAAAAGTGGTTATTTTGGCTTACTTTTTTCTATGGAGGATGGCTGTGAAAATAAATAAGCCCCACCAACTTCTTTCAGAGATAAATTCTCTTGTACTTCATAGTAATAAAAATGTAACTGCATTTTTGAATGCATCTAGCCAACACAGATAGAGTGATAGTAAAACTGACATGCTGAAGTAGCAGTGATATGCTAAATTTGACATCTTAGTCCCCCTAATGCGTCAGGACACTGGAACCAATCATTCATAAAGTCTCTTCTGAGATTTGTGGAGATCACGTTAAAGTGAGAGTCCATGGTTGCTGTTTTACATCTATTGGAATGTAAAGCCAAAAAAACATGTGTGCAAATACAAAGAATCTACTTAACAAATTGTGCTGCACAACAATAGCTAAAAATAATTTTAAATATCATTCATACAATCCTATTTCCAAACAATCAGAACATTTACTGCTTGAAAGAGCCAGAAAGGGACAGACAGAAAGGCTGATAAACAGCGTCTGCCATCCCAAATAAAACAGGTTCCCTCTTCAGTCCCAGTGCCTGATCACCTTGCTATATTATATTAATTTACTCCAGGATTCTGTTTTGAAGTGAACCAAATACTTCCCTCCAAAACAAAACTGGAGCATAGTTCAGAGACTATTTCACTCCAGGGACTGGTTGCTTCAGGCAGAAGGAGCAGAACTGCCCAGCTGGGATCTCTCTATCCTAAAGAGTCATTCAGTCCTTTCCCACCAGGCTTTGAAATGCTATGTACTTTTATGCCACCTCCAAGGACAGACAACATACACTTTGGTCTTCAAACTACAGGAACATGCCTCTGGCACACTGTGACACTCCTTGGAGTATTTCAGGAACTCCAGAAAAACTACCTCCAACACCCTTCTTTTCATCTTCCCTCAAAAAAAGACATTTTGGAACAAGCAGAGCATAAAGAAAACTGCTGTGGAAGGAAATGCAGCTATTCATACAGTGTCAGATACCATTCAGTCCCAACACCTCCTCTCATGTTCTCAAATACAGTACTATGAAGGATGAGTCTGCTTGTATGTTACTGGAAACAGCAAGGGGATGCAGACTGTGTGCATTGTGCTTGTAGAGTTCTCCACACAAGAGAGGCCCAGTTTTCCCAGGACTTCTGGAAGCTGACTTCATTAACCCATTCTTCAAGTGCCACAATAGCAGCAACAGACCAGCTGCACAGGAGATGCCCATTTTTCTCTATACCACAGGTAAATGGCCTCTTCTCACCATGTTGCATACCTATGGCACATTGAGAAAAGCTGTGCTTCCACACAAGAGCTTCAGACCTTGTGCTTTCATAGTGGTTGTTAAGGGATTATAATTTTTTTTTAGGACATTTTCTCTTTTCTGAGATATGATCATTTTCTTATTATCATAAGTTACCTGATATTCTTGTGGAACGACAGTTCTTGGAAGGTAGTCTTGAGACTACCTCCTACCATCTCCCACAAGCTCTTGATCCATATTTAATAGATATTCATAGAAAGTTAAGGGGTTGGAAGGGACCTTAAAGATCATGTAGTCCCAGTCCCTCTTGCCATGGGCAGGGCCATGTCCCACTAGACCAGGCTGCTCAAGCCTGGCTTTGAACACTGCTTAGAATTGGGGCATCCACAGCATCCCTGGTCAACCTGTTCCAGTATCTTCTCTCCCTCATTTGGAAGAACTGCTTCCTAATATCTAGCCTAAATTTCACCCCTTCCAGTTTGTGGTCATTATTCCTTGTCGTACCAATGCGGTTCCTGATGAAGAGTCCCTCTCTGGCTTCCCAGGAGGTCCCCTTCAGATACTAGAAGGTTGCTGTGAGGCCTCCACACAGCCTTCTCTTCTCCAGGCTGAACAACCCCAACTTTCTCAGCCTTTGTAGGGGAAGTACTCCCATCCTTTTACCAACTTCATGCCCTTTCTCTGGACTTGCTCCAGTAGTTTCATGTCCTTCTTATGTTGGGGACACCAGAACTGTATACAGAACTCCAGGTGGGGTCTCACAAGAGCAGAGTAGAGGGACAAAATCATCTTCCCTGCCCTGCTGGCCATGGTTTTTTGATGCAGCCCAGGATTCTGTTGACCTTCTGGGCTGTGTCCACACACTCCTGTCTCATGTTGAGTTTTTCATCAACCATCACTCCCAAGTCTGTCTCCTCAGGGCTGCTCTCAGTCACTGTTCTGCCCAATCTGTAGGTGTGTCTGGGATTGCCACAACCCAGGTGTAGGACCTCACACTTCACTTTATTCAATTCATGAGGTTTGCATAGGCCCACCTCTCAGGCTTGTCCAGGTTCCCCTGGGTGACATCCCCTCCCTCCAGTGTGTTGGCTGCACCACACAACTTGGTGTTGTCAGCAAACTTGCTGAGGGTGCACTTGATCCCACTGTCCATGTCACCAACAAAGATGTTGAACAGTATCAGTGCCAGTACCAACCCCTGAGGGACACCACTCATCGCTGGTCTCCCTGTGGACAATGAGCCATTAATCACAACTCTCTGTGTGCAGCCATCCACACAGTTCTTTATCCACTGAGTGGTCCATCCGTCAAATCCATGTGTCTCCAATTTTGAGACAAGGATGTCATGCAGGACAGTGTCAAACACTTTGCATGTGAAAGACGACATGAATGTAAAAGGTGACATGCAGGGGTAAACAAAGCAAAAAAAATAATATTTTTTAAACATAAATAATATTTTTTTTTTTAATTTAAAAAAGGAAAAATGTTGACTCTGCCTTTATATTCAAATGCATGCAAAGCTGGAGCAAAATTATCCAGAAAAAGAACAGAACAGAAAGATCACAAACCTTTCCAAAGCTGACACCATTCTGTTCTTTGGACACACACTGATCTAACTCATATTAAGCAAACCAAAGTAACAAGGAATAACCCCAGTGGGATAGTGGGATCATATCAATAGCAAGAATTTGGGGCTTTTTTAATTGTTATATTTATTACGTGTGTTTTCTGAGCTCTCTCCAAGCTAATGATGCAAATGCCGTCAATCTTTTTGCAGTTCAGTGCAATACAGGGACTACCCCAATTGGAAGGGCCTCATTTAAAATATGCTGGCTAAGACCTTGCAGCCCTTGGTTGCATTGGGAATGCACAGCTTCAAATTAGCTCCAAAAATGCTGTACAAGAAAGCCAGAGTCATCATGTTTACTACTTCACTTTGCTGAGGCTTTGAGTGACTTTGTGCTTGCCGTTGCATTTCAAAGCATACCTTGTGGTTCTGAGTCCTGTTTCCCAAACTGACTCTTGGGCATTTTCCACCCTGTTGGGAAGTTCAAGAATCTGGGAATTAAGGGATATTTATTACCTTAGGATACACCTAGCTTTACCTCAGGCTTTTACACAAAGAAGCTGAGACCTGAGTTCCTGCTGAACATTTCCAAAGGCTGCTGACAATTTGTTTCATATTTCTGAATCAACTTTTAAAAGGTAGTCCTTGAAAGTAATATTTCCTTGAAAGTTCAGCAAAAATTCATAACAGCAGCAATAACAAAAGAAATACAACATCACTGAGCATGATACTGATTGAAATGTCTTCATTTCCTGCATCACAAACAAATTTTTATTAAGTGCAAGTTCGGTTTGGTATACAAAGAAGGTGCTGCCCTGGCTGATCAGGGTTGCGGACTGAGGATCAATGGTGATATACTTTACTGTTTGAAATTAAGGGCAGTGTCCACAAGTAATCACATTACCACTTCTTAACAGGTAATTAATGCATTAGCTAAACCTTGGTAACTGCCCATCTGAGTGTCTCTCATCTGCCCCAGCTGCACATAAATGTATCGTGATGGACTAATTCCATACCACTTGTCACTTGAGCTGATACCTGACTATGCATATGATCTTACATGCACCCTAACTGTGAATCAAAGTGCATCACCTCAATCCACCACGTATCTTCTGACTGCATCAGGCCAGGAGGAGGACCTTGGTAGATTCTGTAGCTCAGCTGATATAAGTTAATTCATCACGTCATAGTAACACCAAGTAGTTCTTGTCTATACTCTCAGAGTCTATGAAGGTCCTATCAGACTAATTTGTTCCACATGGAATATTACATGCAGGACTCGAGCTATGTTTCAGCTCAACTTCTACAAATGAAAATAGTTATGTGAGAGGCATTGATAATCCAATCCACTCAAATTTCATGGACCAGACTCAAAAATAAATTAAAAGATTGCCAGAAAGTTCTGAGTTTTCTTGCTTGCCTTCTGGATTTGTTTAGGTTTGGGGTTTTTTAATAAATCTGCCTAGGATTTTTTTACATTTCTCCCCCAAAACCTACATACTAAAGTCCTGCTCTTTAACATATGAACACTGAGATGCTTGAATTGTCATTTAAGAACAGGGGTTTGCAAAAAGCTATTCATTATCCTGAGGCTTTAGGTAAAGTGTAGAGGTTATAAATGCAACAAACATAGCAGCCTTTTAGTATCTTGTAGTTCACCAAAGCCATATACAAATGAGTATAAGAAAGAATAGCACTTTAGAACCACAACAGAGGACTGAAATCCATAACTAAGCATGACATTTTCTTGCCTGGGTTTAGGGGACTAGGAAAGTAAAAGCAAAGCTGATTTTAAAAGGTGATTCTAGTTCACAGAAAACCTGTGAAAAAACTTAGGTGAACATTATCAATTTGTATTTCCACAGAAACAGATGGCAAACCACGATAAAAGACAAAGTTCAGCTAGCCAAAGGAGAAAAAACAGTCCCCAGTTCTGGGACAAAGCCTGAATTTACATCCATGAACGTTCACAAAAGCCAGGTTTAGCATCATGAAGTTAACTTCCCCAGGCAAGAAAAGACACAGGCTCCACCAGCAGGATCTAACTTAACAACTCTTTTCAGGCCCTTGGAAATCCTTTTCTGTCGGGAAGGAAGTCTTAAATTATACTTACAAGACAATTAATGATCATCAACTTCTGAGTGGCCTGAGATAACCCTGTTAAAAAAGGCCACCTATTTAACATTGTTGCTTAATGGTGTTACTGGTTATATGTCAGCATAATTGATGCTCTGCCACTTTAACTTAATAAGTAGTGTAATTGATGCATTATTACTTTAATTCTTTTTCATTATGAAGGTTATTAAGGTGCACTGTAAGTTAGAGTAATTGGACATTTCAATTGAATGGTTAAGGAGTTTGGAAATAAATAGCTCTAAGATCTAGCACTGATGCTTGCCTTTGAAGTGTGCATCAAATTTATACACATAGAAATGGATTGGTTTTGGCAGGGTGGAGAGGCGGAAAAATATGAAAATAAGGTGGTGTTTAACTTTTCAGATTCTATTTCATGTAAGTTTGCCATCTATCTCATTTGTTCCTTTGTAAACCTCCACAAGTTTCTAAGCCCTTCAGAGATGCTGCCGCTCTGGGAAGAGTGTGAGATAGAGATGTACTTTTCCATTTTCCACAGATAGTTTGGTACTATAAGAACTAAGCATTGCAGTGATTAAGGACCTGCCTCCCTCTGCATGTGAGTAAAGATGACCTTGTCCTGTCCATAGTCTGACTGACCAAAAGAAGCGTGACCATGTGCACTGTACTCAACGCACCTCACTAATGCAGTCAAAACTAGTTGTCTCCGGCCTTGATCACTGTTACTTCACAACTACCTACACTGCACTATGGTCTCAAATATTTACAATCCTATGGCCCTCAGGGGAGCCACCAGACCTTGATCAGCTACCGAGGTTCCCTCTGCAACATGTGGGAGACCAGATCAGTCACATGTTGTAAATGGCATCTTCAAGAAGGCAGCAATCTCAAGTGGGAGCAAACCAAGTGGGTGCTGCATGAACCTGACTGAGCACCATACGTCAGTCCAGCCATAAGGACACCAGCTGCATATTGAAGCCACCAGGTTTCCAAGACTAAATGTAACAACTTTTAAGGCAAACTGGAATGAAGCAGCAGCTGTAGTATGAGAGACTGCCAGTAAGGATAACCTTACAGAGAAGTTTATATTTAATCCCATTGCATTTGGAAAAGGAGATTTTACAGGTTGATTCTTATTTGAAGAGACAACCCTGCCATGGGGGATTTCAGTGGCAGCAGTGAAGAAGTTGAAGACAGGAAACAATGAAAGAATCTTCTTGATTGAGAGATGAAAGGCTTTCGAATTAATCATCTTCCATTGCTAAAGTTGAAGTGGAAGGACTTTCCTGGCTTCTATGTGGAAGAAAAGCAGGAAGAGTGTGTCTTTTCCCTGGCCTCTGGTTTTTTCATGCTCCACTGGTCTTCCTAGACTTTGAGAAAGAACACGGAAGACAGCTTATGCAGATAAAGGGCACTGGTCATTGTACTGAGAGAAGGCTGCCTCTCAAGATGGTCACACCTTCACACAAAATGGCTTGGAAAAAACAAATAATGGGGGTTGATCCCACAAGTAAGACTTTATGTAAGTTAGTTGACAATGCTAAATGATGTATCTCCATCTATTGCTCAGTGGCAGGAGAATGAAGAAGTGACACAACCATAATGCAGTGAGACTGGATGGGATAAATTAGTCTATATCATAATGCTACTGAAGTCACTGATGAGTCAGCAATTAAGCCAAATAAATTATTATTTTGCATTCTTCATTCTAAAATAATTGGCATGTCAAACCACATGTGCAGACAAAATATTGCAGGTAACGTTCACAGTCATAAACGTGGATCCTAGTGACCAAACTGTCATAAATGTTGTTTTTACACATGCCTGGATTCACACCTTTGCAAATAGCCAGGCCATCCAACAATCTTAGAATGACTATATAGTAAATAAGAAGAGTATAAGTTGTACTGTATTGCTGTACAGCATTTCTGTACACTGCAAAAACAGAACAATAGAACCTCCAGTCTACTGGTGTAGCAATGTCATAGGAAGGTACAACATGATGTGGCCAGCAGACCAACACAAGTGCAAAAGAGTGTACAGATACTTCATGGGCTACATTTAGTATAAAAGTGTTCCCCTGAAGCTTGCACATCATTGCTATGAAATGTTCCATTATTCTTTTATGTGCTTTTTACATACAATTGTTGATCATTTTCAGACTAAAAAAGGTAGCCTTTCATCTGCATAGTTTACAGGAAAAATTCTACCTCTTTAAAATAAACTCTTTGCAAGGTCTTTCATCAACACGTACCTCACCTTTCGCAATTGTGAATTTGCATTACCACACATTAGCAAATATATTTTAACACTGATTGACACCACTTCTTTGGCCATGTTTTAGATTTTATCCACCATGCCTATTTTCCTGACAGCTGAAATAGGTGAGAGGGTGGAAATATGGAAAGCTTTCTCAGAAACTAATTCCCAAACATCCCTAGGTGCAAGTGGGGAGTTTGAGGTGCACCTCAGTTCAGTAAAAAATCACTTGAGTCATGTCCTTCTATCACAGGCTTCTGAGCTTGCCAGCATAACATTTAGACTAATTGATAAATGGCAGAGACAACTAGTTTTGTGTGGCAATGGCTTGGTTGCATAGACAAATTTGTTTGAACTGCCTGAAACAGCCTAGCTCAATCTGTGCTAGATGGCCAAGCAGATTGCAACAGCTTTCAATTCCCCAACATTCATGGCTGAATTAGAAACCTGCTACAAGAGAGAAGATACTTTTTTAAATTTCTTGGCTTAATATTCAGCTTGCATGGTCTGGGTCTTTGCAGCCATCATAGCTGAGGCTACAAAGGAACATTCCTTTTGCCAAGGTGAACAGACCCTCCTTTCCATCCTGGTTCTCTTGCCAAGATTGTCTCAGCACATCTAATTTTGTGACTATATCTGCACAATGGACATTGGTGACATTGGTTTTTCTGATTACTCTGTGTAAGACTGAAATACTTCAGGAAAACTGTGATTTCTAGCTTAACAGGACTAAGGCTATAACATAAATAATAGGGTTATTTGTAGTACTATCATCAAATGATATTCAGATGAAAGTATGTGTGACTTTCTGAATATTTTGGCACTTAATTTCTGCAAAAGCAGAAAGTAAATGTTGGCCACATCCTGTCAATCTGCTAAGGAATTCATAGAGGTTGCAATGCACCAAGCAATCACAGGTTATAATCATACTAGTGGCAGACAGCAAAAAACAAGGATATGTTAACATTGTGAGAGTAAGCCCAAAAACTCATTCGTTCTCTTCTAGTCAAACTCGTTCCAAGGGCTTTTGAAAAAAAGGAGATGGCTCTACCTTTTGTTCCACCCAAGCCAAAGCACACCAAGTGGCTATATAAGTATTTAATTTCATTCTAGAATTAACATCTCCCACTAAGCATTTTGGGAATAATCCTACCCTAAAAACTAGCACAGCAGCAATAAGAACTGGTGGTTGACTTCAGCTTTTTGTAGTCCTATTGCTCTGCTTACTGGGTCAGCTTGCAGCTTCTAGGTGCCACAGGAATAGTCAGCAAGCAAAACAAATAAAAAAGAAAAATCAACTCTCCAGGAACAGTGATTTACTATGTGCATATATTAGAGGATTCAAACCACTGGATTTACACCATAGGAAAATATTAACCCTAGATTTATATAAAGCTGGGGTTAGGGAGTTGTCCACTTGCAAAGAGAAGTATGCAGCTGGAGGCACCTTTCCAGTAAAGACCCCTCAACTTGTTTGGATCATTCAAAAATGATTCTTTAAAATACTGTTTCTAAAATTATTCTGCAGGTAGTTATACAAGGAAAGAGAGAGATATAAAACTAGTATTAAGTGTTTATGTCTAGTAAAGACTAATACATCATAACTATTTAGAAGGTGGGAAAAAGAATCAGATGATGGTCAAGAGAATATATAACAAGACAGTAAAAATATTTCCATCTGTGAAATTATAGAGCTACAGGAGCTGTAACTTTTTGTTAGTTGGGTAGCATTTCTCCCCAATATTTCTATAGCAAGTGTCAGATTATCCCTGTAAATTATATGTGTAAGTTAAGCATAGTTTTCATTTGTAGTTAATTTGCCTTGAATTTGTCTCACTTCATGCCTCAGAGACGGTTTGGGGAACAGTCAAGTCAAAGCACAGAGCCAAGTCCTCTGCAAGGACTGGGCCAGTGTAGTGGGGAGTGGGGAGCAGTGGGAGAAGCATTCTCAGAAACACACTCTGCCTTACTTTTGTGGGGGTTTAATTTTCTGTGGGTCAGGATTTGAAAACATTCTAGTTTTCCAGCATGCTCATATAAGCACAGCCCTGTGTTTCAAGATAAAATGCATCAGAAAGGACTTCATGTCATTCCCTGCTGAAGGGTAAAGGACCAGCAAAACCTTCCAGCATGAGTCAAGACTGGTTTTATAAATGCAGCTAACAAAGGAGTGAATCCCCTCTGACAAGTGCGTGAGGTGTTTGTGCTAGACAAATTAGAGCTACAAAGCTGTGTGTTTAATTCTGACTGAAAGCAATTGAGAGGTACAAATTGTACCAGAGGAACTTTCTAAATTGAAGAGAACATAGGAAAGAGACTTCAAAAAAAAACAACACTAAAATGACCTCCACACAATGACAGCTGAGAGATGATAAAAACTTGGCAATTTGGAAGGGGGGGAAAGAACAAGGCAGGCAGGAGGACAGGCAGAGAAGCACTCTGCAAGTTTTTAATGTATAACTTGGTTTTGAGAATGTAAAAGCCCTGCTGCCATGCCTTCTTGGATTATTTCCAGCGTTACAGACGAACTTGTAGCTTAGTGAATACAAAAGCCAGGACCTTTTGCTTTGGTCCCCCCTCTTCTTTTTAGCACAAAGGAAGACAGCAATCATGTCAGGAAAGATTTGGTCGCTTTAATTGAGCTGCAGTTGTATCCTTTCCTGTGTTTTCTATCATGTCAATTTTCCAAGTGGCCATCAAGTTTTTGTCAGCTGAAGCAAACCAAGTATACAAGGGTGACATTTAGAATAGCTGCAGGATTTGCCTTCCTCCTGGCAGCACTATCAAGAAGGGCTTTAAGCATGCTTAAGTTGACTTTAAATAAAGATGTCAGTTTTGAAATCAGGCTGTCTTTGGCATTCTTGTCAATAATGGTGAATTTGACTTAAGCCCTATACACCTTCGTGCATTAAACAGCCAGTATTTGAAAATATGTTCCTCTAATATATATCACAATCTTTTGTCCTTTACTCAGGATTTGGACTTCTACAGTTTGATAGGGTGAAACTTTTTTCCCCTTCCCCTTTAATGGGAAAGCACAAATGCTTGCCCTTGCAAGGGAAAACAGTGGTAGGACAAGGGGGAATGCTTTATGATGAAAGAGGTTAGGTTTAGATTGAATATTAGGAATAAATTCTTTACAGTGAGGGTGGTGAGACCCTGGAATAGGTTGCCCAGAGAAGCTGCGGATGCCCCATCCCTGGAAGTGTTCAAGGCCAGGGTGGATGTAGCTCTGAGCAACCTGGTCTAGTGGAAGGTGTCCCTGTCTGTGGCGGGGGGGTTGGAACTAGAGGATCTTTAAGGTCCCTTCTAACCCAAACCATTCTATAATTCTGTGAAACATTTTTCAAGCTTAGGTTGGGGGGAGAGGGAGGGGAAGGTGTTGCAGAAGAACAAGATCATAAAAAAAAGTGAAGATATGCAAGCTTTTGCATAAGTTTATGCACCTTTTTGTCTATTCTGCATCAGAGTTGAATGTAAAAGGGCTTCCCATCACCAAACACCCTTGGACACTTTATGCATTTACTGTGAGATGCTCAAAATAAGGGCCAAAAGAAAAGAGTCAAGGAGCTCTCTGTAGCAAGTAGCTGCCAGATGGACAGACAAGGCAAAGGTATGGGATTATGCCTGGTATTGCAGAATCTCTCCCATGGGAAGAGCATTTAGGGAGAAGTTATTCTAGAACCATTGTCACTCAGTACATTGATACTGCAACAACTTTTGCAGTTAATTGCATGGTGCAGACAAGTTGCAAGAAATTAGCAATCGCTGTGAAGAGACCTAGAATATTGTTCCCATTCTAGATTGAAAACAATGAATGAAGAATATTTGCTTTTCTGTACAGTCATCTCACTCCAGAATACCCAGGAGTATTTCAGAATATATAGAACCGTAGGTATGCACATGCACCCTGAAAAACTTTCTTAGAAGGCAAAGAACACCCCAAAAAGTGGTAAGAGATGAATTACATAGAACTAAAATCTGACTAAGGACAAGATATAGTCAAAACTTTAAAAACTTGTTTTACCCAATCCTGTAAGGCAGAGAAGCACTAGCATAAAGCAGGATATGAATAAGAGGAATCTGTAGCCAAATGGAAGTGGACTGGTTATAATATACAGGGTAAAACTTTTAAATAGTAAACTTAGCACAATTTTCACAAAAAACGCTCATCACAGTTTCATGGAAGCATTAGATGACTTCTCCGGTCACTTTATTTAGTGAATTCCCATTAATGTCAGTTTTCTCATCACAACTGTTTATGGCAGCTTCTTCCAAAATGACCTCTGAGTATTCTGCAGGAGTCCTTATCTAACTATTATGACAAATCAGCCCTGAAATAAGTCATGAGATCAAAAGCCTAGGCAAATACATTTGAAATAAATGTTATCTTTCCAATATCCTGAGAGGACAAAAGCATACTGAAGCAACAAAAAGAAAGATTAAGCCATTGAGTAACACCATGCAGCTCAAGTCAGCACTTGAGCCTGAACAGAGCCCTCCCATACACTCATGTGTATAATAGGCAGAGGCTTAAAGTATCCCAGTTCTGGTGGTTGCTGAAGTGGGCAGTATCTAAATACAGTACAACCACAACAAAAGAAAAAGAATGGTTTATTGAGCTACTGTCAAAATCGGTGTTGGGAGACAGGCATAATCAGAGTAATGACTGTAATGTGGTGCTCTATATACAGAAGTAGTCTTGGGGTGGAAATTTGTGCCCAAGGCAGAATCAAATGGGAGGACTTGTCTTCTCACCACCTTACTTAATGGATTCTTGTCACTTACTTACGCACTGCAACTTCTCTGTAATGAAGTTCAGTGGAGATGGGGACTGGGGTGAAATTGGTGAATGGTTGAATCTCTGGGGAGGCAGGAAGGCAGCTGCTGCAAGAAATGTTTTTGCTTGCCAACAGGTCACATCATTTGCTGCACAGGAAACCTCCCTTCATAACAGAATAAAGTTTGACAGTAGAGTAGCTTCCACCAGGGAAGACGTTGTGTTCTCCTTGCATCTACCACTCACATGGCATACAGCACCACCCACCAAGACTTTTTTATGCTATAAGAAAGGTGAAACTTCACTAAAGCAGCCCTACATTCCACATTTAAAGCTGAATAGCTGTGATTTTACTAAAGTGAGGATTTTTTTGTGGTCAGATAGCAAGTGCACAAATCTGAAAGTTGTCTCTAGCAGCACGGGGAGAAATAGCACAAAGTCTTCACAGAATCAGAGACCATTAAAGCTGGAAAAAGCATGCATGAAGCAGGCATTCACATTTCATAAGATCATAACACAGTTGGCAGGCAAAGACCTCAAGAGGTTGCCAAGCACACACAAGAATGGAATACAAACTATCAATTACATTAAAGCAAACAGAAGCTCATTTACCTTGTACCCAAAGTTCTTCAGAGAAGGAGACTATGCTGTGCTCAGCCACCTACTTCACTACCCTTGTGTTAAAAAGAGGTCAGACTTAGAAGGAACTTAAATCTCCATTGTACAATCAAAACCTATTCCATTTTTTTTATCTCTCATACATAAACCCTTTTCCTTAAATCTTTAAAGCTCTTTTCTGTTGTAAAGCAGCCCTCTGGCCACCTTCCTAATAGAAACTCTCCTCTTCTCAGGATGAACTGATGTCCCACTTTATATCATCTAAAGGGCAGGAGTTTGGCTTTTTTTGCTAATTGCAAGGCATCATGTGAGCTTGTGACTCTTTTCCAAGTAATAATAATGCATTCTCTTGCCATTCTCTTTAGCCATTTAAGTTTTAACAGACTTTCAAAGTGTCTGGTGTCCTTCTGAGCCATATCATGTACAGCTGAGTGAAAACTTTCCTGCTGGAATATAAAGCTGTGTACTTTTCCATTATAAAGTACTGATCCTGCAAACGCCTCCACATTCTACCACACTACTGGGGAAAGAATATATATTGTTGATGTGTTTCATTTGGACCATGTGAGCAGCATTTTTGTAATCTCTTGCATACATATGAGTCCTTTTAAGTGCATTAGTTTGATTTACAATAAGTAATAACATAATAGGGATATGAGATTCCAAAGTTAAATTAAGTTTTCTTAATAAAGTAAATATTAACTCTGATCATAGATGGGGAAAGCTGAAGCACAAGATATCTCATCTGAAATGACAAAACCAATGCAAGTGCTAGAGAAATGCGTAATTCTCCAGGCTCCTGTTTTCACATCTCCCCTCTGTGGCACCTGCCCTTTTAAATTAAGAAAACAAGTATTTTTAAAATATTTAATTAAGGATTCCTAGCATGTGCTTTCATGAGATAGGAGAAAAAGGTTGGACTTTAAATTTAAAATGTACTTAAAAAATAGATGAAGTGCTCTCACAGTTTTGAAAAAAAATATTTTAAAACAGCCATTTCATTAGTTGAGACCCATTTTGACTGATAATCAAATATCGCACCACTACTTGTTTTTTTAAGGATGTTTATATGACCCATCAAAATGCAAAAAGCTCCAAGATAACACTGCCATTTAATTTCATGATTGTACAGATGGGACAAAAATATCAGTGTTCTCCCAGATAAAGACACAATAAGGAAAAAGCATATTATAGAAGACAATTCTGTAGGGCTAGGTAAATATAAATTACATTAGTTCTCAAAAACAGTCAAAAAATCCCAGGAACAAAGACAAAAGCAAAGAACTGCAGTCCTATTAGTCCCAGTTCCTCACTAGGGCATAATCGTATTTGCTGGTTCCCCCTTCCTGAGGGGTTTGCAAGGCTGACCCATGCAAAAGGATGCAGTGTGCCTCTTCACACCTTGAGGTGAATGATCTCCCTGGCACACCGGGCAGACAGCAAGCAGCATTCCTGCTAAATTAGTCCCTGAAGGGGCCAACTGCACATCATACAGCGTGAATCAACCACTTCTTACTCCCCTAAAAATGCCTGGCTATAATACCATGTTTTGGAAGATGTCACTACCCCAGGAGAGAGCTGTTGTGAAACTGAACTGTGGCAGGACCTGTTGGTGCTCAAGTCAGAGAAAGCTAGAAAGAAATTAAGGAAGGCCTTGTTCACAATCAGCCACAGAGTACAGTCTGCTAGACAGGCATTCAGCCTAATGAATGAAGTATTAGTACTGATCATTTATCTCAATAATACTGGGGCGGGGAGGGGGAAGGGAAAAAAGGCACAACCATTTTCATTATACAACAATAAAACTTAATTTGAACAAAGATCAAATATAAGACCAGACTATTTCTGACCTGTATCCATACCACAAAGCACCAAACAGCAAATATCTCTCAGGAATCACAGAAATCCCTGCTCAGGAACAGCTCAGCTGTCAATACCAGAAGGCATGCAACAGATAGTTGCTACAAGAAACAGAAAATCTGCCAAGCGCCACCTGCCTGTAAGATGTGCCACAACTGCAGCAGAAACATGGAGTTCAATGCAATTATTATCGTGCAAAGCAACACAAGGCACCAGGAGCTGGGGCAGGAGCAGATAATCAGAGCTGGCCACCACTACACCAGGTGCTGTGGTCTAAAATAGATGGTGAATAAAAGCTTCTCTTGGTTTCTGCAAGATTAGATTCTGTAAATTTCAAAGTTATGCTAATTAGGATCTTTTTTATGCAAATAACAAAACCAAATTCCTAGTTCAAATCCCGAGCCAGAATCTTTGTTGAAGATGGAATTGCCACAGAGGTTCTTTGGGCTGTGGTCTGCCTGCAAACAATAATGTGAAAGCTGGTTTAAAACCAAGCACCTCAGTTGTATCCAAAGCTGTTCCCATCAGGAATGCAAAGGCTAGAAACACTTTGCTTCTTATGCAGTTCGGTCTGGAAATGAACTTTCTAAATTCTCATGCTAATGAGCATTAAAGGTGGGATATGGCTATCTGGATGCACAGATTTGCAGCAGCAGGTTTCTACCAGTGTATGAAATGAGAAATCCCCACCTCATGCACAGGGAGAATTATACAGATTGCTACCCAGTCAGTTGTGTGCCACACTCAGGCTTTGCTTCACATGTACTTACTGTTCAGCTCATAGAAACAGAGAGGCACACAAATACATTGTGCCCAGAAGTCTTTACACACACACACACACACACACACACACACACACACACACACACACAAAGTATTTTTGGAAGACTTTGAAAATAAATACAAATTTTCAACCAAGTCTTATATTCTTTCACATCCAAGTGACCCTGTCAAGCCATGTTCTTTCTGCTCCTTTAGCGCACCCGTACTGCCTTTAAAAGCTCGAGAAAGATGCTGATTCAGGGTAGACTTTGAGGGGAAAAAAACAACTATAAAATGGTAAGTTATATAAAAAAGAAAATTGGTGTTAGAATGAAGTCACTTCCTGTTGGAAAGAAATTATTATCACTTTTTACTATTACAGTCTCTTCCAGATACACATGCTCTTTACTAGTGAGAAAACAACAGCAAATTGAATTCTGATGCCCTCCGTGTCCGGCTGCAGCACTGGAGCCCAACAGCCACACATTGTGAGGGCCCAGCAAACCTTCCTCCACAGGCTGGCTCCTGTCTGCTTGGGAGCTACTATCTAATTCCTGGCTAAGGTTTTCATACAGCTTTAATTACTTTTCATGAAAGCTTGAAACAGAGAAGGCTGCTTTGTATGGACATTAGAAAACCTTCTCTAGGATAAATGGCTCACCCCCAAATCCTTGTACCTTGCTCATATGTGCCCTACAAAGAACTATGTTGGCTCAACTACCCTTGAGGACCTGATTCTTAATTTTCAGTCAGCCATAATCATTTACATGTGTACACAGTGGTTGAAAAGAGAAATTAGAATAACTGTTTCCCTTGGTTTGCATTTTTTACAATAGCAGCCCACACCTGACACCACTATTTTTACTCAGGCTGTCTGGTCTTAATTTTTCTTACTTCTATGTCTTTGTCATGTACCAGAAAGCCATTTTTTGTTCTAGCTTCCTCTCTAATGCCTATATTTTTCTTTCTTCTTGTAATTCTGCACCGAACTGGGTGATGTTTTTCACCTCTATATTTTCCCTATCTAAAGCATAAATTTAGTAACATCCCTAGAACCTTTAAATTCAAGTTGTCTCCTTAAACTCCTTAAAAATAAATGACAGTGATTTCAAAAGTCAAAATATTTCATTTTGATATTTTCAAACTTCCTTCATACAGCTACTGCTCATTTCAGCATGTCCTTCCGTTCTGAACACACTAAAACCTTTTTTTCAAAGTTCCTATCCAAATTCAAATTATTCAGATTTGTAGCATATAGATTTTTAATATAGCAGTATAGTTTCTAACACTTTAAAATAGCAATTAACAGTTACTAAACACTCTTTCTCATGTTGTATATAAAATTCCTGAAATTCTTAACATTTTGTTTAATGTTCTTTTCAAGGAAAAAGATTTTAGCATGGATATCTTGTCTGGGACACATACATAGAAGGGCATAATAAGATGTTGTAGTCAAAGCAGAAGGTCCAGAAACCTTGGAGAAGCTCCAAAGAAGGCATGTGATGTGATGGTGATGATAGTGAGGAAGTAGGGGGGTTTTGAGAGCTCCGAGTCAATTCCAGGGAGGTGTGCCAAGGGGCAGACCTGAGGGAGGTTCTGGGGGCAGACAATTCTTGCGTTGGATGTATCCATTAGATATGATAATTAATTAGTGTTATAAAATTGTAAGAACCTTATACTGTGTGTGCACTTACGTATATTGCACCTAAAAGTGCTTCTAATTAAAGGACCTGCTCTCTATTTTATCTGTACTAATATTGGCTGGAAAGTTCTGTCTTCCATTTTAGGCATCAAAATGTTCCATCTGCCTCATACATA
>VXBX01008688.1:664145-735094 GCA_013400415.1 Scytalopus superciliaris
AAAATGTTCCATCTCCCTCATACACACACACACACACACACACACACACACACACACACACACAGTTTCACAACTCCCAGTGAACTGAAAAATTAATTACTCTACCCCCTAGTCCTGCACAGGACTGGGTACCGTCCCACTAACACGAGAGGGGACTAAGGAAAGGCGACTGGTGAAAGCAGCTGGAGCAGAGGCACAGGAGCCAGCAGAGATCTGGATCAGCATAGTCCCAGTTTGCTGAGCTACCAAGTCCTGGGTTTGAGCAAGGCTTATCAGCACAGACCATGGCACAGCTGTGGCTATGCCATTTCCTATCACCAGATGTCAAGTGTCTGCAGTGAGTTTTAAATGATTAGCAAGTCCTTGCTAGAAAGCACAACTTATTAGGGCAAAACTTCCAAGCATAATGCAGAGGTCTCGTGGCTCTGATGAAGTGAGTGTTGACTGAGCTTTGCTTGCCCTACAGGGCTTGCCACTCTGCATGTACCACTGTTATCTGCCTCAAGCCCTTTCATAGAGATTCCTTTTTTCAGGTGGAAATCCCAGAAGGCCAGACATAGATGCTTTGAATTATACAACTAGTCTCTGCTTTCCACAGTGAGGGGTCAGCTCCCTGCCAGCAAACTCATTTGTAACGCTGCACTTGTAAACTCCCGATAAAAGGCTCTGATGGAACTGTGCTTCGCTGGGTAGTGGCAATAAAACTGCATGGTCTCCTTTGCATTATAAAAAGCTTCCAAAAACCTACCATTTCAGATTGAAGCTTCAGTGTCTCGATGGATATATACTCATGAAGCTTCAGTGTGTCAATGGATATAAACCCACACAGGGGAGATTTACTATAAAACCGATACTATTTTTAGGTGTTACCAGCCTAAAGAAAAACAACTTTAAAAGTCAATATACAGAGGAATCTCAGTGATATGATGACATGTTAAGTTCATGTTTCTTTACATGTTTTTCATAGGATTTCAGTGCACTGATTCTGATCACGGGGGTCAAGAATATCAAAAGAACAGTATAAGGGGAAAGAAAAAAAGTTGTCTTATTCCAGGGGCTTGCCTTAAATACATGACAGAAGTTATCACAAATAATTAGGCTGATACTTGCTTCGAGTTACAATTGCCTTTTTAAAATCTCTAGTCTTGTTGTAGACTGTTTAATGGGGTGACATATACCACAAAACTGCCTCCGGGACATGTGAGATTGTTTACATTCAGGTGCCAATGCCACCCGGGAAGCAATCAAATGGTGGATAAGGACTGATTTTCTGAAGAAAAGATTAAAAAAAAAAAGAAAATACAAAACCCCCAAACTGAATCAATAAAATAATGCTGACCAAATTTAAAATGAATCAGTGAGAGGGTGAAAAATCAATGAGTAAATGATTTTTTGAGCACTTCTCTTGAAGTTAGCAGGCACTGGCGACATTGAGAGCCTATGCTGAGTTCAAGGATGACCCTTGAGATATCCTTTGAGACTGGACACACAGATCTGTAAGCACAGTCTTGGGTACCATGGAAGCAGGGCTCCCATTCATGCAGTATCACCAGAAATGCCCAGAGTTTCTCAGTCAGGTCATGGTGAGTGGCTGCCAGCAGGGCCAGCCCACACCCAAGAGTGTGCATAGTGGTTTGACTGGCACTTAGTGATCAAGAAGGCAGACCTTGGCTGAAGCTTTTACTTCCTATTTCTCCTAAAAAATATATTTGGTAATTACATAGATAGAAAAATATACCCTTTCCTTCCAGACACTGTCGTCATTTCCCCACCAGACAGTCTGACTGTCTCTCCTAAGCAGTCAAATAATTTTCAGGCAGACCATTGTCCCCTGAGTGCAGGAAATTGGTACAACTGTACACAAAGGAAAAAAAAAAGCAAAAAAGCTAGGCAACACAGCCAGAAGACATTTATAATGCATATATTTTGCTTCAAGAAATGTGTTTTATGGAAGGGAGGGGATAAGAGACAGGCCCTAGAGACAGAATCTCCCTATTCCTTATTCGTAAACACATGCCCTTAAAAAGATGCTGAGAATTCTCAGGGTTTGACTACATGAAATCCTGCACTGCGTGATCAGACCAAGTATTTATCTTGTCCTCAAAGCAATATCCCAACGGGAAGACTCCTGCTTTAGCCTAACAGAAGGGTTTCCTCATGTTTCCAAAACTTCATTAGGACCATTGGCACTCACAACTCCTCGTACACCGGGCCAGCTGTCTGCAGGGTAATCAGGGATGCACAAGCCATGTTACTGCATGTGCACAAAGAGAAAGCAGCTCAGCAACACAGTCAGGGTTCTCCTTTGGCTGCCCAGTTCCTATTGCAAGCCCAGGGCAGCTCCTCTGTGTTCGGCCCTGCACACCTGTGGGTGCAATCCACACTGTCATCATGGCACACGGATGCCCATCTGTCTCACCCAGGATGGCAGTGCAAACTCCATCACACAACTTGCTTTCCCATTAAGCTCCATGTGGCACGCAAACGTCTGGTCTGTGTCAGCACACTGAGATATATAAAACATTTATGAACAACAGCTGCCTCAAGATCATCCTTTTAGGGGTGTTTCTGTGTGTCTGCATTTACAACTTGTACATTTTTAAAAGATCAAGATTGGTTTGGAAGATGCCAGCCGGAGAGCCTAGTATTTACACAGGGCACAGCAGTACACAGTGATGACTGTGTGTATAAAAAAGAGTCCCAAAAGGGCTATTTCCTGGGCATAAACCTGCATCTTGCAGATTGAAACTTAAGCATGGCTCTCATTTAATCTAGGAAAACTTTGTAGTAGATGATCCATGCATCACCAGAGACAGTATCGCCATAGTATAAACAATGTTTATTACACTGCCTGCATCCCAAATGTCCTTTTGTAGAACCTGTTTTATGAGTCTATTTGGGCCATGGAAGTGTCCCAATGGGCACCAGCCTCAGGGTGAATTTTGGAAAATTCCCAACAAAATCATACAACCTTTTTGTTGAACATGAAAAAAAAAAACAAACAAACAAACAAACCAAACAAACCAACAACAAAACCACACACATAAGAACAAAAAAAACAAAACAAAAAATAATCAACCAGCCAAAACCACAAACTCCTTCATGGTGACACATTCATAAGTTTTGGTTTTAAAATCACTTTTAAGAAGGAGCTTGGTTTGGTTTTGGAAGGGTATTGAATTTTCCTGTTTCCATGAAAATATGCCAAAATTTACACAATTTCTAAACCAAGAAAAGTCCTGTTTTACACATGACCACTAAAGGCTTATTTGAGTTTGGCAGCTGAATGGTTTGCAGATTCCATCTGGACTGAGCATCCCCAGCCCAGAGCTGCAAAGGTTGAGCAAAGCTTCTGCCGAAATCTCCCTCACCAGCTGCTCAGGGTCACTTCTAACACTGGCAGAGCTCCTGTAGGCGTTCAATATGCAGCCTTTTGACTAAAAAGGGAAGGTATTTTATCTAAAAAATTGGCAGTGTGACACACCACTCATTGTCATGCCTCCAACAGTGACTTTAAAGCTCTGTGGAAAAAGCAAGTCTGTGCCTACCTCGTAGAGCTATTTATTAACACACCACAAGGTCTAGTAAGGGTAGTAAAAATAGGAATTTACACCCTAGATTAGACATGGAAATGAAGAGAGTTAAAGGAAATGTGGCAAAACATTAGCCTATGTCATCGGTTTAATGTAGATAAAAACCTGCTTTAAAGGGTTGCTTTAATTGGACCAAATAACTAAGCTATCCCAATAAAAGATTAAAATCTTCTGAGTGGGACATGGATTACAGATATCTGGGCTTCCACAACAGTCAAGGGTGGGAAACAGATAGGTCTAGAACACAGCTCATCTCACTTGAAGGCAGGTATGTGAAGGAGAAAAAAGTCTGTTTCCATGGACTGCAGAAAAGATGGAGCTTGTAATACACGCATCTTAATCTAAGGATAATTTCACCAAAGCAGCCAAAAGAAATGAGAAAAAATAACAGAAATTTTTAAAATAACTGAAGTAGGAACATTCATTCACCTGCAATCAAAAGAAGAATATTGCAGCAAATTTCTCAAGCAATCAAGATTTTTTCCCACTTCCATCCTCTACCCTTTCGCTTTCTCAGTTCAAGTGCCCATGGAAACCTCTCCATCTGTGCTCTTCAGGGAAGATAGTTGTGTTGACTTTTTAATTCTCTCTTTTTTGTGTGTACCTAAGCACGTAGCTGAAACAGCTTGCTTGGGGCCCTGTAAACATCTAGTTCCCACAGGGTATTCTTGGAAGCTCAGCAAGGTATTAGCATAACTCTTCCTCATACTGGTAATTTGATATTTTTCCTCTTCCCAAATTCTTTAATTCCCTTCAAAAGCATTTTCAGCTTTAAAACTTAAACTGTAATCAATCAAATTATTTTAAAACTTTTCAGTTATTTTTTTTTGTCATGTTCATGTACATCTCTGTCCTTCACCATGATTAACTACTCCGTGCCTGACCTTCAGCAAGTTTCAGCTGGTTGATTAACAAACACATCGTTGTGCTGCCTGGCAGGGAGCTCTCCAGCCATCAAGTTTGGTGAATGGTCATGATGGAACAGGCTACACAAAGCACCGCTACACCCCACCATCCACTCTAAGCATGTCCTCCAACCAGCAGTGCTGCAGGGAACACGAGTCTGCCTTAGAGTAAATCCCACCCATCCCTTGGTATAAAGGTTCCTCATATAGGTCAGGCTTCAGTTTGACTAATGACTGAAATTTGGGGTGGGATACATTGCACATCGTTTAAAGGCTAATCATATAGGCTTCCCCTAACACTAAATTCTGGGAGCGTTTCACAGCCTGTGTCAGGATCAGTCAAATTTCTCTCTCTGGGAGTCTAGGTGACTGTTTTAACACAAGCAAAAAAAACTTGAATGAAATGAATGTCAGACTTCAGAAGTCAAGACAATAATTTTCCCTTGATGTTGTTCAAAGGGATTATGCAGATTCCAGTCTGTTGACAGCCCACAGTCATTACTCCTTTGCATCTTCTACCATTCAAATTTTCTATGACTTTTCTGTCCAATGTGTCCTGAAATTTTATATTCCTTGGGGAAAAGCACTATGTAAGTACCACCTCCTGAGGAAAGTATCTCAGAAATTTCTGTTTCAACTTCAGCATTTTCCAGGCTCCCTAGAGCCACCATCACCAGTCTCTCATGGAAGGGTCGAGTCTGTTGACTCACCGTAAATCTAAATTAAACTTCTGTTAGTTCCTGGAAAACCCTGGGAAAATTCTCATCTTAGAAAACACCTTTAGCAATCCAGCTAAGAGTAGCATAAAGATTTCTTTAAAAAAAAAAAAAAAACACCAAAGTGTCAGTGTGAGCACTGGCCATTCTGCTTATCCTAGTTTATAAGAGAAAACCTACTGGAATATACTGTCAATACAGTTCCTAAAAATCCATCAAAATGTGTGAATTGGTCACTGAATTTTTCCTTTTCCTTATACACATAAATGTTCTTATTCTAGGAGACTGTTCCATAGCTTGTCACACATATTTTCAAGATTTTTTTAGACTTTGCAATAAGGATGTATTTAAAAAATATTATCTATACAAGATTTCTTACTGTAGCCAGATAAATATTTCAGAGACTTCCTAGATTCAAAGGTCAAGACAGATACACCTGAAGACTGTGGACTTATTTTATAAAGGCTCTCCATCAAAATCTCATCAGGGTGATAATCAGGCAAAAGCTGGAAGCCTTATTTAACTGATGAGTATCCTGAGTTTCCACTGTGGAAGAAAGTGCCAAGCATGAACACAGCACAATATCAGAGACAGCATCTTATCAATACCTTATTAGCAGGAAAGAAAGATACATGGAGAGCAGATACCCTTATCTATGAGAGAAAAAATTAACATAAGAAAGATGGGCTTGGATAAGGTTCTGGAAGAAAAAGAAACTGAATTCAAACTTATTTGATACTGAGACCTTCATACTGTAAATACAGAAATGAGAAATAAAAACTTCCAAGTTCTAGCAGTTGCTCCATCTATGACCCTGAGCAAGAGTTACAACCTCTGTACCTTTCTTTTACAATCTATAAAATGCAACAGTAATAAAAAAAAGTTCCTGCCTGGACAGGGACAGCATGAAAATTTTACATTTTCAAGAAAGATTTTTAGAACCTTGGATGGGTCCATACTATTATTCCCATTTTTACCTAAATCACTTGATTGTATGTCTGTTTTTTAAGTCATATGCATTACTGGATAAGACTAAATACAAATAACTCTCTGATCTCTAAATCCCTCAGGATCCTGCATTGTTATTCTTTAAGATGCTTGAAATCAAACTATTAATCTACAACATTTCAAGGCAGGTAAAAGTTTATGATATCTTTTTTTTCTAACAATTTTATGGCCCTGAAATACAGATTTAAAGTTAGAACCCTCCCCCACAGTGGATATATTCAAACCTGATACTCCACTTACTTCTACTAGAAATCAACAAATAGTGTCATAAGTGGCATAATAGCTGAGCTACTTACATATTCCCTAGACCTGATGAGATCAGACATGCATAAAAGCCCCAGAGCAATATTCTTTAGAAGAAAAGCAATTTCAGACATACCATATCAATTCACCCACTTACAGTTTGTACTATGACAAGCTCAGCACCAGCAAAATAGTCATATCAAGAGCTGTGTGTATTCAACAGGTGACTCAATTTATTTGACTCGCTGGGTCTCTTCATGCCTTACAATAGGCTTTGAATGTTAGCTTTGCACTTCATGAAAAATTCAGGAGTGTAAGACGAGCTATAACAACATGTGTAGAGCTATTACAACATGTAATAGACCTCTGAGTAACAATAGACCCTTATGTAAAGTGGAGTATAAAACAAATTCAGTTGATCTACAGCATTTCCACATTTTCTCTACAAAAGGAAAGAATTGTGAAAAAATTTGGAGACTTGATTGCTCAGCAAATCTCAGAGGGATATGAAGATGAAGGTTAGAAGCAGAGATCTGCTGGATATGAGAAGACTGTTTTGCAAGAGCTAGCACAAGGATAAAGGATCACCTTGTTCTTATCAGAGATCAGACTTCAGGATCACAGACCAAGTTCAGTGCACTGATAAGCACCCATGTAGCTATTGTAACATAAAACAAATTGATGAGGATGTAGTAGCTGTCAGGATCAAGCTTATTCACCACAGATATGAATACTTCATACAATAGGGAAGACCTGGCAAATACACGTGACGTATGGGTAGAGCATTCTGAGCAATCTACATCCACTGATATATCACAAACAAATGAATATGGCCCTTTATTAATCTGACAGAAAAAAAGTTATAATCAAAATTTATCTTTACAATTCATGGTTAAGTCACTAACATATTTTTAAGTGAAAGATTTTGCTGTGGATTTGCCTACCTGTTTACCTGGTACATCTTCAAAAGGAAGGTGTAGATCTTTCCTACTACAGGACAGAACAGCTGAGGAAGAAAAGGGCCAACATTGGAACTTCATCGTTTAGTAAGAACAGGGAGAAGATAAAAGTGCTCTCAAGTCCATATTTGCAGTGTTTCCACTTTGTAGGTGAGTTTTCCAACTAATAACTGGCAGCTTCTGTCCTTCTTTACTTGGCTCAGCTGGATACTGGCTGTTTGGTTTTACCTAGAAAGCTTCTACAAGAGTATATGATGGATTGAAGAAAGCGTATTTCAGTTGGGAAAGAACAAGCATAGGATTGAAGGCTTTGGGGAGTGGGAGATTCTGTGGACGCATCAGCCACTTTTTTGCCAAGTATATTCCACCATGCCTCAGAGCCTGACCAGGATATAATTTAATTCCAGTCTACACTAGAAGATCTTTTCTTAGATGACATTTTCACAGAATTTCCTAGACTTCACATGCCACATACTTCACTGGACTCCACATCATAAGTTAACTCAGTAGGCTCTAATGGGCACCAAAAATATTCTGCTCACGCCTAAACAAGAAACATACAGCTTAGCAATATAGCTCAGCTATTACTAAGATACATCCCATCAGAACAGATCCATCAAACTCTCTTCTATACTGACTGTATTTGCACTTATTTAAAAGTGAGCTCAATTTCCACCCACTCCATACAACATATTACTGGGTTGTAATCTGCCTATTTTGTGCAGCTGAAGCTAGAATCCTTCCCCAGTTACTTTCAAAACAAGCCATGCCAGTGTTAATATATACCTTTTCTACTACTTGGTCCTTCAGAAGGTTCTTTTATATACCTATAAACTTCATCGTTACGCTGAGATTGCAAATATATAGATCTCTTCAGGCACTGAAATTCAGTCAGACCTACCAATTTCTTTGCAGATGCAGCATCTATATTAAAGTTTAAAAAAAATTAATAGACTAACTGGATTCTGCCTTGCCAGATTAATTTCACTAGTGTCCACATGTGCTGCAGGCATAGTGTGGTAAATGAAATCAATAACTGTTTTGTAATCCATTTGCCTTAATTTATTTATCCTTTTGGACCATTCCCCTTTCTACTGAAGTCAGTGCTGCATCCCTCTTCAGAGAGCAGAGCAAACCCATTGGAACTCTGAATACTATTTGTTAAACACAGATATTCTAGGATATTGTTTTTAAAAAAAGCTCAAACAGTCTCTATTTATTAATATTTCTAAGTGGGAATGTCAGACAATATTTGTCTACACTTAACATATACTTAAATCATGTGTTTTAGGCGTGGGAAAGATCCCTGCAATTTTCACTTGAGTTATAGCTAGAAGAAAATCCCTGGCTGTTGCACATATGAAGACTATTCTCTCAGCTGTTACTGAAGAAGGAAGTAAATACTTTAGAAGAACACTTTATTCTTTTCCTGGCACAGGCTGTGCTTCAAATAGAAATTCATTTATACCATTTTTCTATTTGGTGTCTGTTTTCATTAGTCTGCCTTGGTTTTTCAGAAAGTAAACTTAGTAGAGATCATTGTCTCTTCTATATTTCTGCATTGCCTAATGTAACGTCAGCCTTGAGAGAAGCCCTTAGCTATATAATAACTTTAAGTTATTAACTGTCATGACAAACATTTCAGGAGAAAAATATTTACTGAGAACAGAAAAAATGACCAAAAAAAGTGCAAATTATTTTCTGGCATTTACATTTATGGGCTTCTGTGTCTTTTTTTTTTTTTTTTTCTTTAAAGGATTGTATCTGTCAACAGCACATAGTTACAAGTACAGTAGCAGGAGGCTTTCTTAACAGAATACTGATTCCTATTAAAGCTATTTCAACATCTTTATCTCTAGCTTCCCCTGCCTTCCCCCATCCTTGAAGTTAATTTTTCATATCTCTTCTGCTGAGGTTGTCAAGATGGGTTCGTCTAGAGTTTAAGAATATAAATCAATTGTGTACTTCTTTTCTACTGTTCTTAACCACTCCTTGGTCTCTTGTGAATGAAGCCTGGAAACTTGTTTGCATTTGGAGTCGTACTCATACATAATAGATGAAGAACTGTGTCCTGGGGTGCATCAGGCAAAGCATCACCAGCCAGTCGAGGGAGGGGATTATCCCGCTCTGCTCTGCAATGGGGCGGCCTCACCTGGAATATTGTGGGCAGTTTTGGGCACTACAATACAAGAAATATATAAAGCTCTTAGAGACCTTCCAAAGGAGGGCAATGAAGATGGTGAAGGGCCTTGAGGGGAAGTGGTGCGAGGAGCAGCTGAGGGCACTTGGTCTGTTCAGCCTGGAGAGGAGGAGACTGAGGGAAGACCTCATTGCAGTTACAACTTCCTTGTGAGGGGAAGAGGAGGGGCAGGCACTGATCTCTTCTCTGTGGTGACAGGACCAGAGGCAATGTCCTGAAGCTGAGTCAGGGGAGCTTTAGATTGGATATTAGGAAAGGTTCTTCACCCAGAGGGTGGTTGGGCACTGGAACAGGCTCCCAAGGGAAGGGGTCACAGCCCCACCCCAAGCCTGACAGAATTCAAAGGTTTGGACAACACTCTCAGGTGCTTGGTGTGAATCTTTGGTGTTATAGTTTCAAAATCTTTCATGGAATTTTTATTATGTTTTTATGGCCCTTGCCAACACAGTGGTTTGGGAGTTGGAAGCCAGAACAAGATGGCTTGTTAAAGCCCAGCTCTCCCACTCCCTGAGCCAGCCAACTGTCTAAAGCCTAAACAAAGGGATAGCTAATAGCTTTGCATCCCAACATGATGGCTTGGAAGAGAATTCAGAGAGGTGGGGTTTTTTTGGGGGGGGAGGTCTTCAGTCTTTCCCTGCCTTGGGACGTGGTCAGAGAGAGGTTTCATGGTGCTCATTTTTTGCTGCTGCACAACACCTTTGTTCTCCGTCTGCTTGGGTGCCCAGCTGTCACTTCCTGGGCTGGTGGCAGCTCTGGGAAGGGGGTCCTGGCTCGCCCCCTGACTCCATGTGTCCTGTGCCGTTCTCCTGAGAGGGCAATCACCACTGCTTGGATTCACTACAGACTCCTTGAGGAGCCTGTGCCATCTGCAGAAGAATTGCTAACCCCCTCCGCAATGCTTTCGGACAAAAGACGGTGAGAAGGTGCTTGCACTGCCCACGGGAAAGGTTTCAACCCATCCCTGTGGCCACCATTCCCACGTCAGCTTTGGAACCAGCACCTGTACCTACCCGTGTCTTTGCTTTGTCAGAGCCCGTGAGTCACTGCAGCCTCCCAAGGCGCAGCATCGCCTCCCGCTGTCTGTAAATACAACTGCACCATGATTTGTTTGAAAATTTTGGTTACGGTGTTGCTGTTCTGTTCTGGGTTTGGTTATACATACGTATATTTGTAGTAAAGAACTGTTATCCTCTTTTCCACATTTTCTGCTTAAAGTCTCTTAATTTCAAAGGTTTTGGTGGCTTGAGGAGAAGGAGGCCCCCTTCTACTCCAGAAGGATTCCTCACTTTCCTTGACAGGCATCTTGGTTTCTTTTTAAACTGAGACATTGAGGTATTCTGCTTAGGACCTGGGGCTGGACTTCAGTGGGTTGCTTCCAACTCAGGATATTCTATAATTCTATGATAAGAAGTCCTTTGAACTTCTACTGCACTTAGATTTGTAATTCCAAACAGTACTAATTAGGCATTAACTGTTCTATTCAAAGCTAATGTATGTGCAGAACCAAACAAAGGCCCCATGCATCTTAGGGTTTCAGGTTTTGCATTTAACCCGGTCTTAGTATGATCTCTCTTTGAACAAAACATGTATGATACTCACTCAGCAGCCCAGACTTGTGTTCATTCTCCCATACCTTAAAACAAAAAAGGAGTTGAGGAGCCTGCAGTCTCAACACTACTGCACACGAGCACAAGAACTGACCCATTTTCTAAAGCAGGAGCAGGAGTTATTATCCAGAGTATTAGCCACCATCCTCCAGCACCACAACACCCTTGGGCAGAACAACCAGCCCTAAGTGAAATTTCCAGACGCAGAAGAACCTACTCAGAAATTAAAAGCAGGGAAGATTAAAGATCCATCCAACTTTGGTGTGAGAACTATTACAAACAAACAAAAACCCCCAAACCCTCACAAAATCAAAATGGGAAAAAATAAAAAAAAAAATAAAGGAAAAATACCCCCAAACAACCAAAAGCCTAAGAAAATAAGTAGGCAGGACATGTTTTGACTGAGAAAGAGGGCAGAGGACACTGAAGTCAAGACTCACACAGCACAATGATGAATGACCAGAAAATATATTCTGATCAGTTTGACCCCATATCACTGTAACACAAGATAGTTTCCATATGAAAATTGAACTCTTAGGTAGAAAACAGGGGAAAAAATAATTGGCTTTTGCGAAAGTGGCCAATTTTAGCAGACTGCAATTGTTTCTGGTATGTAAATCTATTTCTCTCTCCAGATAACAAGGAAAACAATTACTCACAGAGAGAACACCTTTAAACATGCATCTTTGGCAGGATAGGTCTCAAGAACAGCTTATTGCATTGAGTCTCAGTGGTGAGAGAAGTTAATTACTTCCATCAGAAATCTGTAGCATAATAAACCAACTCCTCATCTAGTAAGAAGCTTTAGAAACTCAATTGGCTATTAAAAAATAAAGTAATTCATGTTTTATTCAATTGCACACAATAATCTTGAGATTATTCTGACTTGAAAGTTATTTTAGACATAGTTTATCTTGTTACAACAGTTGTGCAAAGATACTTGGAGGCTGACTCACCAGGGGCAAGCTTGGCATGTGTAGAACAGGTTGGAGCAGAGACAGATTCCCCTTCAGTTCATCTTCTTGCTTACAGACAGAAAAATACATAGACTCATACCTCAGCTATTCCAATATTCAAGGTATGCACAGACAAGGGAACGTCTACTGGGCACTTAGTTCAGCTGTTTTGGGAGACTATTAAGCTCAAAGGCAACTATGAAAGAGTTGCACACAAACTCCAGAGTGCAAGTCTCAAACAAGCTTTGTGAGGAATAAATTTCATTGCACAAGTGGGACGTGGTCTGTGTTTTATCAAAGGGGAAACATTTTGTTTCACCACTTCTGTTAAGGATGCTAACCGCATTTGCTATAGTGAGGTGTGTTGTGTGTCCTTAACTGTCACTACATGGTCACATAAGGAGGGGTTTGGGTTTTTTGTCCTTGCTTTCTTTCCTTAAGCTTTACTAATAGAGATTTAAAAAAGCCACACCCAAAGACAGCAGAGTCAAACCAACACAGACACAGGCAGGCAGGCAGTCAGGCCTGACATCTCAAAAAGCATCACTGAAACACAGTCCCTGCAGCACTTGCCACTGCTGTTGTAACTGTGATGACCAAAGCACAATCTATTTCTTGTCTTGTGATCTACTACCCCACATTCCATAATGCATTTCTTTGTGGATCAGAACTTTTGATTATTACAGCAGCTCAGATGCAAAACTGTAAAATAGCTGCTATATATCAGTGTCCTCATATCAGTGTCCTCAAGTTTCTTTGTGGACTTTTCTTCATTGTGTAGCTGTTTTTCCTGTAGGAAACCCTCCATGCAATGAAGAGGCTCTGACAACACAGACACTTCATTTGGTTTTAAGTTAATTCTTTCCCAGCATTCATCCACAGTTCTTCAGCATTTACAAAAGGGTTATTGAGCCACCTCACTGCAGGAAAGGATGGCTCATGCTACAGCCACACAGTGTTAGACATGGGCAAACAGTGTAAGGAACAGCTTGCTCTTTACTACAAAAAAAACCTCCTAATCATAGGTTTTCAGTAAAAGGGAATCCCTCGTGAGTGTCATGGAAGAACAAATCTATGAATGCACTAGATATGTTTGCATGGTGGGTTTTGGTTTTTAGTTGCTGTTGCTTTTCTTTGTTTGTTTAAAAAGTTGCAAAAGCTGTTCCATTACAATTTGTTTTACACAATATTTCACTAAATAGTTAGCTGATGCAAAAATATTGCACCAGCTGCAAATGCATCTTCTTTTCTTTCCAGTACCAATTTCTTGTGTGATGAAGGGTAAGTGGTGGTGGAGCTAAGAACATATAAGAACTTGGAGACACCTTAAGACACTTCAGACACTTCCTGCCAGTGGATTCAGTCCAAGGAGAGAAGAAGAGTTCAGGGAAAACTAGTTTCTCCTCACCTTTCTGTTAAGAGTTTTTGCTGCTCTGTATGCCCCTTTCCAAGGCATTTAATAAAGAAAAACAAGCCTTGAGTAATTTCACAAAACTTACTCAAATTAGTCTAGAAAGTATCCCTTAACACCAGGAGGTTATTAAAGCCATGTTTGTTTTCAGATTCTGTTGCATTGCTGAATCTCAGCATCAATACAGTTACATATTTAAAATGTAATTTAAATAAACACTGAGGATTCCAAAATCCCACAGCATCCACTTAGCTCATTTAGCCCGCCCTTCATGCTTATCCATCAGCAATTAAAGACAAGATACTATGGTGACTAAAAGAGGTTTTGAAGGTTTTCTGCATTTTCTTCCAGTAGTTCTATGGTTTATCCCATATTTTCATTTCAAATGAGGGGAATTTGAGACCAAAAATGTTTCCAGTCCATTCTATGCACTGTAGCATTTGGTTCTGCTTCTTAAGTAATATTATCTCAATTCCTGGCTATCAATTAAATAATTGAAAAAGTCTAGAATTTGCTGTACATGCTTTGGATCGCAGTCAACACTAGATCCATTTGTTTCTGATGAGGAGTGCATGTTTAGATGTAGAAGAAAAATGTTCTGTGATGGGAAGAGGAGCAACATTTGCTTTCATTGCTTAGTCTGACTGCTTCTTTGTACTGCAGATAGAAATAAATCTTTGCAGCTGGCGGAGAATAAATTTGGATGCAAAGAACAACTCTCAAAATAACCAGAAAGAAAATAACACTCTGTGCAGCAGATCCAAATGGGGATTTGAAATACACAGAACTAGGGAGAGGCTGATACCACACAAGAAAAAGTCTAATAAAAGATGTTTCAGAGGAAAGATTGCGAGGAAATAAACAAGAAAGACTTTACTGAAAACTATCCCCTGATATGCATCCAATCATGCATATAAATGTGTTTTTAATTTGTAACACTATAGCATTTCAAATGTTTCATGACTTGTGAAATTTAACAGGAGTTATGATGCTTTAGACTGAATCTGTTTTGGTTTTGCCTAGATTACTGAGCCAAACACAATGAGTTTCAATGCAATGCAGCATTGAAGTGCTAACATTTTCCTTGGTTAATGTTTTCTTATGTATGGACTGACAAACAGTGGGAAGTGATTAAACAAACCAACTATTTGTCTGCTACATTTGAGTGTTTCACCCCTCCCTTCAGGAACTACACAAAGTCTGATGCAAGGTCTTCCCTGTAAAATATCTGTCGTTTCTGCATGTGCACTTCTCCCATGTGGCTCAACCAATGGAGAGTGAATTCCACCAAACTGCTTTCTTCTTGTATGGACTTGCCAAATGGTGTCTAAAAACCATTTAAGACTTCAGAAAGTGGTACCACAATATGTTTGGGTTTTATTCAACAAAAGCAACAAGCTTTGCAACAGGAAATCACACCATGTGAAAGTTTCAGGCATATATGGTATATTATCTGCACAGATCTATGAAATTATTTGAGCCAACACTGATAAATCACACAGTTGTGCATTAATCATAAAATCATCCACTTTTTAAAATTGGAAAAGACCTTTAAGAACATCTAGTCCAATTGACAACCCAGCCCCACCATCATGTTCACCATTAAACCATGTCCTCAAGTACCAGATCCACACTTTCTTTGAACACTTCCAGGGCAGGTGACTCCGCCACTTCTGTGGGCAGCCTGTTCCAATGCTTCACAACACTTTCTATGAAAAAAAAATAATCCTAATATCTAATGCTTCTATCAATACAGTTTCAGAAATATCATTTCAGTCTATAAGAAAAGTCGAACTAAAAATTGCTAGTGCAAAATACATTTAAGTCCCTTTCTGTATACTTTGTTGCATATTGGAATGTGAATCATATAAGAAGAAAGACTCCTGATAAGGTCATTTTTACAGCTGAGGCTTTAGACTAATGACAATTAGCAGGCAACTGATGTGACCTTCAACTCTTATAGGAGATGCCACTAAAACAAATTATTCTTGCTTAGGCAGTCAGAGGAGAAGCCTGTTTGGAAAACCAAACAGTTCTAGAAAAAAAAGCTGGTAAAGTAATATTCTTAACAGACAGGTATAAATATAGCAACCCATCAGTCTTCCAGAGAGCACAGAGCAAGCTGGGGACCATAAAATTGCAGACCAGCATCCCTGCCAGAAAGATCAGGGAATTGCCCCCATGTTGTCTTGTTGGTAACTCTTAATCCCTAGCCTATTTTAAAACATGCCTGAATATTATTCTAACACTGGTGTTGCTGCTAAGGCCACAGAGATTGAATTTACTGCCAGCAGGGGGGAGGGGGGAAAAAAAAGCTAAAATATTAAGACAACATAAGGCCACATTCTGATTGGAGCTATACTGAACACATGCATTAACCCCAGTGACTTCAGAGTAATTACACAAGGTTGCTAAAATTAGCATCTTGCCCATAGCACCGAGCAAATTAGAAATGCATAGACACAGATGAAAGGAGAGACGTGAACTGAGAGCAGCAAGACTGCCCCCCATGAAGTCTTTGGTGTGTTGCTGACAAGCAAAAGGAATTCGGGAGAAAAAGCCATTCTATCCCTCCTGCTCCCTGGGAACCTGGACAGGAGGGTGCTGGGGTGGAAGGTACCTTTTAACAAATGGGAGTGTAGTGGAGAGCTCAGGAAGCCTTTCAAAAGGAAAGACAGCGAGTTTGCCTGCCAGGCAGGTTTTTGCAAGATCTCATCATTCTATTTATAACACCACATGCCATGTTACATTACATCACACCACGGGAGATGCACACCACATGCAACAAAACGCATTAGAAACACTGTGGGTTCTCTCCAGAATAAATGCCTACAGCTCACAGGAGCAGCTTAGAGGCAAGTTTTCCAGGAAGGATTTGAAATTCCTTGGCAAAAATTTGTAACCTACAGAGTTAACTTTCACATTATGCCAGCTCAGCACTTGCGAACTCACAGCATCTATCAACGCTCCCCTGTTTTCCATCCCCACTTTTTAAATTTGTTCAGGGTTTATTTTTGCCTTTTTCTCCAAGAACAAATTGCAATGTAGTCTTTCTTACATTTATCTGAGTTTTATTCCTCTATCTACCCAGGAGCTCATTCAGGCATCCTGTTTCACAGTCACAGGTAATACTGCAGCAGATCTGGGTTGTCCCAGATGTTCTGGGGCAATCCACAGGCTTCACTGCACTCAGGATGGTGATTGGACATAACTTCGGACAGACTGATCTAGTCAGACCTGTTTTGAGGAGACGGTTGGACTGCAGTGAATGACCTCTGGCGGTCCCTTTCCAGACTGAATTATGATTTTATGATTCTCAATATATTTCCTAATGATGTAGGTACCATTTGCCTACTAAACCCATTAATATAAAAGCCACATGTATCAACCTATTAATATAAAAGCCATGTGCATCACCTAAATTATTTACAGTATTTGCTTTGATTTGATTTATTGGGTTCAAGGTTCTCTTAAAGTAGAATTGGCAACAGTAGCTGACTGACTTGTACAAGTGTTTGCTTCTCACAGGAGGACATTGATAAAAATGAGAATGAGTCCAAGGGTTCATTTTAACTTCTGAAACCTGCAAATATTGATTGTAAAACAACAAGATGAGAAATTTTATGGAGGTAGGGGAACAATTGCATAAAATGCTTCCCATTGGTATAGAAGTGAGAAAAGATAGAGAACAACAACTGAAGGAGAAATGTGCCATCTCCTTCTAGGACCTATCCAAATACAGACAGCTTTGCAATGGTATCAGTTATGTCCTTAGACAAAATGGAAGATAAACATGTAGTTTAAAAAAAAATAAGAACTTTGAAATCCTTAGGGGGCTATGCATGAAAACCCTTATTAAATGCATATCAGTTTTGAAAAAAGTACTGTATGAGCACACAATTAATTGAAGACTGCATGACAGCACACATGCACCGTGGCACTGACGAAAGATTGCATGGAACACACTCAGTTGTTATTCCCCAATTTCTGTAAGCTTGACATTGTAAATTGGTTGATATTTGTTTACTACAGTACTTTTTACAGGAATATTATTTTCTGCAGCATGTCAGAGCTCGTCCCAAAGCAAGGGCTCCATTTCACTTAAGAGGTGGAAAACATGGAAGAAGTAATAGTTTTGGCATGAATTTAGCAAGAAGTGTAAGGTTGTTGATACTGCAAGATCTAGAAAATTTTAATGTGAAGAGAGAAAAAGTGAACCCAAAGTTAGGCAAGGAAAAACAAACAAACAGGTTTTAGACACACTGTGGGAAAAGCAGCAGCAGCAGGATTTCATCTGGTATTTTCAAAACATGTGGTATTATCTGTATTTACCTTGAGGAGTCAAGTAGCCAACCATCAGCCTGAGTTCTCAAGGCCTATTTAATGTCTGAGATAAGTGATGTTTAGTGTGCAGTGTTTGTTGATTCTAAGCATAAAAGGATCTCATATCTCCACTCCAGTTAATAGCATTATATATGCTGGGCAATTTGTGATGTGTCAAATGCCACATTGAAATCTTTACTGAAGTAATTGTTTAGTCTCCAGATTTTGAATCACAATCATAGATAGTTTTTGCCCAGAGCTTGTCCTATGAAAAAATAAATAAAGTCTTAGGCTACCAGCAGAGCAAGTGAAAGTAGCTTTGTAATCAGTTGTTTTAAATTTAAACCTTCTAAAACTATACCTGCTTACGTTTCATCTTGCCCAAATGTAGATCTAAAGAAAAGTGATTTCCCACGACAACAGACAGCATCATGACAGCTTTTGTGAGGAAATGCCCTGGCTCAGTGCCAATTGCCTGGACCTTTCCGTCGTATCAGGCCTAATACTACGAGTTCATTGGAGTGGAAGAGCCTCAAGGAAGCAATGATCCATTTCTGGGTAAAGCATTAGAGAATAGTAGAAACTCAGAAAAGGGCATCAGGTCAAGAGTGATGCTTTCCCTTTTCCCAGTTCTCTATACCTCATGAGTTTTGGAAGAAGACCAGGGGTGTTCTGGCCTAAAGGTTGGTATTTGAATTTAAGGCTGTGTGTTGCCTATTGTATGTGCAGAAAATGTTGCAGCAAGTTGGTGCCATTTAAAGATGATATTCAGGACTCTAACTTTCTGTCTTTGTGTTTACATCAATACTTGAACCTGACAAAGACTCTTTCAGAAACAAAATCCATAATCTCCAAACTCACATGCAGGAGATTTCATAGCTGTCTGCAGCATTTCCAGAGCTCCACTCTGTTATTTCACTGATGGGTGGATAAATGCAGGCACCTCCTGCCTCATTTCACTCAAAGCACACACTTCATACCACAAGCAGCACAGAACAGTGAAAGAGAGGTTCTCAGCCAGACTTCTCATCCCTCTTGCTCTCTGCACGCTTCTCTCTGAAACAGTCTTGCAGACAGAGCACTGAGCATCCCGAACCTGCTTCTTGCAGGCTGACCCACTGTCACACTAACTCACTGCTGAAATGTGTAACCAGCTAATGAGACCACTAGCAACAGCAGAGCACTACTTGTGGGCTCACAAAACTGGGTTTCCTACAAGACAGTGAAATGCACAGTTCACCTGTAAATGGTTGGGGGTTTTCTTGATTTCAGTGTTCAAGGAAAAGGGAAGTGTCTGGCAAAACACAGCACAGTTTGCTACTGGCTACACTTTTTTTTAGTTTAAAAAAAAAAAAAAAAAAAGCAGGATTGTTAATCTTTAATGTCATCACCATCAATAAAGACTTGCTTGTAGTAGGATGCCCCACAAATTCATATGTGTTTCTCTGTTTACATCTCTCTTATTCAGCCACATCCAATACTTCCACTGTAACTTGTGGGGGGGGTAAATCAGGAGTCTGGTTGCTTCTAAAACACTGTCTGAAGCCTCTATCCAGAAATCCCACTTTAAAAAGTAATTTAATTTGCCAATCAGTATTCAAAACAAAACAAAACAAACAAACAAACAAACAAAAAATACCACAAGAACACACCAGCTGCATAGATAAACAGAATAACATACAATACTTGCTCTTTCAAATTTTAGTATTAATTAAATTTCACAACACTTGTATCTAGACAGTTAATTTTACTAGGTCCACCAATTTCATTTTACCCCTCTTAAAATAACACTGAACTCTTAGTTTTAGGTTGCTGAGTCTTGCAGGGTGTGGATGCCCAATTTGGATGGCCACCAGTCTGGTGGCAGGAGCCTCCTCAGCACCACGGGCCATTCTTGGTTCATGAGCAGCCTCTGCTCTGGCTCGCAGCATCACAAGCTGTGGTATGGTATCACAAGCCCTCTGGTATGGAGGAAAATCCTCAAGGGCCTCCACAACACAAGATGTCTGCAGAAAGCCTCCTATTCCAATTTCTTTTAGGTTCTAACTTTTTTGTCCTGATAAAAAGCCACATTTAAACAACTGACCTCATGCACAGAATTGCTCAGCTAGCCTAGACTTCACATATCACAGTTCCTCACTCTGTAGCTCACTCCTTTCAGCCAGACAGAATATTGCTTATCAAGCACAATAAATCAACATACACATTTCCAGCCTGCCAGACCCTCCCTGTCTCTTCCCTTGCCCTTTTACCACATCCCTTAAGCCCTTTCCTACACAGGCTCCTCTTCCCTGGGGGCACCTGACAGTGGGAATTTTGCATTCACTTTTAACTCTGATCACCAGATTTAAACAGGGCTCTGAGACCTTGTACGGGTTGCTTTCAAACCCTTCCTCCACACATATAGACTGCAAAGGAAGACAGCATACAGATGTCTTTCCAAAGGGAGGAAAGAAGTAACAAACCCAGCTTTTGCAGTGATGCTCACTAGCACAGCTCATGCATCAGAATAAGGACCTGAAAGCTGTCTTGTGTAAGGGTTCTCGAAAAGCATCCTCCTACTAGGCAAGCCTAAAGCAACCTCCTACTTCACTCACAGATATGACAAGAAACTAAGAAATCTGTTCCTGCTGAGATCAGCAATTTTGCCTGAGCTCTCTCCCTCTCATGCGATGCTTCTACAACTGGTGGAAGCCTTCTTAACACTGCCATGTCTGTCTTGGCAGAGCTTATCAGCAGAAATTATTGAACTATTTATTTTGATAGAAATCTGATTTACTACTGCTCATGTTTAACAGAATGCCAAGATTTGCATTTCTATCAGATAACTTTAAGTGACAATGAGTTGGAAATATACAAAACCAGTCAAAGGATCAATACAGCCTTAACCTACATCCACAAGGTCATGAAGTGGAGATTAAAAACTTTTGTTCACGTTACTCTTGCACAACAGAATCTGCTTAGCTGATTGCCATTGGCCACAAATTAAATTACAAAATACGTAAATGAACTCCTATGGTATTTTTAGCTATTGCAATTTCCATGGAAGTTTTAATGGCAATAACTGTTTGGAAAGAATGGTGAGACAAATAGGATTATAAATATTTCTAGATAGCTGGAGAAAGAATACACCAAATGCTTTAATACATCTTCGCCAGTCAGTGAATAAGCCATAACAAGGTAAGAGAACAGATTGCTTGAGTTGTTGGAAGGTCTTTCCTCTGATGAAACCCAGCTACACCTCTGTCAGTGGCAGTATTTTTCCCAGCAACTTCTGCAAGTACAGACATAATCTAATCCCAAGTCTTTCTTTCACAGTAATTCCTCTTCAATATCTTCCTAACAACTGGTGCCTCTGTCTCATGTGTGGTACAACCAGCAGAGAGCAAGCACTGGACACTGGGTGGGAACACCACAACACTACCCCTGCAAAGACACAACCTGAGAGAGAGCTTTGCCCGCTGCCACTGCAGCGTATTTTGCCTCTGGTCAGGGAGATGTGGCCACAGGCACAAAGCCAGTGAACTGCACAGAGTGGTGACTAATAGCAAGCTGAACTCAAGCTAGAAAACATTTCGCATGACTAAGTACTACTTCAATAGGAAAATATACCTTTATCCAGAACCACGCAAAACCACTTGTCGCCAGCAGAATGTGGCTCCTATCTTCAGTACAAAGTGGGACCCAGTCAAGTTACCCACACTTTAAAAGGTCCCATTTGTCAGTGAAGCTGCATATACTGTCATCACCTGTCACACAGGCAAAATAAAAAATACATAAAGTTTGATCTTTTTAATTGAAGCTGATACTTTTAACCTCTTGCAAGTGTGAAGGAAAAGGCATGCACACACTTGGCTGACAGATAGTAACGACAGGAAGCAGCAGTTCAGCTGGACCTCTGACCCAGCATTCAGGGAGTCGAGCTACACAGAGGCAGACCACAAGTCACAGGAAATGCACAGACAAGGGGAGGACGCACCATAAATTTCTCACATCTTCAGTCATTATTCTAACTACATGATCTCAGCTTCAGGTTTGAAGGCACCTGTTAAACAATAATGGCAGAGGCAGTTTTTATTGCGATGTTTATTACTCTGAGGGCTTTATGCTGCACATTTTACTGAATCAGTGCTTCCAATACTGTTCTTCTGGACAGCAACTGATGTTTTCATAGCCAACAATAGATCTCAAGGTCTTTTAAAAGTGTAAGTATTTATTGGTACATAAATTTATAGTTACCTAGTACGTTTTAAGTAGTCTTTCATGATCCAAATATTCTATAAGTTTTATCTTATTTGTTGAAATACAGAACCACAATATAAACATTATATATATTTGTAGAATTTGGGGAATGAAGACTTTCTCAATACTTTCATGTTATTTCATTTCAGTGCATTTGTTTCAGATTTAATCCTACTGTAAGCATACATAGTATGTATTTGCCCTCTGCTATAGATTATATTTGGGACTTGGAACGGTCTAGCTCTGCAACCTCTGGCAAAAGTTTTGTCACTTTGCCACAAGTTACACTCAAACCTCCTTTTATAAATTTTCAATACTTTGAGGCAAAGAAGTTCATAAACTAGAGAAAAAGTACCCTGGATTATTTTCTGCCCTGAAACACTGAAGTAAATGTAGTCAAAATAGAAAACATTCAGTGTTCCAAAACACCACACAGAGTAGGATCAGAAACCCACACACTAAACTCATGAGCGTTTATGTACATAGATGAAAAAGACATATTGATGAGAAATTTGAGACAGACCATCTCTTATTCGCTCTATAAAATCTTACAACCCATGTATGTATAGGTAACAACTTTCCATTCAGCAAACCTGCTTTGGCATTTTCATTGTTTCACTTCTTTTCGCTTTAAGTTTAAACCCAGGCCTCTGGGTATTCAGCCCAATGATCTACCACAGGAGAAATCCTAGCTTGCACAAGGGCAAACAGGCATTTAAGACAGTACATGGTAGGCATTTTCAAAAATTCTCAAAACCAACCTGGATATGTTTTTATTATTAAAGCCAAAACGTAATCCCACACTGACATTCTCCACTCTGTTATTTTTAGATCTGGAGCTTTTCAGGTGGGAACAGACATTGCATAAAGGCTGTCAAAAGGGGATTCCTGGCTCAGTTTAAATTGTAATGTAGATTTCTTTGCAAGTGCCAAGATCACACCTGACCTGTCCCACTCTGCAGTTCTCTGCTGTCATAATCCAGGCTGCAATTTCTGTGGGTGACAATACATTGTAGGAACAGGCAAAAGCCACCTGCTGCTCTGTTCCAGACACACACATTGTCCCAAGTCTTTGAATCATTAAACCAAAGAGCATGAGTTAGGCAAAAAGACAGCTAAAGGCATGAAAGGGAGATCTATGAATATTGCAACCCTCTTAAATAACTTTGAAGTTTGTACGTTCCAGAATTTAACACTAGTGCAATCCAAGCACTAAAGCATCTTCATGTTTTATTCCAACATTAAGCACACAGAGAAAATGGATGATTGAACTTAAGCCATAGCTTCAGCATGAGATGGGTTTATCCTACTAGCCTGGTCTCCACCATGTCCTGCCTGCAAGTCAGGAGAGACAGCTATCTCTGTTTGCAATCTTTGCAGTCCCTCCCAAGAGGAGACTCAGGTATGTGGAGAGGGGAAAAGCTCCCCTGTGGTCCAGGGGAGAGGGATCCCAGAGGCGGGTGGGATCAGGGAGGAGAGTTGTCCCATCCACAAAACAACCCATCAAAACTGCAAATCCCTGTTGGCTTTCTGTGGGCTGATCAAACACAGAACAACCTGATCCACTGTGGCACTGGAAGAAGACCTGTTCAGTGACACTTTGCACGCTAATTAATGAAGCAGATTACACAGGAGTGTTCAACTCAAACACTCTCCAGTTAGAGCTTGCTTTTAATTAGGCTACAAAGACTTTAGCAGCACAGTGGTTATGACTGCTAATTTTTTTTACCCCCCACAATCAGATCTTAGGAAATTTGTGAAACAAAGTTCCCTGATACAGAAAGAAATTTTAAAAGATGCACACTCTGATAAAAACTCTGCATTAGAGAATAAATTGCAAGATGAATAATAACTATCCTGTGTTCAGAAATTAAAGGTTGGATATCACTCTAGGGCTGTATTTAGGAAGTTCAGGCAGAAAGCAAGTGCTGACAGCAAGGAGCTATAACTCGGATGAGATGGTTTCAGATGGGCCATCTGGCCAGCAGAGAAAGTGGCAATTGGAAAGCCTGAAGACACCTTATTACAGCACATCACAACTGAGGCTATGACTCTGTTTCCAGCTCTCCTTGAGAAAACAGAGCCCAGGCAACAGCTACTCTGATTCCATTCCCACTTAAGAAGTTTGGGCTGCCTGCACTCTCTCTCAGCAGCGTGGGAACTTGGAAAATAAAGCCAGCAGCTGTCTTTGTGTGGGTGATCTATCAGGGGCTGCACTTGCTGTCACTACAGTGCTCCCATGCAGATGTGAGCTAAAGCAGAGTGCCAGGCACCAGCACTGCACTACTGGAGAAAGCATCTGCCACAGGTGCTTGGAGGGTGATAGGCATTCCTGTAGGCAGGGGCTGTTAAACCCTTCCTAGCTGAACGCGGTGCTTACCCATAGCCACCAATGCTTTTGTTCACAGCGGACATTTTTATACTCTCACTTCTTTTCCCTCCACAGCCCCTTTCATGCTACAGAGAGACAAACAAGGAGGTTGGAAGGGATACAGGCAGTGACCTCAAAGCCGTGACTCATACAGAATTTACTCTGTTATTTACACTGTGAATGCATTAACACATAGTTAACTAAAGTCTTGCAGCACACATATGCTGCTACACTGAAATGTTCCTTAACATCAGATGCATTCATGGTCTTCAATAATTTAATACGGATTTTTTTAATTTTTTTTTCTTCATTTCTTCCCAGCTGTGACTCCTGGCAATCAAATTTATTGTAACCACAGCAAACAGATTAAAGTTAACAAGGCCAAACTTTCTCTAAAACCTATGAAACACTATGTGCTTAGGTTTTATCTGTTTATCTGTTTGTCGAGTTTTGGGCTGTGCCTTTGGCCATGCTGTTTTGTTTAACTGGAAGAGATGAGGTTGCTTTGTTTCTTTTCTTGGCAGTATGGGGAATGAGAAGGAGGGAAAACGGAAGGAATGAAGGTTTTGTGTTGTGGAGTCACACAATAAGCCATAAAGCACTATACGAAATCACACAAAGTTTAAAGGAGCCTAGAGAAGTGAAATCATACTGTTCTCAAGACCAAATCCTAAAGAATATGGGTGCAAACCCCTTTATGTTCAGCACTAAGAACCAGTTTGTCACATCTGCAAGAAGTTGTTTGTAACACTTTGTTTCCCATGTTTAATAAATACATCGTATCTCTGTTCCGACCTCATTGTTGTATAAACAAGCTTTTTAAGAAGGCAGGTCAGCATGCATTTTAGTCACTGCCCCTCCTGTGTCCTCTCACACTGAGAATCAGAAAGGTGGGAAATCTCTTTCTGCTAGGATGTTTCTGCTAGGACTGTAGCTCACCCCTCGGAGCAGCCTATTCTCTTCCACAGCAGGCAATGAGGTGAGAGGGTATTACCATTCACGGCCCCCTTCGGGAGCCACACTGCGGACCTCGGACCTTGCTGTTTATCTGTAACAACCAGGACTGGAATTCACCAAACCACTGCTCCTGTTTCTGACTTCCTGCAAGTTGATGATTTAGCTTTTACCTTGTGAATGAACTTTAATCAGGGGAGGCAGGTGCATCTTAAGTATCTTTGAGCAATGGGGATGAAATTCACAGTTACTCTTTTTTGTAAAGTTTCCTTCGTCTTCACTGTTCTTTCTTTACATGATTTAATCTCCTTGGATGCTCTTCATAATTTATCTTTAAATTCTAAGCATTTTTACTCTTCCATCGATTTAGATTATATGTAGGATTTACACATTTTTTCTGTACAAATCAGATGCATAATGCATTACCTTGGTTGAAAACTTCTGCAAGTTCTCCAAGACAGCACAAGCTGATTTCCCACACTAGTCAGACCAGCAAATTTAATGCCTCAAGCACTGTAATAACGCGGTTTTAAATAGACTGCTGAAATATTAATCTTAGCACTCATGATTCTTTCACTCTGCCTCTATTGTTTGACTTTTCTTCTTTCTGTCTATGTTTCAATATCCTCTGGACATCATCACATCCACAGGATGACTCATATGTTGGGAGAGCTGTGTGTTTCAAGCCAAATTGTGTTCCAAAGGAACACATTTCTTATTCTCCACATGGAAACAGTTTTCTTTGAAACATCTCACCCATCTTTCAAAAATCACTTCTTCAAGTTTAAATATATTTATATTAAACCTTGTAATACTGTAGGTACCTTAGGTGACCAAACTGTAGCAAAAAAAAAAAAAAAAAAAGTAAACGAGCTCTCTAGCAATTCCCTTGGTGCACGAAAGACATCAAACTGAAAAGAAGGATATTGTGAAATGGGATAGCAAGCATAAGCATCAATATTGAACCAGTGGCATTAGAAATTGAGAAAGATTCTATTTAAAGAAAGACTCTGTTCATGCAATCTTCTGAAGATGTTTTGTATTATATCGCAGGATGAACTGGCATTCAGACTGAGCTTAAATTGGTTATTTATTTTCAGTATGCAATTATTATGTTAACTATGGTTTTGTGTCATCTGTCTGATTTAGTCAAATAGTTGTAAACTGCCCATGAATGTCTTAAGGCTACAAACAGAAAGTCTTCGAATCACCAAGGAGACAGATTCTGGAACAAAGTCACAATTGTGGAAATGGGAGAAGAAAATTTCTGTAGCTAATTTCCAGGCAAAGACACTTTTGCAAGAGAAATAAAAGTTGCCTCAAGTAACAGAAAAGCAGAAAAGCCCCCCTGCTCCCTATTTTAGCCAGAATATACTTAGTCCGATAGAGCCCAGAAGATGCAAGACTGTGTACCTTTGGATGCACTATGTACCTATCATTCTACATGCCTATTACACACTGAAGGATTTTCCAGTATACTACAAAAAGAGAATGTTCCAGCTTAGCCAGTCTTTCAGGACAGTCATCTTTGCTTCTCAATTCTTCAACTAGACCACACATACATTCAAAATGAAAACAACATAAACAACCAAATAAAAAACCATGAGAACAACCCCAACTACAAACAACTAAACTGCACTTAGGAGAAAGCATCTTTTAGGCCTGGATGAGTTTTAGGCTTCACATTGTTACTAGCAGAGAGAAAGACAACTCCAGAGTGCTGCTGCCAAGTGTCCTTTGGTTCCAGTTGAGCCCTCCCTCAGTTCATCCAGCACAGGCCCTATGCCCTGCTCTGGGCATCATTTCCTGGGTGTAAGTCCACATTGGTCATCCCAGACTTCTTTGAAACACTGAATTTTCTCCAAACTAAGTGTGCGAGACCTGACCTTGACATGTGAATTTGATCCCCACAACAAATGAGAGATTCTGTGATTCCTGCTTGGCTATCCCATCAGATGTTTCTCCCTTGCAAGAACAGGCTATTTGATAATTGTCAAATTGAAAAAAAAACCCGCTACTTTTAGCTACAAAAAGGGATCCTTAAGATTATATGGTGCCTTGGTGAGACACATGAAAATATTTTCTCCTATCCTTAGGGTTTTATGCCCTACACAGGAGGGAGAAGATTAACACAGAATTAATGTAGTAGAATATCACTTTTTACTCAATTACTCCACACTGCAGTCAGGCCTGGGAACAGAACACAAGATAGCAACCCAGAGGAAAAGTATCTTCTAAATTGAGCCACACAACCTCTGGCATGGTCAGACAAGCAGGGACAAAGAAGGAATCAGCCAAATATATTTTCTCTTCATTTTTCTTAAGAGAAAAAAAAGGATAAAGTAAGTGCACTGGATTATTTTGGTCAAAGGGACTGACATTCATATTCTCCTCAAAGCAATTTTATTACCTCTGCATACAGATTTCATAATAACCAGCAGAGGAGAAAGGAAAGGCATCATGAAAATACCATGTCTAAAATAGTCACAACTGGATAACATAAGGGATCTTTATATCATTTAGAGATTCTGCTAATGGGTGAAAGGGGGGGGAAAAAAAAGTAACAGACTTAAAAAATTAAAAATCGCAGATAGAAAGGTGCACTTAATATTTCCAGCCGCAAGCAGTCAAGTCCAGTTTTACTTTCAGCCTGCAATTATCTAAGCCCTTATCTCATTTATATGGTAATAACTTGTCTCCCGTCTACTCAACAAGCAGCCGTAGCAGCTCCGCGGTGCCGGCTCCCGGAACGCTCCGGCTGGCTGGAGCCTCCCGGCGTGGGCGGACGGACCCCGCTGGGCTCGCAGGGCCCAGCAGAATTGCCAATGAGCCAGGCTTCCAGCGCTGTGAGCGGCATGCAAAGGCAGGGAATTTCTTGTCGCTATGCATATAACGTAACTCTTTTTCTACTGTTGCGCACACACGGCATGAAAACATTTTGAGAGATAATTATTTGCCCAGGGAGGAGGAGACTTACTGCAGCACTTCGGAGAGAGATGTTCCTCAATAAGGAGCAACAGCATTTCATGGCAAGGTAGCCAAATTATTTTAGGATGATTAGTACCGCTGCAAAGCCGCATTTTCTCTAAAATTCTAATTAAATATAGATAAAGTGAGAAAAATAAGCCAAAACAGGTCTGGACATTAACGAGGGATAAAGTCTTTGGTCTTCTGCAATTTCAAAAATAATTACTAATGGATGTCTTATTCCCTCACCAAAGCAGAGGAAGTGTATGGAGACCTCTGGATTCCAACTAACCCTAGCGCTCTCAGGTATAACAACTTAATGTTAGACAGGTAGCAAACCAGCAAACATCAAGCCCGAACAAAGATCTGGAATACAAGTATCCCACACAGATAACAAACCGCACCATCACCCTCCTTAATGAAAGCGCAGCTACTGTAACAAGCTCTTTCTCAAAGAAATTAACTGTGGTTTTGCCCATAACTCATTATCTATTTTTGGATGCGAGGATGTTTCAGTTCAACAATTTACCACCAGAAGCTAGATAGTGAGGTGTGGTGATTGCACTAGAACTGTGATGACAGCACAGCTGGTTGTGCTTTAGTGACTGCAATCATCAAGTCCATACATCCAGTCCACCCTGAACAGAAAAGGTTTGGTTTAAAGTGTGAGGGTTAATCAAAGTGTATCTTTAATGAAAACCGGGTAGCATATGGTTTGCAGGCATTGTTTTCTAACAGTGTTCTGTGCCTCTCATTAGGGGAAAGTGTATTTTGAAGGAAATTTAGGAACAATAAGACAACTAATGTAATTTTTGGGGGGGGAGAAATTGAAAAGACCAACCAGGCTTTGGCTTATGCCCCTGTAATATTATTATACATTATGCTGCTTTTATCTCTTCCAGATGAAACACGTAGATTTGTGAAGGATAAGGTCTCTGTTCACTCCTTCATTCTTTATAGGTTATAGGAAGGGGTAGCCTGCTCAGATCACACTGCTAATGGAGCACTGGGAGTCGGTGATTTAGAAACACTGATTTAAAATGCTGTGCATTCAGAACATCGAGTTTTATGTGGCATTTACTTACTATATTTAAATACAACAATTAATTTGTACTGAAATACTATTATATACCTAGGACTGCAAATGCAAAAATAAGGATTTAAAATCTGTATGTTTGAGGACTGTGTTATCCTTTTACACAGAGAATATTGCACATGAATGCTTTATTCCTTACCACATCTTGCTAAGCCCTGAGCCCCATGGTCCACAGTCTTTAAGATGCCACTTAGAGTTTCTGACCATCAGCAAGGGTTAGGTTTGCATCTCTTCATCTCTAAAAGCATCCCTTTAGCCACAAGTGCTTCAAGTGCATATTAAGAACGTAAAATTAAGGTTAGCAGTTCAGAAAAGCTCTGAAAGGGATCTAGAAGTTTTCCTGTAACTGCAGCTCTGCCTGCCATCCCAGCAATAACAAAACCCATCTACTTCCACTCCAGCAAAATCATAATACCCCCAATCTCAGTCATATCATGCACTCCTGGAAACGCTGGATCATGGACTGCTGTACTGGGACATAGGGGAGTACATGTCAGGGCAGAGGGGATGGAAATGCTTTTGTGAGGCATTGGTACTAAGATTCTAGACACCAAAAGAGAAGTCAGTTTTGGACAATCACAAGTAGCCTTGGGAAAAATATGTGAATAGCAGACAACATAAATTGTTTCTTCTTAGTTGATACATGCAGAGTTGAGTTTATAGGTACAGGTCAGGAGTTTCAGTTTTTCGACCTAAACACAGAGTATTCAGTCTCCTACTGGCTCAGGAGCCAGGGAAAGATTTTTGAAAATGAGCAGTTGCAATCTATGCCACCATTTAAGAAGTAAAAATAAAACATAAGGAGGCATAAAACAGTTGAGAACAATGGCATCAGTAATGAAGTTTCACTATTAATAAATTCTGCCTCCAGAGCTTTCCAGAAAGCTTAATAAATATTTCATTGTGCTTCATTCTGAGAAGTAATCCAGAAGAAGACTCTTAAAATCCTGAGGAAATGTAAAGGGACTGTTTGAAGTGCAAGTTTTTGAAATGCTAATAGCTATGAGGAAGCATTACTGCTGTTTAGCTCTGATTGCACCAGGAGTGGGAAATCTTTGAGAGTGATTTAAGGAGCAAGACGTCCAGTGTAGTGCTATTAAATGCTTCTCAAGCATAGTAGGGTAATATTCCAAAACAACTGCAACCATGACTGTAGTCTTCAGCAGAAAAAGCACTGCCTCAGTGAAAATCCACCTCCCCCCACCCCCCCATCTAACAGGAATAAATTCAAACCTAAAATATCACACACCATGTCCACATAAGGGAATCTCATGTCACAGAAAACAGCTCACTTCTGCTACCTTCAGCACTAAACAAAAAGTCACGCACTCAGGGCAGAATAAAAAAGCCAAGGTGAGCATCTTACAGTCTGGAAAGTTAAAAAACAGTGAGGGCAAACTTCATTTGAAGTTGTAATGAACAACTTAAGTCTCTAAAGGTTTTAGATGAATATGTTCAACACACTAGTAAACATTTTAAATATGTATTCACAGTCCTGTTGGATTCTAATGCTCCTCTGATGAATAAAACTGATTCTCCCCCTCAGTAAATAATTCAGTAGCAAGGAATTGCGTGGCCTGGAAAAGAGATAAGCAATGGGCCAAGACTTTAGATAGTTTCTCTTCTCTGAGAGATTTTGGCCTCAATTTTGACTTTGTGGTGAGAGATTTCTGCAAAAGAGGAAGTCACACAAACAAAGTCCAAGTGTTTGTATTCACAATTACAGTTTAGTATCCATACTTTCTGACCTTTAATCTGTTAGTGGAAGAAGAAAGAGCTGATGACATAAAAAGAAAACACAGAAACAAAACTTTTATAAGTTACTGCCACAGGAGAGTAATTTTCATATTCAAGGACAAAGTATGGTTTTGTTCTAGCCGTGGTCAAGATGTTCCTTCTGTGATATGGTATGCTGTTATTAAATAGTTGGGCATGCAAGGTACTCAGGAACTTCATCTGAAGTAGGATCCAAAAAGCAAAATACTATTCTGTGTTTCTGAGTGGGGTTTTCTGTTTATTTAATGTTAGCGCGAAGATGTACTGAAGAGCAATCTGATTAAGAGTGAGACCAACAGTAATAAAGCACTCCTAAAAAAACAGGCAACTCCTGATAGAAGCAAGTATCTTTAAATCAGAGACTTTCAAATAGAGTAAAACCTTTCCAGGTTAATTCCATTAACTCTATTCGTCAGAACATGGTTTGTCCTAACAAACCACTAGGTCTTACCCAAACCCCATGAGAACCTTTTGGATCAGACCCTAATGAGAAACATACTGGACAGACAAAATATATTAATTCCTGATATTAAGAAAATGCAGGAATTTGAGCTACACATGTTCTCAGTATTGCTTCTGTCAGTTATAGAGACCGTTATAGACACTGTGAGCCTGGAACAACAGTCACCAGGCAGAAACCTCTTTTGCTTTCCTTTCCAGGCAGCAAAATTCCAACCCAAAAAGCTTCTCTGAAAAATGGAGATATTAGCAGATACTTACAGGCATTTGCAAACTATTAGTACATGATCCTGCAAAATATTAAAGCCACCCTGAGAGACCCACTGCTCAAATACAAACATGAGGATTGCTCTAACAGAAATGAGATGCCCAGAGGCATGTTAAAAGACTGGCAACTTTTAGCAGCTACACTTTAAATCTTAAAAAAAANGGATCCAGCTTGTTTCTAGACAACTTTAGGAAAAACCTTATTTCTATACAGTATTTTCCACAAGTAACTCTTAAAAAAAAAAGCACACAAAGACTCTTCCTCCTAAGTCAGAAAAGTAGATATATACAAAGCTAAATATTTATAACTGATCTGTTTCATTTAGAGCTTTCTTCATGAACAGCTTGCTTAGCTGCATGAACAAATCTTCATTAGTGACTTCCTTATGAACTGTGATCTTGACCCTTGAAACATGACAAAATGCTTCAATCTGGAGGCAGAGTAGACTTAGTCTAAAACAGATCAGTTCAAAAAATAAAAGTGTAAAATAAACTACAGAAAAAAAAGTTAATAAAAGCAGTAATCTTTTATCTTCTAATGAAACAATTTTGCACAAAGAAATACTAAGTGCAGTTCCTCACAGCTGTTACATTTTGTAAATAGAGGCCATCACCAGTTAAATCCCAGGAGTATAAAGCCATATCTAAACCACCCATCTGACAACTTCTGTCCCTAACCTTTCCCCTTTGTCCCAAACCCACATCACATCAGCAGCAAGGCGGGTCGTTCCTGTGTCTTAGAGACTAGAGTTTGCTCCAGACCAGAACTATCACATGCTGCCCCACTAATTGTATTTAAATACACCTCTGGTCTCCTCTCACAGAGCACAGTCACAGAGCTGAGGCAACGCAGTACAGATGCCTTGAGCCTGCAGAAGGGCAGCACTTCACACCAGCTAAACCTTCATCCTGTCTCCTCTCTGGCAGCAGCAACCTCCTTTCAGGTGCTGACCCTTGTGGTTGCCAGGATGATATGAAAGGGTGCTACTCCAGCCCTAGGACCCTGGGCTGGGCTAGTTTTGCCTCTACTGAATGCTGTTCTTGCAGCCAGAAGCTGTGAGAGAGCTGAATATGGACAGGTGGACAAGGGCAAAGGGACAGAGGGCAGAGCAACACAACTAGGATGTCTCATGCTCAACTCACAGATTGGTTTCAAGCATTTTCTTGCCCAACACTGTTATTAAATCATAGCTATACAGCAACTCAGACACCTTTTTTTTTTTTTTTTTCCTTTTTTCCATTGCCATATTGTTTGATTTTGTATTTTACTTAGGCTGTGCCCCGAGAAATGCTGCCTTTTTAGCTGGACCTTCCTTGTGTGTTGGGGGGAGAATGACAGACATGGTCTTGGGGTATCACAAGTACATGTCTCTGTCCTATGTATTTTTATAAATGAACAGGCTCAGAAAGAGTCTTCTGTTTTTGAGGGGATGAGCATTTTTGCAAAATACCTTGCTGGAACATCTTATACAAAAATCCCATCTGGATACTGCACGCAAGAGCTCACATCAAAACAGAGGCATGGAGGGCCTTATGGAGATGATCAGAGGAGTGTTTTCTTATAACAGAAGGCTAGAAAACTTGTCTTGCACAGTAAAACACAGACTGGAAGAGGAGACAATTGCAGTTTGTAAGGTACCCGAGAACTACCAGGAGATAAAAAGAACTACTTAATTTAATAGAGATATTTAGACAAAGATGCTGTATGAAAACATACTGCAAAATCTCATCCATCCTCTAAACTAGAAGAAAGATTCCAGCTGTTAGAAGGTTAAAGCTGGGGAACTCCTTTCCCAAAAGTCATACTTTACAAAGAGGAAAATGAGGCACAAAACATTAAGCCCTTTACTCAAGTTCACACATACAGTTTGTGTCGGATATGGGAATCAGATACTGCAGAATTAAATACAGGTGAAGTGAGAAAATGAAAACTAATTCAAGAAAACAGATTAGATTTTTATAATATTAATAAACTGATAATAAATAACAAACAGTCAGTGGAAAATCAGTGCCACTAATCTTTTCCTTTAAAGAAAATATTTACATTTCTGACACAGAGCATTGCCTCAGGATGCTACAGAATTAATCGAGATGCTTATGGGCAGTCTTTTCCTTCATTTGCATAGCAGAGAAAATAATTTATTGATAACTCAGTATATGTTCTTCTGTGTTGGGTTTTTTTTTCCTTTTAAATTTTACTTTTGGAATCAATACAGTCACATCCTCAGAGAATAACATCCATGTTTGTAAAGTTCAGTTATAAAGAAAAAACCTTAGACACTTCTCTTTCTTCTGAACTCCTTTTGATTTGGGACTGTCACCTGAATGTAATCTACTTTTTCCCCCTCACACAGTGCTTGTCAATCCGTAGACCTGGATTTTTTCTTTCTCAGTTCCAGAGGAGATCAATGAGGGTTTCTATTCCAGGATTCCCAAGGGTGTTTCCCTTGTCAGTTTCATTGCCATGCCTGTTTTATCTCAAGTCCTATACACTACTTGTTTCATCAGATTTCCCTAAATCCCAGCTCCAGTATCAAAATCCCACATTTCTTATTTCTCAGTTAATCTTCAGATGCTCACTTTATGCAAACAGAGAGATGCATTTGCTATGCAGGAGCAAAGACTTTTTTAAGTGGTGTTTGGTACCTCAGGTTCCCATTGCCTGGGAACAGGGACTGTGTTCCTGCTATAAACATGTTGTCACCATCTCCAAGAGGGAGATGGTGATACAGGGTCACGCACTCTCCTCAGGGTTCCCTCGTGCTCACAAGGATGTGCATCGCCTGTCTTGGGAACCTGGATTCCCAAACAACATTAAAAATGCAGTCCCAACCTTCTTTTCCCCTTGGCCTTACATGAGGCAGAATCTCTCACATTTTTGGGCAGCTCTACTTTGTAAAATGTCACCATTCTTCTTAGCTTCCGATTCACACTCGAGTTAGAAAGTTACCTTTAGTAAGAGCAGGTGACTCTGTGTTCTCCTCTTGAACTCCTGAAACTGGAACCAAAAGGCGCACTCAATTTATCCAGTAAACAACGTGCTGGACAATATGTGAAAGAGAAGCAGGAGGACATGCAGGCAGCTTTTACAGGAAAGGTAGCACAACTACACTGTTTATATTCCCAGCTTTTCTGCGGCTGCTACTGTTCTCTGGCAATTTGTATCAGCAACATTTCCTGCCTTCCACAGGAGCTTGGTCTGAATTATGCCATCTTACCACTTTTTCTCTGTTGTTTCAAACAACAAAACCCTTCACTTTTCTGTCTTCCAGCAAAATTGAAATACCAGTTTCTCAGATTCAGTCAGTGGGATTTGAATGGAAATTCCCCAACATAATGCAGTCTTAAGGCAAGATGTGCAGGGATGCAGAGGTGAGGGTTATTCCTTCCTTCAGAATTGATGAGTTTTCTCCTGTCTCCCTTCGGAGAGACAAGTTACAAATTCTCTCTCTCTGCTTGTCTATCAAAATGCTGCCATTGACACCCAAATGCCCTGCCTCAGTACCTCATGACCTCCAATGAGTTAATAACCACAGCAGCTTTGCAGAGAGTAACACTTGAGAAGAAATACATTAGTGAAACTTATAGGCTCAGACTTTCAAGAGGTATTTAACTGGCATGAGACAGAGAAATATTTCAGCATGACTTCTACAGCACCTCCCTGTGTCACTGTAAGCCTACATAGTTTGCATACATTTCCGCGTAAATATCTTCAGAAAGCTGGAGCAGAAATACTTAAGTATGTCTTGCTTTAATTTCTTAGGTGATTTGGGGCACTTCTCCGATACAACAATGCTGAACTTGGACTTTCCAAATCAACACGTGGCACTAGTCAAAGCATCTTTGCATTCTGCACAGCTTGGTCCCAGCACACGGCGGAAGCTACCGGGAAATTCTTAGGGCCCCTCATGCAGGAGCTGGAGCATATTCCAGAGAGACAGACTGCACCGGGAGGTACAGGACTCGTACGTGTACATGGTGGCCAGGAGGGTCAGCAGGAAAATCTTGCTGAGGCACAGAGACGAGGGCGGCCCCCGCATCCTCTGCTGGCCCCTGCAAGCTGTGAAAGCGCCAGCGTGTTGTTCTCACAAGTGCATCGTGCAGGTGTGGAGGCAAATTTCACATCGCTGCCCGCAAACCCTGGTGTCATGCTGGTGCAGTAGCACAGAGGCAGAGCTCCACTGCTCGGCTTGAGCTGAGCATTAAATGCTGTGCCGGGAGCTGCCGCTGGGCATGCTGAGCTGTCACTCTTCAGAGGGCTTGGTTGTGTAAGCGGACCAAGGGAATCGCTAAACCGCAGACAATGAAAACAACTTTAAATGAGAGACTAAATGAAAGGAAAAAAGTTGTCAAAATGTCAAGGTTAATGCTTTCATAAAACTAACCTGGGAATGGCTAGACGGTATGAGTGTAAACCTTAATTAAAACTTTTAAAGTGTGAATACAAAACCAACTTTGGTCTAGACAGTCAATAAATCTATTCTCCTTAATGAAATACTGGTCCTTTTGGTATTTCTGGTCAATTTTCATCCTCTTCCTTGCAACTACGTGTAACATTGATACTCAGATTCCTGTCTGTCAAAACCAGAGGAGCCATGCAGGGCAGGACCACAGCCTCCTACATGGCTCCTGCCCTACATCCTCCTGCACCCCTGGCTCTGTCCCCAGCCTGGCTACAGCTCTGGGATGGGCAGCAGCTTCTGGACACAGGTGAAGACAGGGAGTGATAAGTCTCTGGCCCCACCCCTTTGCTGGACTGTGATGGTTTCTGCAGAGGATGGCAGAGGCAGTTTCTTTCCTCTGCAGAGCACCCCAGCTCTGCCTGGGTTCTTGAGGCATCCTGGAGAAAAAGTGTGGTAGCGGCACTGCTATTGGACTGCCAGATATGGCAGAAATGGAGTCTGCAGTGCCTCTGAGAAAGCCTGGGCCCAGCATATCTCCAGTAGATTTTAAGAGGTAGTTTGAAGAGCTCTGGGATCTTGTTTTCTTGCATTTTGTTAGTGGGCATCATCATCCAGAATTATCTATAAATTAGGCTATAAATTATTTATTTAGACATCTTCCTGATCTTTCCCTTTTGTTTCTTGAAATAAAATTGCTTTTTAATTGATTTTAAGAAAGGAATGGGAAATGGTAAAACTCTCCATGATCTCAAATTGTTTGGTTATTACTGGCTCAGTGCATACCTTACTTTTATATAATATCCCTCCTGGTGAATATTAGAAGGAATGTATGTGTGCTCTGCAGTTGTTCTTCTTGGCCTTCCTTCCTTTCTTCCTTCCTTCCTTTTCCTGCCTTCCTGCCTTCCTTCCTTTGTTCTAAATGTTGCTCACAGTTTTTTGTGTGCACAAGCAGAGTTTGGTTAAGTTCTCAAGAATTTAGTGGACTCACTACATTTTTGCTTAGACACTCAAACTTCCCTTTTGCTTCACCTTTCTAATCTTTGTCAAGTTCATCATCACTTTCCTTAAACAAAAATTCCCATTTAGTGACCAACAAGTACTCTTTTTTTAAAATATGCCCTGTTCAGACACACAGTTTGTTTGCAGCCTGTGCTGCCAGTGCACTGTGGCTTTCCCCAGGGCAGGATCCAGCCCTGCATTGTGCTAAAAACCCAACAATATTGGGAAAAATGTGAGTGGTCAATCAACACATTGGTAACAAAGATTGAAAACACTGACTCTGCCATTTGCTCCACCTTATAGTCTTAAACTCAGACTGAAATTTGCCTTCATCTGTCTGACTGCCCCTCAGCGTGAACTGCATAGCTGGACTCCTAATAAGTCCATCAACATCATCTCAGCACCATGAATAACAGAATGCTAAACTAGTATTGTGGCTCTGTAACAAAATAAGGATATTGGAATCTTACATCAAAACCATTTTGTTAGAGAACCATAATATTAATTTAGTGTTCTGTTGTTCATGGCACTGAAACAAGGCTATTTCACAAGCTCCAATCCACAAAGAGCAAACAGACACAACTGGTACTTCAGCTGCCCATGAGCAAATATGGTTCTGGATATTTAGTGAAAATAAGTATAACTAGGAAGATGAGAGTTTTCTTCAGAAATGTCACTAACCAAACAGATTAGACTGGAAGCTCAAGTTTCTTCTATACAGAAAAGACAATCTGAAGTTTAATTTCATTTTCACAAGACAAAACAAGAAAGTTATTGCAGCATATAAAGCCAAGAGCATATTACAAATATTCCAACAAAAGAAAATCATAAACTAAGAGTCAGGATTCTTCAGATGAATGTCAAAATATTTTGACTTACGTATAGATTGTGAATTACCAAAGCTACCCCTATTAAAACAATGTAAGATCTTACTTTCTTCCCAAAGAGATTTCAACACAAGCCATTTTTTTTCCTCCAGCACATAAAATAATGGACTTAATGAAAGTAAATCCTCTCCACTTTTCCTCAGTTTCTAGTGAGGAATCTCAGACATGCAACAATATGTGACAGAACAGTAGAGAAAAATAATAATCTAACTCTACAGGAGATATGTCCTGGCATAGTAAATCAGCACTGAATGTTCCCAGAGCTACTGCCTGCATTCATGCATTTCTTCTATTTTACAGTGTTTTGTTAAATTGAATGCTGATGATGCTTTTTAATGAAAACTTTTGCTCAAAAAGATCTTTTTTTTTCTACATTTTTTCTTAGCTTTTTTGTAGTTTTTTTAAAGATAGTTATATGGTTTTCCTAGCTCTGATGGCAAATCTTCACCATATAATCTGCCTAGATTCAGAGTTGAAAATTTTACCCCAGCCACTGAGACAAATTTCTCAAGAAAGGTCTAGAAATTCAGAGGTGCCTGTGACAGTGACCTGCTCCAAACCAGGTACAGGAAGGAGCAGTCTCAGAACTACAGAAATACCAATAATTCCTAGAAAATTGGGTCAGAAGGAAACAGGACAGGGAGCCTGTACTCCATTGAAGAACAACCAGCAAAACTTCTGCATATGTACAGTTCTGGGCATGAGGCAACCTGAGAGGATACACTGTTTTTCTGCCCTTAGCACTGGGTTGGGGCTCATCCTGGAGAGCAGACTAGAGCCCTGGCAGAGATCAGCACCCCAAGCCTCTATAGTACAGGAGATCCCCAGGGCCTGACAGTCCTACTGCAGTGAATGCTCTACTACCGTGTTCAACAAGACAGATTTCAGAGCCCTGCCCCACCCCAGCATCCCCATCCCTAAGGATGACTGTCAGTTTTAACAATGGTCTTGACCCACTAAAAGCAACTGCAGCTTCCTCAGGAACTGCTGCTGCAGTATCACCAGAAAGCAGCACTTTGGACCCAACATATGGTGAATGCAGCTTCCTTGCCAGGAGAGCAAACAGGAGAGCGGTAAAAGACCCTTTATATCTGAGAGATTGGAAGTTCTTAACTCCCCATCACCCATCCCCTCACAGGACCTGGCCACAGAGGTGTCTGGCAGCTCATCTTGTGGGAATCACACATACATAAAGGCATCTCCAGACCTGTCTGCGGTGTGGGCAAGACTCAGTGTTACCCTCCTGATGGAGAAGGAACAGGCAGAGAAAGGAAGGTGAGAGCAAGCGAGGGAAAGTGCTGGAGAACCGCCCCTGGTGCAGCCTGAGGCATGGGAGAACGCTTGCAAGAGATGCTCCAGCCCTTCTCTCCCTCCTGGCAGAGCTGGGGCAATCAGGGCTGTTTCACCACTTTCAGCATCCTGCCGTCCAAAAACTTCTCTTGCTGAGACCTGGCCTGGGATACACGATCACTTGTTGGACTGAGTTTTGCATTTTGTTCTAGTAACAATTGCTTGACTTGGGAGAATTTATACTTTGATATTAGAGAGACATAAACAGCCATAAAAATTCGAGCTCTGCTTGTACGAATGATCCACTGATGTGTGTTAAATGCACTCTATTGCTGCACTGAAGTCAATTTGCAATTGATCATATTGCATTTCTAGTGTCAGCAGATATGAAAACATGTCATTTACCAATGCTTAATGAACCTCTATGCTGACAAGACATAAATAACAATAAGCAGCTCTCCAGTTAAGGAGGTTAACCAGCAAAGTACTCAGTGAAAACATTAAAGAGGTAATCATCTGGCAATTGCTGTATAGATGGAGCAGGATGACTAAACCTATGCAAAGGACCATTACAAGAAAAAAGGAGGGGGGAAAAAAAGAGGCAATTAACTCCATGTTAGAAGCTGAAAAATTCTATCTGAATGAAAAAATGTAATTGCCTTTCTAGATTGCACTTCTAGTCTTTTACACAAGTACTTGAGGTAATCTGCTTATTTGGGCTCTTTGACCATGTTCTTTGACCACCTTTTTCCTTTGGAAAGGAAAAGGCAAAGCAGCAAGTTGCTCCAGCCTTGTACCTCTTAATTGCTCCTGGTAATGCTGCTCCCTTCTTCTCTCTTTCTTGAATCTTTGCATTGCTTTCATGGGTATTTTAATCCTAATTTTTTATTTTTTTTTTTAGGACAAAGCTTTCAGTTTCCTGTAAAGTTAAAGGAACACAATAAAAAGGAACATTACCAGTGCTTAGAAGCATTTCATGAAAGTAAAACACAGCAGATTAAACTTTGCTTTATAGTTAATGGAGCAATTTAACCATAGCTACATTCACCATTGGACTGAACAGGAATTTCAAGTTCAATTCAGATTTTAAGTAGATGTAAATGGTGTTTATACTTCATCTATGAAACCCAAGGCAGCAAGAGTCTTCTGAGCAATGGGAGTCCAAAACAGTTTAACCTCTCACAGCTCAGATATACCCACTACCCACAGGGCAGGGTGCACACGATATCCCTTCTGTAGTCAGCTCTGCCCATGAAAAGGGGCCTGTTCCATGCAGTCAAGGAAAAGGGCAGTGCAACTGAGGGTGATGCTACAGTGTGCTCTTCACAGCCATCACATCTCCTGTGTGAGATCCCCTGACCTGGGCACCCTTTGCCCATTTTACAGCCATTTCCCACTCCAGGCAGATCCCAATTACCTTCTGCCTTCAACAACCACTGACCCATACTCTAGCTAGCTGGGGGGCAGGGGTGCCCCTTCTTGCAAGCCGCTTTCCCAGATGATTCTGGCAGCTGCCTCACCACACCCCTGCTGCTCTGCCCTGCCTCCACTCTGCCCACATAGCATCTTGCCCCCTGGATCAGGCTCTGAGGTGATATCCCAGCCATGAAGCCTCTTACTGTAAAAGTCAGAGGGCCATAACCAGCTCACAGGGAGCCAGATTGATCCTGCTTGTGTAGGGAGGAAAGGCCTGTCAGGGGCCAAAGCTTCTGCTTTTGACCAATGCATGAAGCAAAGAAATAAAGCATCTTTGAAAAAACAAAACAAACAACCCACAACAACAACAAAAAACCCCAAACAAAACAAAAAAAACCCCCAGGAAATAAAAGCAAAACCAACCAACCAAAAAGCAGTTATTGCCTTTAAATGCAGCCCAGAAGGCATCAAAAGCAGCATGGCTAGCAGGTCAGTGGAGGTGATTCTGCCCCCCCTACTCTGCTCTTGTGTGACCCCACCTGGAATACTGCATCCAGGTCAAGGGCCCCCAACACAAGAAAGACGTGGACCTGTGAGAGTTAGTCCAGAGGAGAGCCATTAAGTTGATCAGAAGGCTGAAGACAGGCTGAAAGAATTAGGGTTGTTCAGCTTGAAGGAGTGAAGGTTCCAGGGAGACTTTAAAGCCTCTTCCAGAACCTAGAAGGGACCTAGAGGAAAGCTGGAGAGGGATTTTACACAAGGGCATGTAGCAATAGGACAAGGGGGAATAGCCTTAAGCTGAAGGAGAGTACAGTTAGTTTAGATATTAGGAAGAAATTGTTTACTGTGAGAGTGATGAGGCACTGGAACAAGTTGTCCAGAGGAGTGGCGGACTCCCTATCCCTATAAGCATTAATGACCAGGCTGGACAGGGCTCCGAGTAACCTGGTCTAGTAGAAGGTGTCCCTGCCCATGGCAGGGGGATTAGACCTAGATGATCTTTAAGGTCCTTCCAATCCAAGCCATTCTATGATTCTATGATTTGGAACAGTAGCAGGCCAGCAGGTTTTGGCAGTGTATCATTCTGAAAGAGCACCTCACAACTTGCAGCTACTTTAGAAAACCACCAAGTGGTCACATTATAAACATCTACCTGAGGCAAAAGGAAAACTGATAAAGCTGAAGGAAGAAGGTGAATCTTCCCTTCCTTTAGAATAAATGATCAGGGATGTTCAGAGATAGAAATCACCTAAGGAGGTTGCTGCCTTTTGTATATTCATTTACAACTGACCATTCTAGTGACACAGATTCCCTGATATTTTAATGTATTGTAATGCTAGCTGTGCAAAATCACCACATGTATGAGACAGGAAAAAGGGGTTTGTACATCAGAAGAAAAGCAATTAGCAGGAAATCGTCTGTGCTCTTGTGTGGACTTTGGCATAAATGCTGATCAGGTACCGCATAAATCCTTCTCATTTCAGGCATGCTCTCCAGCAAATGAACTCATCATGCAGACGCAATCCTCTTCTCTCCTGTATACATCCTATCCTATTTCAATGCAAATATGTTGCCCCTTGATAACAAAAATAACCTACAGTTCTCATATCACATTTTTCATCAGTAGATGTAAATGTCAGACCAACTGAGGTCAGTTCATTAACCCCATTTTGCAACTTCAGAAAGTGAGAATGTCCCTCCTGGCAGGTTGAAACCAAAGCAGGGTTTCAGTGCCCGGGGACGCTCCCTTGGGATCCTTAACCTCTGGTGTTTGCAGCCCAGGCTGGACACAAAGTCAGATTCAAATGGCACAGCATGTTCTGGGGGATGAATCTCAAGACACTCGGAATGGCTTCCTCCTTTTGGCACCAGTATTCTTTCCCAAGTGTGCTCAAAGGAGCTTGTCTAGTTGTCCCTCTAGTTACTGATAGTGTCCACACAAAGTTGCACTGGTTTGCCTCTACTTGCACCTCTCAACATTCAGATGTCAGCTTTTCATACCCAATTATAGTGAAAATTTTCAAAAATTGAGTAAAAACTCAAACCATTAGCATGACTACTTTTAAACTTTCCCTTTTTTTTTTTTTTTTTAAGCATTCTGGTAACTTCTTAATGCCCATGTTCCAAACTTCAAGTACAAAACATAAGATGTAAAGGAAATGAGATAGATGTTTCCAAGATTCCTATTACTGTACACATTAACGGCTGGTGATGAAACTCAGCAGGTGTAATTTTAGAAACACTTGTCAAAGGGTTTCAAAATGTGCTTAAGAATGCTATAAAGCAAGGTGTCACAGAAACCTTGATTTCAGTTGCTAACATTTAAATGGATCCCAGCTACTGCTTGGTCAACTACATTTGAACAAAACATGAAGAATAACAGAATTGCAATCAGAAACACAATCTTAGTATTAAATTAAATATATCATTCACATTGAGCACAGTTATACACAAATAACTGGGGAGCATCCTGTGTCACACAGCAGTACTCTAAAAATACATTTGCTTTCAGATAGGATTATGGATGGCCGAACAGTTTCTTCATAACTCACACCTGAACTTAGAGGTTTTGCCTGCTACAATAAGCTTTAATCAAATTTAAAATTTGCTCCCAGGTATGATTATATCTCAACCTTATAGAAAGGTCTTATTATTGGTGCTTTGTGTAGAGAGAGGGGGAAAAAAAAGCTTTATGTAACTCTGTGTTTGATTTTTCAGAAATTAAATAAAAGAGGAGGTTTCATTTGCACTGAAGGATGAGATTTCCCTCTGGATTTGCTGCCCTCTAGATATCTTTCAGTATAAAACTGCTACTCTTTTAAAATAGATTTTGCAGTGATCTGCTTTAGCTGAGGATGCAATGGGGAGGGGATGAATGAGTACAAACGTGCAGAAGAGGCCGCGTTTGAAAAGTCTGTCAATATGCTATTTGCAAATGTAAGGTGTCTTCAGATGATGTCAGTTATCCAAAGGAAAGGGGCAGTTATATGTGTCTATGGGAAAGGCAAAGCCATGCTAAAGTGGTGAGTGGTTGCTGCTGTGGGACAACAGGCTCTACAAAGGAACAATGAGATTATCAGCACACCATTCCCACATACTGCTCCACCAATGGGTGTTATGCTGATGTGAGAAAACCAATCTGGAGGCCTATTTCTTCCCCCAAACTCCCTTGCTATGTGTCTCTTGGATAACAGAGCATTGCAAAGTTTTTTCTCAGTGATCCTGAGCTCTGGTTTGGGAGTGCCACTTCAGACATTCCAGATTTGTTTGATTTTCTCTGCAGAAATAAAAATATTTCTGAGACTTTGATGGAACCCTATTTGCTAAATTCTCTGTTTCCAGGCCTGCAGTAGTTCTGATCCTTCTGTTAAGTATCTCAAAAGAGGGATATGCACAAATGTAAAGGCACAGAGTGCAGTAGGAGTTTAAGAAAAAAGTGTCATACAAAACAGGAGCAGTACTGTTGATTTATTGTAAGATAATACTAGTAAGATGAGGATTGGGGTAAGCAGGGAAGCCTATTAATAAAAAGGAACCATAACTAAATTCTTCAGTTTGTTCAAGGCAATCAGGAAAAAGAGGTTGTTCAGATTACCTAGAGCAAAAAGATCTCTAAAGGTCCCTCCAAATTAGATCAGACAAATAAATTGCTTCAATTATCTCTCTATTTTGTGTCTTAACTTCAGGAAAGAAGTTTTGATGTGTTTACTTCAGGAAAGAATTTTTTGGGCAAAAAAGAACCACTTTATTGTGTGATGGAGAAAAGAACCGCTTAATTATTTGATGGAGAAAGTAAGGACTGAATTTTGGAGCATCAAATCTTTGTGCATGTATCCTATGCAGCTTCCAAGTAATTTGGCTCAAACACAAATATTTATATAGACTTCCCCTCAGGCAAAATCCTGTTTTTTTTAAAAAAAAAAAAAAAGGCACTTTTTGGTTTTTTTCTCAGGCTATGCCTAAATAGTCCTACTGGTCCCAAAGATACAGCCCTTGCAGGAAGCAGTGCTTGCATTTCAGTGCCTTCAGGATCAGACTGTGATCTGACACTGACAAAATTATAAGTTGGCATGTAGAAAGCACCATTCATCAAGGGAAACTATGGGAAAAACAGTTATTAACTTTCAAGGTCAATGTAGGGTGATCAATATTATTAATTGCGTGTGGATAAGTTGAGACAGCAGTTCAGCACTTAAGTAATTATCTGAGATTCAATACAAGTATTAAATACTAACAGTATTCAATCATGGGTGGTTAAGAAAAGAAGCTCCCAATTCTGCTAACCTTTGCAGGTGAAAGAAGAGTTCCTCCAGACTCCAGTATTTCTGGATACCCTCAGCCCTGCGCTCAGACCAAGTGGCATGGCAGTCAGAAAGGTGACATTTTGTTTGTATTGTCTTTCTTCACACTGGAAAGAGAATTCTCCAACTAGCACAAAATGCCCTGCCTCAGTGACATTATGCCTTACCATAAGGTGAAAATTCCCAAGTCCACCCAGACAGCCTGTTGCCAAGAGATTACAGCATGACTTTATCTGTGTTGAAATAGGAATCAGCAAATGCATGAGAACATTGCATGTGGGTAAGAGCAGACTGAAGGCAGACATGCTTGCTTACACAGCACACAGTACCACAGACATTTCTGCCCAGGGTCCTACCAGTTAGTCAGAAAAGATCCCTGCTGAATTTCCTGACTTTATCATATATCCAATCCTAAATCCAAGTTTCATTTATCTGTTCCACGTCAGTTCTAAATCCTATAATATTTTTCCTATTCAGATAGCAAGAAAACATAAGTTCCTAATTTTTAAATGCATTAACATTTTTAATTCTACAATTTTATTGTAATTAAAGTGTTATTCCTATCCTATGGTCATGCCTTCAGCTGATTTCATACTCCAGTTTATCTGATTTGATTACTCTGTTCCTGGGCACTGGCTTTTGTAGCTAAACACTTGTTATGGGCACTTGCTCATTCTGTGGCTTTGGGTAATGGAAAAGACACTGAGCCTGTTCCCAAACTTGATTAACCTGGGACAGCCAAGAGCAAATTCCCAAATAAAAATCATCTGTATTAAAATTTGCAAGTGTCCTCAAAAATATCAAACGCTTTTTTAAGTCCTTGGCTTGAATGCCCAGACCTTGGCCGTTCTCACCGAAACTGCTGGGAAGAAAGAATAAGGTTGTTAGTCATGTCACTTGTTGCTTGCTTGAAAAGTGCTAATTTGCTATGGTGAGAAGTAGAGATGAGGAACCTGAGCAGAATAAAAGACTTACTCTTGCTTTGGACCAGATCTCAGGTGAATATTAGTATTTATAAATTCAAAGACCGCTACTGGTTCAGAGCTAAATTTCAGGCATCCATCCAAATTAAACCCGAAGCTTAAACCTTTTGACATGAGCCTTGCTCTCCACCAAGCATTTGTGTAATTAATATATCTTCTTTTTCTTTTTTTTTTTTTTTAAACCCTTAAAAAAACCCCAACAACCCACAATTCAAAACTGTATCAAATGAGCTGGAAAAGTACAGAGAAAAGCAGGCATTCAGTAAGAGCCCAGAAGCCATAGCTCTAATTTACATAAGCAAAGGACAAGCAGTGTCTTCTATATGAGAGAGTTTCTTTTCCTGTCATGATCTAAACTAACAGTGAAGGTGGGTTCATTTGTCAGATCTATTCCAAAAGAGGGACAACATTTTCTAGTGACAGCATTAGCCACCCCCAAAGTGCATGGGATCATCATTTTCCTCCAGTTCCACTGCCAACATCAACTGTTCTTCCCACCAGCCTAACCCAAGTGAAATCTCTCCTTCCATCAATGCCTGCTAAGGCATCTGCTGCCCTGAAGCAGGATGACTGACTGGTGAGGTTGCCTTTGTGCTGACGTATTAAAGCTGTGACAGCATTTGGAGGAGCAAGGGGATGGTAAAAATCAACTTAAACAATTACAAGAATCAGTAAAAGTGGATGTGAAGGTAGAGGTGCTTGATTTGTGGTTATTTTAATTAAATTCTTCCTATGGAAATTTGCAAGTAAGAGATATTGGTGCTGGTTCGCAGAGGGTTGAGCTGAGGGAGGCACACACATGGAGGGACTCATTAGAACTATCACATTTTCAGTTATGTTGCACAACCTGGTTATGTTATCTCTTGTCTCAGGATGTCAAAAGTATCTCTGTTGCCTTCCTCTGGGCACTTACCTTCAGCAGCTTTTCTAGGATGGGACACCTCCCAAGTGCTCCTCCAAGAAACACTTGGAGCTATTAACCAGCACAATAACCTTTGCTCTGTTCCAAGTTCCAGGTCATGACAATAAGCTAGAGATAGGGAATACAGCTGCGTCCATCACTAAGTGTGGCTGACCACTAGGTGCCAGGGCACACAGCATCCAACAGGAGAGCATTTCTCAAGTGGACGTGAGCTCAGTAACTTGCTGACCCCAGTGGAGAGAAGTTCACTTATGGGTTCATGCTGCAGTCATACCCTACCAATCCATCTGATCTCCGGTCTATTAAGTTGTGACGGCAATGCAGTTTATTTGCACAGAACAAACCATGATAATAGCTTCAGACAGGACTCCAGACTGCAACAGCCAGCATGTGTAAAGGGAAACCTGGACTGTGAAGGTGATTGCTACAGAGAGCCTGGTCTTTGTGGAGAAACGAGACCCAGGAATCTTAACTCTGCTCTTGTTTTTGCCAGAGAGCTCCTGTGCCAATCCCCTGCCAATGCTGGACTCCAGCAGCCTGGAACTGTTCCTGGCATCACATCTGTTGTGACCCTCTCTTCATTACACATAATAAAATCATTTAGGATCTTTATAAACAAGGCACCACGGGAAACAGACAGCAAATTTCAGTGTCCTGTTGTTGCTTGATCTCCTTAGAAGTCCACATATGCCACTCTTCAGGGTTCTCTGTGCCGACTAGTGACCATGAGGAAATTGCTGCCTGCCAAGATCTGCTTAGCTCTTTCATCCCAATACCTCTGTGAACTCTACTTGATAAATAAATGTGCATTTTTCCATATATACATATGGAAAACATGAATAAATAAGTGAGCACTGTTTAAAGTTTCAGTCATTCTCACCATCTATATGCAGCTAAAAAGCTAAACTAATCAAAATAGTTGCAGAATGTTAGATTCTGGACAGTTATAAAGACAAAATAATATTGTTTAATGATATATCAAGTTGACACTATTACCTTGTCACCAGAGCCATTGGTCCACACTGGTAAGAGCAGCATTCTCATTGCTGTAAGTAAAATTAATCCCACTGGAATTAACTCGGTCTACACCCATTGAAGATTTACTTTTTACTTTCTACAATGACTTTCACTTTCTCATGTCCCCTGAGTGATCAGTGAACTTTGGATTTATACAGTCTCTATGGCATTTTGCAGACATTCATTGTTGCCACACTTTCTTAGTTGTCCCAGTTTTTCCACTCCCACCTCCTTTTAAAACTTTGACCATGTAATTCACTTAAGCTTTTAAATGAGGTACGTCTATAAAGAGCATCTGGGTCAGCCAGCCTTAATTTGAAAATGTCATTACTCCCACACTAAACTTCCCCCATCAATCCCAAAGCAGCCATCATGGTTTGTATGTCTCTCAGAACAACCGAAGTGAAATCATGGTCTTTTCACCTTTCAAAAAGAAAGAAAATAGAGGGAAGAGATAAAAAGCAACCACCTAGGTGGTGAACACTGAAATTGTCCAGGGAAATAGAAAGTATGCTCATTTCCAAGATTTTTTGGGCTGCAAAGGTGTAAAGTTTTATCTGGAGAAGAGAAAACAGTAGTTTTTTAGCTTGTGCATAGCTCAATTTCAACTATCTTTAAGTCAACTTCCTTTTGTAAAGTTCAGAAATATTCAAGATGCTCCTGAGGCTCAGAATATCATTACTGTTTCTTCCGTATGGCCTTTGCTGTCGGTAACTAAAAAAAGATGTTTCTGGGTCAGTGGAGTTAAAACGATTACATCTGAACTAAAACTGGGATGCTTTTCCCTTCCTTAACCTGAAAGTTAAACAGCTATATGCCTAGTGTCTCTCTATAGTCAGTTTGATGAAAGGCAGTTTCAGTGGGCACTTCTTTTGCTCCTGTAACAGGCATTAAAAATGGGCCTCTGGGGATGCTTACTTAGATATGTAACTAAATGCCTTTGGAAGCCAAACTCATATCTTTGGCCATAAGGGGCTGGATGCAGCTGGAGGTGAAGGTGCTTCCATTCAGGTGTCTACATGTGAGTGCTGGGGGATTTTGCCAATACAGTAAGCAGACACTTGAGGGCATTTCAGCCTACCCTCAAGCAGATGACTGGGTTTGATTGTGTAAATTGACAGATGGATGTGTCTGGTGTGGCCTGCCAGAACAGCAAAAGTCCTGTGCTAAATCTTCAGCTGTCCAGGGATGCCCCGCTGACTCCAGGGCATCTCATACGGCATCAGACACCTAAGTTTAAGCAACTGAACTGAACTCCTGGTGCTTGCACCACCACTCTGGACTACTCTGGCATACTGACAGATCACCACTGACTATGATCCAAGCACAGACAGCTGTCTCACACGTAGACAGATCCACACAGATGCCAGTGTTTGCCTAACTCATGTTAAAAGCTACCCAGGTTTTACACACTGGTTGTGACACAGCAGCACCACAGCAAAGAGCTTTTTAGCCTGTGTATCCCAGTACTTATAGCCCATTTTCCCAAGGAGGACACAGAGACAACACAAACAAACCTAGTGTCTCTGGCCACTTGTCACTGGCACTGCAGAAACAGGCTCAATCAAGGACAAACCCTACTCTGTGGGTTGATCAGTGTTAGTTCATTGATTTAAAAAATTAAGTTAAATCATTGATTTAAGGGGAAATAGAACCTGATCCCCAGAGGAAGCATCTCCAGCAGTCAGTAACAAAGCTTAAAGATCTCACAATTCCTGCTCTGGTGTTCATGACCATGGTGCTGTACAAACTGCTGTAAAAGATCAGGGTCTCCTCCTGAACTGTCTGCTCTGCCCTAATTACTAGCAGAAGAGAAACGCAAGTGTCTCTTTGAATTTCATCAAAAAGCATATGGGCTTGTATTATCATGGTATTAAAGGTAATTCCCGTTTGCTGGGCTCCAGTGGGACATACCAACAAAAGCAGCAGTATGTTTTGAAAAACTGTGTATCATTTTCTTAACAGCTACACCAAACTTCAGGAGCTGTCAGCTACACTTCAGTGTGGTAAAGAAAACAGGCACTTTTTGTTCAAACTTAATATCATTCAACTGCCTGTTTATAAAGGAATGTTAGGAGACATTTAAAATATGAGTGCAAGGACAGGTTCTTCAATCTCTTGAGCCAATCTAGAGTTAAGTGAGTGAATCGCTCATCTGTTGTGTGAACTAATAGGAGGAGAAAATCAACTCTGAGAAACCAATTACAGTTCTATACCTCCATCCTCCAGGATGTGATCTCAAAGTCAAGTAAGTCTCCAGAAATCAATCTCTGGGACTCACTGGGAAAGTTCTGTATGCCCAAATAGGGTAAAATTGTTTTCAGAAGATCTAAATGGACACATTCAAACTGAAAGAGCAAGATGGCAACACAGCATGGTCAATTAGAAGCAGACATATAAAAAACAGGAGGTAAAATTACAGTGATCAGATTAGCTTTAGCATTGAAATTGCAATCAAAGCAGGACAGTGAACAGAATGAAGTATTAACCCAACTACATTACAGTGAAACAAGGATTTGTCTACTAATAAACCTCAGCCTGAGAGGTTCCTGTCATCTTCTCAGGATACCAGCTCCCAGTACTCTTTAAAAGAGATGTTTTAGGGCTCCATCAGGCTCTCTTTATGAACTCCGAAAAAATAAAAATGCAGTGTCAGATACTAATCTAGAGGGGACTCAGATGCAGTGTCCTATTTGGGACTGCATTGTTCTGTGCTGAACTTGAGGACTGCACTCCCTGGTGGAATACCTCAAACCAGAAAGGACTTTAAACAGCAAGGCTTCAGTCCCTTATAGTCAAGACTTATAGTCCCTGAAATCCTTGAAGTAAGAGGGTCCTTCTGAAAGAGAGAGGCTCTATTTGATCCTCTGTACCAGAGTTAATACATAAACAACCATGGCCCTTTGCCTGGATTTGGAAGCCCTGGGCATGATTTTCAAAGAGACCAAGCACCTAAAGTTCCAGCTGAACTCAGCAGTTCTGGAAAACAAACACAATAGCTGACCAAACAAATTAATATACCTCTTCTGAGAAAAATTTGCTTTAATTTTCTTTTAACTTTAGCTTCTTCAAATAGAAAACTATATAGTAATTTCTCCTTGAGGTGAGATCTGAAATTTCACTCTTCCATTGCAGCTTTTTTGTGAGGTAAAAAAAGTAAAATAACTTGTCCACCAAATCAAAGACCCTACCTTTAGCCATGGTGGAGGGGGATGGGGAGAAAAACAATAATCACAAACTGTATAGTTATAATTTGCCTTATACTGGCAGGATGATCAGAAAGCATATATATATGTATATATGTTTCTGCTACCTGGAGTCCATCTGAACATTCACAACTTGGAAATCTTAGAAGAGTTCACAAGATGTTATCAATAATTAACACAAAGCTTTTCCCCAGGACTGTACCTATAATCTCTATTTCCCACTCCATAGTCCTGCCACTGAGAAGGACAATTTTCTTTGTCTTAATGATGAATAAAGTGGTTTTGAGAATTGCTCTAGGAAACCATCACCAACATATTATTGTTTTATCTAGCCCAAAGTAGTTTTGGGTAAGGGAAGAGATGTCAGAGCTGTCTGCTGTTCTGCTGATGTAGAAATAACAAGATCACTGCACGTTGGTCTGAGACTCAGACATGAAAACCAGCTCAAAGAAACATTTGCTGATGGCATTGATGTGCAAGTTGTTCAGGTTTTTTGTAGGGTCTTAGTTCTCTTGAGCTTTGACAGTTATTGGTGTTTTCATAAATGGAAAGGAAGGACCCAAACCTACTGACCCTGAAGCGTTAGCGATTCAACTCTACTGTAGATCTTGCATCTGGAAAAGCCCACAAGCCTGTATATCATCAAACTGTCACATCAAGCAGCTGAATTACTGTGTGATGGCATGAGCCACAGCATCCCATGGCATCAGAGAGGGGAGACTTTTCTTGCAGAAAAGAGCACTGAAAAAGCTGAGCAGTGGGACCCTCGGGACTGTTGGGTTGCTGAGTGAATCAGCCATGCTGCTCTGCTCCATGCTGCCGTGGCAAAACTGACTTTGCATCTAAATTAGCTAATTTAAAAGTGTCCTGGGCACCTCTGCACCATCCTTTCCTCCCATCTGTGGCTGCATAGAAAATTTAAAGGAAAAGGCAAAACACAGTCTTTCTAAAATCTGCAGCCTAGTTTATCATGCATAAATATAGCACTTCTCCAGGCATCTCATGGCTGATGCTGTTCCCTACCAAATACCCACTGAAATCCTAGAAGTGCTGTATATTGGAACTTACTGATATGAGAATAATTGCACAGAACAGAGCAAAGAGAAAACTAGAAGGATTGTTCCAAATGCTTTTTTTTTTTTTTTTGGTTGGTTGGTTTTGGTTTTTTGTTATCATTTTTTTGTTACTATAAATCAGTATTTCTTAATCATCAGAGCACATTGCGATGCTGAGCTGTACAGATCTCAAGAGGAAGGCATAGCATCCTTTGCCTTCCAGTTAGCTTTGCTGGTGTAATTGACTCTGGCTGGGCACCAGAGTCAGTACAGCTGTGAGCTGACATTGCTATGAGGAGGCAGGGGCGGGTATAGAAGATGAGCAACAGCAGCACTGCACAACTGGGAGAGGGAGGCAAGGAAGGGAAGATGCCAGGACTGAGGGAAGAATACGTGGAAGAGATCAGAAAAAGTGCAGAAGGACTGACAGGCAAAACCAAAGGATAAAGAAGTGGAAAGAAGGAGGTAGTAGTTCTGTTGTCTGACTGAAAGAGCAAAGAACCACTGGCTGAAATTAATGAAAACAGTAAATTTGTATTACCAAAGAGAATTAATATTTCTGAACATTAAATACTTCTTACAGATTTGGTGGCCAGGTGGTTGGTTTTTTAAGCTGTTTCACAGAATCCTACTGAGATTTTTTTCCAGGTGACACAGTCAGTTTGTCAGCCTTTGCTGACAGCATAGAAACAGGGAGGTACCTTTGAAGCAGGATGTGGGAACAAAGGATGCAATGAGGAGGCCACAAATGGTCCCAATTCTGATGACATTTTCTCTCAGCTTATCCTGAGTATTCACTATTAACATACAGGGTTATTGTTAAACAATGTTGACATTGATATGGTATCAAATTAATTAATGCATAGCATTTGAAGGGGAAATTAATACATTCCCTCTTCTTTCTTCTTCTGGAATTAGATTCTTTGTCATAATAATTTTCTAATTCCCTAGCACCAAATTATTTTTTGTTTTCTTAAATAATTCTAGATGTATCTCTACTGAGTGACAGTGACAGTGGTAAAAAGCATTCTGCCAGCCAGCCCCTGCCTTTACCTACCAAGCTGGATGGTCTTAACATTTTTGTTTGTGATTTTCTTTCCCCATGAATGCACTCACCACAAAGCTGCTATTTTGGTGCTACCCACATGAAGAGCTTCCCACCAGAGCTGCTACTGATGCTACTCAGCTCCTAGTTTCTGCCCTCCTGCAGTTCCCTGGAGCAACTTCTACATCCTCTGTAGGACTTAAAATTAAACTTGAGAAACAGTGTGTAAACCTTCTCAACAATGTTTACCTTTTCAGACCAGTAAGCCTAACAGGCACACAGAAACAACCTCTGCTGAGCTCTCTCAGAGGCTGGAAACAGATCACTTATCCCCTTTCTTGGTTCCTCACCTCCCAGCTGGATGCAGGGCTTGGTGTCACATAGGTGGGATAACACCATTACAGAGCAGGAACAAGTCACAGGCCTGATGCAGCACGGAGATGCCAAGGATAGTCAGGGCTTTTTTGGACATGCAGCCTGACACAGTCACATCAGCCAAGAGACACACAGTAAGCACCCCTGTCATTGCTTCACAGTATCCTGCCTAGGCCAAATGTTTGAAGTTTATGTAAATTACAGTGATTGCTTTTTGCTTGCCCATGACAAGCCTGTCCCAGTTGAAGTTACAACAGATTAATGATGAGACATGACTTTTGCCTGCAGAAACTTTGCTCTTCAGGTGTTTTAGTGGTTTTTTGGTTTTGGTTTGGTTTGGTTTTGGGGGGGTTTTGTGTGCTTTGTTTTGTTTTTTGTTTGTTTGTTTGTTTGTTTGGGTGTTTTTTGTTTGGTTTTGTTTTGTTTTTTCTCTACTTTACATTCTGTTTTCAAACAACTTATAAAACAGAAATGTATGCCTGAGTACCAAGAGTGTGTGCTTCCTCAAATTATCTTAATTCCATTTTTAACTTGGGTACGTACAATTGTTACCTTCCACTTCTCCAGTGAAAGAGCTGGTTTTAATTAAGGAAGGCATATTTTTGCTGCAGATCAGCTATTTCATACTAAGATGCTTCAAAACTTTTCAATGTACCATCTGGAGCTGATGATTTGCTGCTTTTTAAATTATCGATTTGTTCCAGCTATTCCTTCTGACACATCTTGATTACCAGAAAAGAGCAAGTCCCAGTAGGTATCACTCTGATATTCTCTGTGCTGAAGAGTGCTGCAAACAAATAATTCAGATTCTCAGCAATGTCTTTATCTTTTTTAATTTCTGCCTTTAATCTTCAGTGATCCCATTTCTGAACTGCCAGTTAGTATTCCTACTCTTCTGACTGACAAACCTGAAGCATTTTATACTTTTAGTCTTTTGCAGTCCACCATACTTTCTTTTTATTTATTTCATCTAGTCTTTTTGCTAATTAATAAACCAATGTGTTGGAAAGCTAAGGTTAGATTTGCAAATTTGGAAGGGTTCCCTGCATTCAGTTATATTGATTTCCTCTTGCTTGTCTAGTATTACTGTTTTCGGCAACATACTTGTCTCTCCAGACTCTATTATTGTTCTTTAGTGGAATTCTTGGCTTCTTCCTCTACTCTTCACTCAGAAGCTTTCTTCACAAACCCTCTTAACACAAACAAAACCCAGATGCACTGAAGTTAAAATTTCAGTCACTTTTTTATACTTCATTTTCCACTAAGCTATTGGATCATATTACATAAATATGTCTGCTAGCAGCTTCAAATGCAATCTTTTCTTGAATTCCTTCCTGCATATTGCTCAAAGTTAAGAACCAAAAATCAGGATATCAGTATGCAAGCACCTAAAAAAAGGGGATATTTTGATCTGAAATTTCATATCTGCTTATGGCTCTGGCCCAAGCTGGAAAAAAGGGTATCTACCTACTGTTTTAAGGCTTTCCAAAGGCAGGAATTGGGTCATAGCTGGCAACCCTGAGGTATGTAATCCATACCAGCAGCAACCTGGTGGTGGAAGCTGCTTGTCTGCAATAGTGCAATAATTAGAGTACTTGCGTCCAGATGCGGAAAGGCTGCATGGGAGGGAAGTCAAGCCAGCACTGCCCACCTCAAATGAAGCACCCAGTCACCAAGCAGGACACAGGCAGAGAAGAGAGCACACTCTCCCACTTGTTGGGACAGCATTCCTGGCTCAGAAAGAACTGCGTAGTTTCTGGGTTGAAAGGAGGCCTGATACTATAGCTGGGTGGTTTGGGATCTCAGAGGAGATCCCAGGTTTGAGTCACTGTGCTGATCCTTAGCACTTTATTTTATCCAAGAGTTTAGTGCAAAATGGTCCCTAAAACAAAATATGTAACTTACTGCCTGGTGCCTGCTGAGACTCTTATTTAATATGTAGGAAGAGCTTATCTTTCTGAGATGCGTAGGACCATGCTGATCAAGTTAAAGTTGTGGCCTGAGCTCTAAGCCATCTCCTACTCACAGCACTTACTCCTCAGGCCTGAGCAACATCCAGCTCCTGCCTGAAAACTTGACAGTTCTTCCTTCAGCAGAGCAAGCTGAACTGTACCTCAAGTTCATGTGAAAAGCAAATGTATTTGAATAGGCTTGCTTTGGGCTACTTCATTTCTGTTATGTTCCTTCCTAAATCGCATTTGCTTCTGGTTTCCTTCTGCTGACACACCTAAGTACTGCTTGGACAGCAGAGTTCCTCATCCCTTCCGTACCCAGCTCATGTACTGCCAAATCGTTACTTAAAAAACAAAAGCCCCCACAAAGTGTCAGCTGAGCTTTAACATTTGTGGTTAAAAATAAAATTAAAAAAAAAAAAAAATCCTGCCTCTACCTATTGAATTGCTGTTAATGATTTAGAGAGGAGCCGAAATGCAGCACAACAGACATAACCCTCACATCCTTATGCCACTGGTCTGCTCAGTGGGTCCACTCCAAGAATGGTTTGGCCATCTTCCCTGTGATGGCTCTTTCCTCACCAACCATTTTGCCACCACCATTCACTTCAACCACAGAGAAATTGGCTTCATAACAGGACACAGACTGCACTTAGGCCCTGTAACCCCTCGATACATGCAGGAGGCTTGCTTTTGGCATTTCTGCCTACATGTAGAAAGACCTCAGTTTGGTTATACCCATTCAGACAGAAAAGAGCTCGAGAAGAGCTGAGGAATTAGAGCTGCTGATTTATGTCACATACAAAACTCCCAATCACTGCCTGGTTACACCTGCAGAAACACTCGGAGACACAAGCCCTCCCACAACTGGGGAAAGGCCCTTGGTGATCCCTTCCATTAAATACTCTACAAATACCCAGTCTGGTGACTTTTTCCTGCTACAGTTGGTCCCAAGGCACCTTCTAACCCCTTCTGGATCCTGCTATTTTCTGGTCAGATTTAAAAACACTGAAGCCAGCAAGAGGCTGCCAGTAAAACAACAAACCAACAGAAGACGTTGCCACAATCCTCTAACCTCTTGCTCTGCTAAGACACTCTGGACCGAAAGAAACCCCAGATTCCCCTTTGCCGACTCAGATTTTCCCTCCTTGAGCTGTCCGAGCCGTCCGCAGACCTGAATGCTCACAGGGGCCCACGGGTGCAGGAGCGAGGTGGGTGCCTTGTGCCCCGAGGCATGGGGTGAGAGTGCCTGGGAGTCGCGTGTCCCATGGGGAGATATGTGTCACATGGGGATCTGCATGTGCCGGGGAGCCAGGTGTGCCATGTGGGGAGCCGCGTGTCCCATGAGGGACTGTGTGTCCTGTGGGGAGCTGTGTGTGCCAGGGGGAGCCAGGTGTGCCATGGGAAGCTGCGTGTCCCATGGTGAGATGTGTGTCGCGTGGGGATCTGTGTGTGCCATGGGGAGCCGCCTGTCCCGTGGGGTGCTGCATGTCCTGTGGGGGGCTGTGTGTGCCAGAGGGAGCCAGGTGTGCCATGGGGAGCTGCATGTCCCATGGTGAGATGTGTGTCCTGCGGGGAGCTGTGTGTGCCAGGGGGAGCCAAGTGTGCCATGGGGAGCTGCGTGTCCCATGGGGTGCTGCATGTGCCGTGGGGATCTGCGTTTCCCGTGGGGACCCGCATGTCCAGTGGGGGGCTCCGTGTCCCATGGGGAGCCGCGTGCCCCGTAGGGACCTGCGTGTGCCATGGGGAGCCATATGTCCCACGGGGAGCCGCGTGTCCCGTGGGAAGCCGCATGTCCCGTGGGAGGCTGCGTGTCCCGTGCGGNTGTCCTCGCCGTGCGGCAACAGAGCCGCCCTTGCGCTTACCTTCGGCAGGCACGTGTCGGTGGGGCCGGGCCGGCCCGGAGGATGGCGCAGGGAGGCCGGCAGGCGGTGGGTCCCCGAGCAGCCCCCGGCGGCGGCAGCGCCGCTCCCCACCGCGGGCAGCGGGGCGCGGGCACGGAGCGAGCGCCCGGCCGTGGCACGGCAATGCTCAGGCTCCCGTGAGGGCAGCGAGCTGGGAAGATGCTCCCCGCCTCGGCGTTACCAGCTCGCCAGCCACGCAGTCCCAGGGAAAAACATCGCCTTCAAGCACTGCCGTCATCTCCACCGAAGGCGCGGGGATGGCTGGCTGGGAATGGCATCGCACGCCAGACCGGGATACGTTCCGGGTTCAACACCGACACCTTTTTCTCCCAAAAGAAAACGAGGACCCCAAAGAGTAACATGCAACACAGATGGAAAACAGGGAGGACCGCATTGAAAGATGCTTCTGGGTCAGGGCTGTGCCGCTTCTCCGGTCCAACAGCACCATCTCCTGGGTGGCCTCGGCCGCTCGCCCCGCTGCCCGTAGGTCATCCCAGAGCATCTCCCCGGGAACACCCTCCGCAGCTTTCCTCTGCCGCCACGGAAAATGTTTCGTTTCTTTGCTTTCCTTTCAGGCACTATCAGTATTTTTGCAGCTGTTTCCTTTCATATACTATTGCTTGTCCCTCATGGAGCATCACAGACAGTAAATACATGAAATATGGAAGGTTTCTAGATTCTGTATATTTTTTAAAATCAGCAGTACAAGACATTCTTGAATAAAACCCTTAAATCTTATCTCTTCCAAGCTGAGAAGGTTTGAATATGTACCTTCTTAATGGAGCACATCCTCTTTGAAGTAATCAAAAAGTGCTGCTTCTCAGAAAATACCTGTATTTTCCTTAAGGAAAAAATAAAAAACAAAAAACAAAACAGCCACACACCAACCAACACAACAACAATAATAAAAAAAAAAATCCAAAAAACACCCACCACACCGAATCTACTCGAAGAGCTGTTCAGAGTTTAGACAAGTGAAATAATGGAAAAGAACAGAAATGGTAGGTGTCATAGTATTACTTCAGTGGGAAAATCCTGTCTGACAAGCAATATTTCAGAGATACTCTTTACAAGGTGCATTTGAAAGCTCTAAAGATATACCCTTGTAAGAGGGTGTGTTTTTCACTCACTAGATTATAGGTTTAAGACTAAAGGCTTCAAAACTTTATTCTCTCTATAGCTATTACTGTAAAAGTAGCAAATCACTTATCTGTTTCAGTTTGTGTTAGTATACAAACAAAGATTTGAGTGTCCTACTTCACTGCTTTGAGGCTAAATTGTATATAAAAACCTTCAGGCTTTGAACACTATGCTTATGTAACAAGCAAAGAAAGTATAATTCAATGACTTTGTTCTAATCCAACATTCCTCCAAATCCCGTTTTGACTTAATTCACTGTTAAATGCCAAGAAAAATTTTACAGGAACTCATCTTTAAAAGATACTAAGTAAGGCCCCTGAGCAAGCTTTAAGTTAGAAGGGACAACTTAGAACTACAAAAACAGACACACATCCCTGCACCTCAGTGTCTCATGGCTTTTTATATAGAACTGCTGCCACAATAAAAACGAAAAAAAGCAATTTTTCCTGTTGTTTGCTCAATTAACTTCTTTCATTGGCAAGGCTGTTTCAAAATTAATATTGAACTTGGCCTGTGTGATACAGTAGAATTTGATCTAAGCAAGGAGACAAAATCAAAACAAAGGGGTTTAGAACAAGTTAGTTCTAACTATAGCATACACAGCTATAAAGTGAAAGCAAGATGTTCTGATAGAAAACTTGAGACAGAACAGATTGGCTCAAGACATTGGAAAATTACACATACTTGCCATAACTGCACATGTATAGGTGACATAAAAAGGGAAGGATTTTTCTCTGATGGCACATGATAGGTGGGGTGATCCCTCATGTGTCTGGCACTGTCAATAAGGAGTGCCTCCCTGCCTTCTGAATAACCACATTGGTGTCAGAGGGTTCTCTTTATCTTCTGAGATTTCAGTAACACTTGGATTCTTCTTAGGTCCTTACAAATCATCACCACCTGCACATATTCAAGGTAAACAAAGTACTTTGGAGATGTGTTTCTACATGCTACAGAAAAGTTTATAGTGACTCCATCCATCTTTAGGGAAGTTTAGTTTGTTTATTTACTCTGTCTCTAAAGGTCTTAAAATATTAATATCATTTGAGAATAAAAGTCACCCTTAAAAGGTTTTGTTTCTTCTTGAGAAGGGAGTACAAGCCAGCTGTCCTGCAAGCATTTCTGCTGTCTGATTAAGAAGTGATCCTCAAAACCAGGCAGATATCAATGCTTGTTGATTGCATACAGCACTGTGCATTCATCTCAGCTATACCCTATGACTACCATGGATTACCATGGTCTTTCTAACTAAAACCCCTTTGCTCCTCACCTACTTTTTTACTTCCAGAGAAACAAGGCACGTGCAAAAAACTGAATGATAAATTAAAAAAAAAAAAAATGTTGAAAATAAAACCTGCATCCACTTAGCTACATCAGTCCTATTTTCTGTGTAATCAAAACCTGTTTTCCCCAGGAGATTCCAGAAAAGTCCTCGAGTAGTTAAATCAATGAGGAATTTCTATAAGCCATGATCAGGCCACATCAGAGACAGCAGCACTTTAAGACAGAGCTATTAAATGAAAAAGTCAAAATCAAATAATGAACAACAGCCCCTTGCAGAGCAGTGTATTCATCTCAACCCTTTCAACCAAAAAGCAAGCTCGAGCCACCTCTCAGAACGATTAACAATCCAAATCCTTTCAACTTTGTTTAGCTTTCCCTATTATCTTTCCACCTTTGCTCACAGACTCTTTAGCAGGTAGCACATATCTTGTAACTAATGAGTTGTTTTTTCTTACACAATTCTGTAATATGGATGTTGAAAACTCCTGTGTGAGAAGATCTGATTTCTGCAGAATGGGCATGCAAATCAGATTAGTCAGGAATTTATTGCTCATGCTGCCAGCTCTGCTTTTTAATATTGCGCTTCTTAGATGCAGGCACTGCCAGGGCCTTTCTGGGATTCTTGGTCCCAGCTTGGGAGAGATTTTCCATGGTATGATTCCTTGATTTTGTGTTTTCACACTTGATTCTTTTCTATGCACTTTGTTAGCACTGACAGGCTCCCAGAAAACTCCTGCCAAAGATTTCTAGCCCACTTTTTAAAAAGATCACAGAATGCCATGAGAACATGAAAATAAGCCTCCATGTTATCATACCTAACATGAAGCTACGTATTTCAGGGCATTTAGATGGTATAAACTTATTTTTTAGAATAGACAAGCAATGGAGAATACTGACCATATCCAAACATTTGCTAGGAAAATTAATGCAAGGCAAAAGTTTAAGCTAACATGTTCCGAGTTGTTAACAGCTGTTTTCTCAGGGAAACAACTTCTAGGTTAACTGATTTTAATTCTCCCAAATCAATACTAGCAGCACAGTAACAAGTGTTTGTAACCTGCTCCCTTCTGCTTCTCATCAGGACCAGTTCCAGAAGAGCAAAGAAACTCTAACTCCTCTTTGGTAAAGGTTTGGGACAGTAGATCAGCTTTGGAATATGAACAATCCCATTTGCTTAAATGAAAGCACCTTGCTTTGTATGTAAGGGGCAAGAGGTGTTAGAAGATGCAAAGTATTATGTTAAATTATGACCTGGTGAATACGTTGGCCCACTCAGATCAGCCTTTTAGCACGGAAACACCAAGGGCATCCTCAGAATAAAATGTAAATAATTATGATAATGGTTTCCAGTTTGGCATACATTCATACTACAACCCTCTAATAATAAAATAACAATCCTACATAATAGTTTTCATGCATTTGCACTGTAAGCTCTCAGCAGGGCAATGCAGCCAAAATGGGTCCAGAAGCATCTCACTGGAGGAGCAGCCAGCTAGAACCTCTGCCAAGTGAAAAACACAAGAGTACAAATAGCAGAATGGGATTGTGTGGGATATTGGAGCTGGCAGCTCCGTGTACCCAACCTGTATCTGTAGAAGCTCTGCAGGTGGCAAAGCTCATGCACAGCCCTGACACCTGCCTGACCCCAGCAGACCCAACTCAAAACCAGGCAGCTTTGCTTCTCTCTTCACCAAAGATGGCAAGGGCAGCTTCCCATCTTTGCCCTTGGCTGTCCCTCTCAGCAGCATCAGTCAGCCTTCCCAAGACGTGTTCCTGACCACTCCTACCTCTTTGGTCTTCATTTTACAGCAGCGGAATCAGGAACAAGCAGCAGCGTCAGTGATTTTTTTCCCCATCCTTCCCCTCACCTGTAATAAGGTGCTCCTCCTGGGTTAAAAAAGTCAGTCTTTCCTCTACAGAACCCTTTGCACCCTCCTGACCAGGGATCCTCATGGATCCTTCCAGCTAGCACCAGTGCCTCAGTATTAGCTCAACACATCCACCAATACTCCAATATTACCAGTTGTCTTCTCTCATTGCCAAAGTGCATGAGAAAGGCAGGTGCAATTCTCTCCTCAAGGAGAGGCATCATTTTTTTCCTCAAAAAAAATGAGCTCATTTGCAGGGGCATCCCTTTAGGACTGGAAGCACATGCACCCTTTTGCCTCTAGCTTGAGGGACAGTAGAAGATGATGAGCAGAGTGCAGAATACTGCCCACTTTCTAAAATGATCAACCCAACAGAGAACTAGTTTCTTTGGGAAAGTACTATCAACAGAAAAATAAAGCTTTTTGTGGGCATCTGAAGCTTTACAATGTAAGTAGATGGTGATATTTAGTTGCAACTGGATGAACATGAGCATTGTTTTTTATGTAAAACAACTGTTCATGCACACAGAGGTTGGAAATGTATGGCTTGAACAGGAATGCAGGCAGAAGTCCCAGTTTCTATACACAGCCTCTGGCTTTGTCACTTACACTTTATGGAATCACTGTTGCTGTTACTTGCTCAATCACATGTTCCAATCAGGCAAAGATTGATATAAACACTACTATGTACCTTATGCAAAATTTTAGCCAAATAATTAAAAACTAAAGAGGGAAAGAAAGTAGAGAAGCAGAAAATTTTCCAGAGTTTTATTAAAAGCAGGAACTCATGCTGGAAGAAAGAGAAGAGAAAGACCACCTGACAATGCTAAAGTTCCCTTCGTGTTAAATTACTGGCAGATACTACTGAAAAATATTCAACTTGCACAGAAGAATAAAGAATAGAGATCTGTGAAACAGCAGGTTATAGATTTATTTAGTAGACAGACTAAGAGTTAAGCACTGAAATAGAAAATAATTAAATTTTCTTCATTACCTCTTTCTTTACTGTGTACATTCATTTCAATGAGTCTTTTGACAAAAATAAACAAAGACTTTTGAAATTAATTTTATTTTTCTAAATATTGTTTTACATTCAGATGGCAAAAATTACTTGTGAAAGATTAGTCATAAGAAAGCTCATTTGAATTCAAATGCTCAGAACTAACTTTCATCCATACCTAAAGCTTGGCATTTCATGAATGTGGTGTATGAACAGAAAAAGTCATGCACTCATATCGACTTGCCTAAAACCACAAGTGACTGCCCCAAAATGTAACTTACTCATACACAGTGGCCATTCACTCATCTCCAGTGGCACTGATTGGGCAGCTGTCAGGAACAAGGGAATACACAGAGAACACACGCACTGTATTTAATCCTGGTCATACTGATTGCATTAAAACTATACAGTAAGCTTACAGTAATCAGTCTGGCAAATTCTGTGAAGAATGTACTAGCATAGTTTCTCCACTTGACTGCTTGCTCAAGTGGGCAGGAGAGATTTAAAACTGGGTCTTGCATCAAATCTCTCCTGTCTACAAGTTCCAGTCGTGTCCTCCTCTTCCACTGACCATTTGTAATTTTTTTCTTTCTCCAAAACACATTTTCTATCCTATGCAGTGGAAAACATCTCAGGTTTCAAATCAAAAACAGTATCATTTTCATTAGTCATTTAAAATAAAGAGCAACTATTGTAGACAATGAATAACACGCAGTTTATTTCCAACCATTTGGTTAATTCACATGCAAACTGGTTTATATTAATAAAAGTAAACTGCATTTAAAAACAGCTTAGTTAGATTTTAATCTTAGCAGTATTGCTACAGAGCTGAAGCTACACTGGTCAATTTAGTTTGTTTTCACTTAGGAAAATGTGATTAGATATGTACTGAATACGTCAGACTTTCCACAAAGAAACGTTTATCTATTCAGTAGCCTCTCTGCTGCACTCATTGTATCTACACAAACATTTCACCTGTAAATCCCATGTTTGAAGACTATATTCTTTGGAGCACAGCAGTCAGGAGAGAAAACACTTGGAAACACAACAAATATAAAAAGATAACTTAGTAACTAGCAAATAATACAAGATTACAGTAATAACTGAAGTATTCTCCTGTACTATTTCAAGCTAGAATACTGAAGCCTGAAACAATTCCCACATTTTAACACTAACACAAAACTACAACACACAAATTATATAAGCAGGGGAAAAAGCTGCTTTGCAAGAGGTAGAAAAGGTTTTATAAAATATTTAGGCACAACGCTTAGCAGTTTTAAAAGCCAACAGAAGGTTACAAAGTAATAATGACCATTATACATGTATTTGTACAAGTCTGTTTATTTTTACCCTTTGGAATAAAAGTATTTCATGCACTCTCAATCTTTTTTCTCCTATATTGTTGGAAAACTATTTTTCTCCTATGTTGTATGTGATTGTACAAGTTTTACAGGCTCTCAAGAAGTCTTATCACCAGGAGTTATACAGAAAAACGGATGCACTATTACTCAATGCTTTTTCAAGAGAAGAGAGGGAATGCAAATGCTGTTTGTGTAGGTTCATGTATCAAAGAACAGAGAAACACACACTCAAAATTCAGAAAAATACTATTAGTTCTTTTGGTTTACTCCCACTTCAATCAAGAAGAGAGTGCTTTTAGAAGTGAACTTTTTCAAGATAACAATCTTCATGAATGTATGTTTTACAGTGCAGTGGTTATACTCAAATTCTCACAATATCCATAAATCATTATATCAAGATCACTACATCTACCATGAGCTAAGAGACATTCACTTAGTGTCAGTTCAAAAAGATGCCTTCTTTGACCTAAAGTACATAAGGCTTTACTGGTAACGAGTTCTTATCAAAGATTTGCTTTATTCCTGTCACAGCACTTTTTTTCTTTTTGCTCATTTTACTTTTTCTCTTGGTCTTTCTCTGCATCCAGAAGCGCCGAACGGATTCCCAGTTTCTTCAGCTCTTCTACGAGATCTCCATTCTGATGCATCTGGAGGAGTATATCACAGCCACCAACAAATTCACCATTCAGGTACACTTGTGGGATGGTAGGCCAGTTGGAGTAGTTTTTTATTCCTGCACAAGGAAAGAAAAAAATAGTAAGGGCTTTCACCCTCTCAAAAGGAATGCATTGCTTCCACATGACAGTACTACTGACATTTTAATCTCTTTCACATTAAGGCAAAAATTTATCTATATAATAGGAACACTATCAGAAAAAAACCTGTGTTAGTGTTAGGTTTAGTTCTCGCTCCAACTCAAAGATGTGGCTTGAAAGATATGGAGTCAGCTCCTGTACTGAATTCAAACAGAGCTAGAAAAATGTAGGGTCTCTTTTTGCTCCCAGGAACCAAGCAAATATGATTTTTCAATCAATTACAAAAATGAGAAGTATTGAAAAATACTGAGAACTCTCCTTTATATTTCCCAGAGGGACTTTAAAAATACTTTGTGCTCTTACCGAATTCATACAGTTATACTTAATCCTGCACTTTCAACTGCAGATACATTCACCCCTGTGGAGGCCTTATGAATTTCCAATTGCTTTATCTTTCAATGCCAGACCTTACAGCCCATGGGAGTGGCACAAAGGCTGTAGTCTTTAAAAGTACTCATTAAAGAAAACAGAGCTCGAGCCACAATTATAAAGTACAGAATTGTGGTTTAAAACTTTACTTCATAAAGAACAAATGTAAGGCCATCCAAAAAATACAAACTGATCAGCTGGTACACATTGAAACCAAGCCTGCACTTAAAGGCATCACACAAAAAATTATACAGAAGAATCATTGTATCTAATTCATCATTTTTAAAACGACCCTTCATGCAAAGCCATTATTTCTGCAGCAGAGGAAACAGCTAAACCCTACAGCTGCATGCTTTTATACCATGTCCACCAGAATTTGATTAGATAAGTTTTGAATTCAACATTTTTATATATTTTCAATATGCAGTGCCTGGAATTTTTCTGCCATATGCGTGAAAGCCCATATAGCAAATTCAAGGCTACAGACAACAGAAGTGCCCTTTCAGAATTTCAGAGCCCATTCACCTTGGAAGTCAACTCTCTATTAACCACGTGTGAGTTTAGCATAGTTACCAAAGTACTAACAACAAATATTAGACCTGTATAGCTGAAAGCACATGGGAACTTGTTTTTTCCTTAGAAAACATTTTAACCTCTAAGGGCTGTAAAGCTAAGCCCCAAAATAATCCAGGTAAAAAAACAACCATATAAGCAAATTACGCTTACTTTACTGGAACTTACACCACTTTCTTTTTTAATAAATGTATCTAAGTGCACAGATATACAATGGGATTATTATTTTAATGTATAAAAGATGCAACAGAGTTAATAATTCCCCTTGATAAAATACCAGTGTGTTTTAAAAAATCCACTAAAATAATAGTGACCCAGAAAAAAAAATTGTTGCAACGAAGTATCCCTAACCACAAAGTACACTGTCAGCTATACAAGATTCTACTCTGACTTCAGATTTCTGTGAATAACCAAAGTTTCAAAAGTCCAAAATAGCAAGTTTAGCACATAAACCAAGGCCAAAGGGAACCCATAACCATCTAAGTTAGCCTTCAAAATCACCAGCTATAACTTCTTCCTTTGTATTTCATTAAAACCTCTCTCAGTTATTTACATACAGTTTGAAAAAATTTTAAGCTTTGATGTCAACTTGTATTTAGCAATACTTTTCTTAAATGCTCTTTGGCCTTTGAGCACTCAAAACTGCTCAAATTGTCCTAAAGATACTTTAACCCATAAAATTTTCAACGAAAAACTGAATTCCAACATTAAGACATGCTTAAGGATGACCCTACTCAAAGGAGCAGATATGAAATAGGGTTTGTTTTTCTTAAGTTACTGAAATGGTAAACGTGAATAGTGAACCAAGGGCTCTACACAATAAACTTACTGCTAACAAGCACTCCAAGGTAACACCAATAATTCTTTCACAGAAATATTTTCTTCAAGGACCCAACTGCACAAGCACTGATAGTAGTTTCAAGGATCTATCCAACTTCAGATAAGAACAAGAATACAATCAAGCTCATCTGCTCTGTGTGCTGCATTTCATGTACTGGACAAGCTGCTTTAAATGCCTTGGTGCACTGCACAGGGAACACGCTCTCAACTGGTCACCCCAGTCCTGCCTTAGTGGAGCAGTTACAGCTACTGCTCCAGCAGTGCTACAGAAAAGGGTACCCAGCACATTCCCACCCCCTTGCCCAACTCTTGCCAGCATTAGCACTAAGGAATGATGGGCCACACGAAAGAACTGACTGAAGCAACACTCATTCCTACCACACTTTCTCCAGAAAAGCAACACATTTTCATGGAGATCATAGAATCATAAAATTTGGAAAAGACCTCTAAGATCAACAAGTCCAACTGTTAACACAGCACCACCATTTATCAGTAAACCATATCCCAAAGTGCCATAGCTACATGCCTTTTGAACACTTCCAGGGGTGGAGATTCCACCACTTCCCTGGACAGCCTATTCCAATGCAAGCATGACTGCAGGAAGGCTAGTGCAAGGGTGGGAGGATGGATCAAGACCACCTGTTTGGCAACATCCCACACTTGGGTAATGTAAAACAACAGTGAAAATAACCTGAGGGTGAACAACCACTTTTCCAGTATGTAATCTCCGGCTTGCCTGCCACCATAGTGACCTGAACCAGACTAATGCTGTGCATGAGCTGAGAGCATGGTAACTTCTGGAAGAGCCAGCCTTGAGAAACCTGAAATGCCATGGAGTCCAAGAGCATGCCAAGCTTTAATAAAGATGGATCTGTGTCAGGGAAGCATATCTTCAGCTCAAGTTCAGATAAATCACCTGAAGTAAGAGTAATGTTAGTTTCATAGATCTGAGCATGCTTTTAGGTGAAGAGGCAAGCAGGAAGAGGTGTACTGATTTTACAGCTTGCCATATTTTAGCACAGAGCACATTCCAGCAATAGAACCATAACTACCTAAAAAGAAGGTGTTTCAGTAGATACAGGGAACAAACCAACAAGCACTCCAGACTTCCCTGAATCATCATCTCTCCACCAGTCTGCTCTTACTACAAATGTATAAACACACATGTGTGCCAACCTTTAAGTTACGTTCAGGTGAATACAAAGCTGGTGGCCAGCTCACATACAGCAATCTCCCTGCAGATCAGTCTTTAGTTGATGTATTTGATATTTTTACAGCTAAAGGTTCTGCATCCCCTCACTACCTTGCAGTGCAGATTACATTCACAGAGAGGGCTTAGGAAAGCATTATACTCTGCATATCAAACTTTTGAGCACCTGAGGCCAGATCCTGGCCTTCAGGCAGTCACTGCTGAACTACACTTGGCAACTTACAGAACTACAGGTTCAAACAGCCATGTCCCCTCTGACAGAGAGAGCCATCCACAGAAGCAGCTACATATTGGCCTTCTAGGGTGCAGTAGGTAATACAGCTGAAGCAGTACGACAGTCTGCTGGGCCTTGAAAATAGCTGTGTTGCTCCCCAGCTCTTCAAGGCTCCATTCTCAGTGCTGGCTCTGGCACTCAGCTCACAGCACAAAGTGCTAGTTCAACCTGCATGCCCAGTGAGCTGGCCCTCTGTTCAGTTGGACAGGTGGCAGAGTTGGTGCATGGAAAAGAACAAGCTCTTTAAGCACCTGGGAATCAGCAGCATATTGTGCAAGTGCACACTCCATAACTGCATTCAGCATGGCTTAGCCAAACAGTCTGAATCAAAACACTAATTTCAATTTAAAGCTCTGGTAGCCAGGAGGGCAATAAGCTGTTGGAACACCCAGCAGAAGTCAGAGTTCACATGGAGGAAAAATATGCTCAGAAGGAAGATGTTCCTGCTATATACAAAGAAGATACTAAATATTCACGTGGTCAAGTCCCCAGAGACTGTAGCTTACAAATGAATTGCTGATTCAAGGGCTCACAAAAGCCCCCTCAACCAAAAGTGAAAAGTGATGGTTTGATTTCAAGGTTTTGTTTCCTCCTTTTTAGTTTATGAGTCTGTTCCAGTAAACCATATGATTAATAAATTCAGGTATGTGAATAAAGTTTAGAAAACTACCACGACCTGTTCACCTGCCAAAGGCAGCAGATTTACTTGAACAAAACAAACATTCATTAACAAAAGATGTCATCACACAGAAATTTCAGTATCTAAGTTTCTATACCATAGCAATTATTACACCTGTGAACTGAAAAGCAAAAGAGGAATGGAAAAATCAGCCTTTCAGCTAAAAGCTAATGAAGAACTGAGTTAGTCAGATGACACCAAAATGAGTCAGATGACACAGGGGAAGTAAGTCACCTGATACCTGACAGCATCTGGCTTTAAAGCACATTTTAGTGTATTCTGGACAAGAACTGTTAATGCCATGCACTTGCAAGACTAATTACTGGGTACTTGTGTGCATTTTTTTTGTTTCAAAACCTTCTCAAATGGAACCCCTCAGTCAGCTATGCATATCAAAGAGGGAAAGATAAAATGCTTTACCAGAACAGAGTACTAGCTTTTTACAACTAGTAAAAACACCCCTTATACAGAATAGCTAGTACCACTTGAGCAGTAATGGTGAAACCATTACTACATATTTCTTGTGCAAATGATTAGCATAAGTTTTTACTTTATCAAAAGAACCCCAGCAGGCAGTACCAGCTGGGAATCAAGTAGTACAAGCCCAAGCCACACATGAAATTTCACCATACTGTTGACAGGGAAGACAAAACCTGATAACCAAGTACTTCAGGGGTCTCTAACACAGCTCTGTATCTACAAACTAGGCAAGGCAGCGTGGCAGGAGGAGCCTGATCTCCCAGAGCCACCGCGCACACAGAACTGTGTCCTGCTGATAACCAGGATGTCTTGGACACGGGGCGGGTCACAGAAACCAAACTCGGGCATCCGAGCAGAGCAACCTTAAGGGCACCTCTCTGTGATATGCTCTGAATTCCACAAACACCCGAACAGAATCACAGAATCATTTAGATTGGAAAAGACATCCAAGATCATCGAGTCCAACCTGTGACCAAACACCACCATGTCAATCAGACCACGGCATTCAGTGCCATGTCCAGTTTTTCCTTAAGCTCCTCCATGGACGGTGACAACACCACTTCCCTGGGCAGCCCATTCCAGTGTCAAATTACCCTTTTCTGTGAATAAATTCCTCCCGATGTACAACCCAAACCTTCCCTGGTGCAGCTTAATGCTGTGTCCTCTCGTCCTGTCCCTGGGAGAAGAGACGGATCCTCACGCGTCTACACCCTCCCCTCAGGTAGTTGTAGTCAGTGATAAGGTCGCCCCTGAGCCTCCTTTTCCCCAGGCTAAACACCCCCAACCTCCCTCAGCCACTCCTCATAAGTGGCTGTGCTCCAGGCCCTTCCCCAGCCCCCCTGCCCCGCGATTTGGGCCTCCTTATTATAACACCCAGCCCGACCCAGCGCACCCAACACGGCTGGGCCAAGGGGGCAGGGGCCGCTCCCAGACCGGGGGCGCTGAGGGAGCCGCGACCCCCCGGCAGCTCCCGAGGGCCCTTCCCACAGGGATCCCGGCCCCTTCCCACAGGGATCCCGGCCCCTTCCCACAGGGAACCCGGCCCGGCCCCGGCGGAGGCGGCGCCCGGAGGTGACCCGTCCCGCGGCGGCGCTGACCTTGGCGGAGGTCGGGGTCCTGCAGCACGTCGTGGGCCCGGTAATCCTCCACGCCGTGCAGCCGCAGGATCTGCACCACGGCGTTGCTGAAGCCGCAGAGCGGCTGCGCCGGGCTACCCTTCATGAACACCACCACCGGGTGCTCCCGCAC
>VXBX01008688.1:735114-748891 GCA_013400415.1 Scytalopus superciliaris
GCGATTGGTCAGAACGCTCCCGGGGCGGGGCTTCCATAGTGAAGTCCGAGGGGCGGGTGCATGAGGGGCCTAAGGCTCCTTCCGCTTCCCGGTGGCGGAGCTTGTGGCGTGGGGGGGGGATGGCGGTGCCGTTCGCGCCCCCCCGAGGGGGAAAACGTGCCGTACTTGCCCTCCGCGGGGAAAAACATGCTATACTTGCCTTCCGTGAGGGAAAACGCGCCGTACTTGCCTTCTGTAGGGGAAAACACGCCGTACTTGCCCTCCGCGGGGCATGTGTTGCGCTCTCGCCCTCCCAGGCCCCCCGTCCCCACCGCCGGCTCCGCCGTGCCCGGCCGGGATGGTTCGGGCCGCGCTGGAACCCGGGCAGAGCTGCCCAGCCTTAGCCAGGGAAGTGCTGGATTTGGAGCGTGTCCTGCGGCCGGCTTTGCCTGAGCTCCGGTGTCCTTTCCAAGAACTTGGCGCAGAGCGTCATGGGGGTCTCCTAAAGCAGCAGGGCCCGTCCTGTAAGTAGAAGGAAAGTGCTGGGTTTTCCTCTGTTACTAAAATATGCCTCACAAATAACAAGTCAAAGTGTTATTTCTGAGTATTAATTTAAATTGTAACACCTGGGACTCTCGGTATATTAATGGCCGATTTTTCTTGCTTGCATTTGTAAGGGAAAGAACTTTTTCCATGCAGTTCTTCTCCTGTGGGAGCTTTGCAAACAAGACCGGCTTGTCTGCAGCATTCAGAACTGCTCGCCTAGTTCTTGTATTTTTGTGGTGATGCTCGAGTGACAACTTTGTTTTCATTTTTTATGAAATCACGCTTAGGTATCGCTTCTGTTGCCTTTTATTTAAATTTAATTAGAACACGTCCCAGAGGTATTTGTGCCGAACTTGCACTTTGTCATCCCGTGTGAATAGTTTATGAATAATAAAAGTGTTGCTGCACTGTTTGAAAGTAGATGTATTTATGATGTATTTACTTTCTACAGTTAATCTGAAGGCAAAGTTCATGTGTTTTGTAGCTGGTGAACACGGTGTATTTTGTGTGCCGGTACATTTTGATTTCAGTAGAGCATCGCAAGCTAGGCTCAGTCATGCCGACACACAGAAGTGTTTGCTTTCTGCGGTTAAGTCCTGTGATTAACGCGGTGAAGATTGTGCAATATGAGGAGATGTGTCCAGTTCGTGCCAGATGAAACTGCAGCAACTTATGAGGAGCAAAACTATGTTTTTGTTTGTTGAACTGTTTCAATATACAGAGACATAACAAGTGTTAAGTGTAACAGCCCAGGTGGTCTGTTTTGTCGTTTTAATCAAGTGTAAAGACTCCTGCCACTTTTAGATCCTGGGGAGTCAGAGTGGAATGGAATCAAAATTGATTAAAAAGAAAGATACCTATTTTTAAAGGTAACTAAATGCTTTCTTTCAACAAAATATTTGGTTATGAACAGGGCTCTGGTATTTGTCTTCCTGAGTTTTGCCCTAGCTACATCTGCAAGGGGATGGTTCATTAGAAACAAGTGACATAAGGACACCAGGCTCAAGTGTAATAAACATTGTGCTTTTTCCATGACCAACCACAGCTGCAGTTTAAACCTCTGTAGTCCAAGAGGTGCCCTTGGTTGCTGGTACTCTGGGCACACCAGGCTTGCAGAGAGAGCACCTGTGTGAGGAAGCCGAGGCATTGCCTGTCAGAGAAGCAGCAGCGACATGCGCAATATTCCTCCAACAGCCGCCATTCTGTTGCCACGGAGATAATGACTTACCCGTGTCATTATTGATCTACCAACAGTAAGAGCAATTCTGCAGTGTGATATTGTTCAGCAAATAAAGTAATGTCTGCTGAACACTGAAAAACTGCTATAAATGTTAGAAAGCTTCTCAGAAGTCAGTGTTAAGTAGAAGTACCTGAATTTGTAGTTACACACTGTAGTTTTGAGAGATTGGCGTGTGAGATGATGTTAAGCTTAACAGAATGCTTTTCAATAACATGTAGTATGCTTTTGGATTATGCAATATACAGCAATCTGTTAGCGGATAAACACTTTTCCCTGCTGATAAGACTTAGACAATTAGCCCATGTACACTCTAGAAACAGATAATTATGTCACCAGGTCCTGTCTTCTATCAGTCTAAGTGCAACTTCTTGTGTTTTCCAGATAATGATTTAAATCATCTGTTCAGAAGAAATACTAATGGGACTCCCATAAGACTCCTGACAGTTTGATGATGTTCCTGTTAGAAGAGCTATCACCTCATTTTGAAAACACTAATAAAAGCACCAGTATTCAAGCTGCAGGACTTAAATGCTCACAGTTAGTCCTAGGTTAATTTACTTTCAGGCATTCTGCTGCTGAACAGCATTATTAGTTATAAATTGGTTGGTTGATGTTATGGCATGGTATACAAGGAGGTGGGCATCCAAGAATGATACTGTCAGCAGAAAGTTTTTTGGTTTGTTTTTAAAAAAGGAGAGCTAAGTTAGCTGGTGAGAAAAGTCACATTTCAGCTTATCAGAACAGGACACCTCTTCATGTTCAAGTCTGATATGTGTGTGTCATTCTGACTTGTCATAGCAACTGGAAATAAATTTCCTTATTGTGCCCTAACAATTGAGCTCTGTTTAAGTGGGGTTTTTTTTGTTTCTTGAACCTTTTTATGGATTGGCTTACAGTTCCAGCTGTTCTGCATGCCAGGTAAATAATTTCAACGTACCACCAAAGCAACATCTGGTAGCACCAAGGCATCCTCAGTTTTGAGAGCATTATGAATGCTTAAAATGTACCTACAATTCTGGACTGCCTGAACTGTGAACTGAAGACACATCTGTGAAACGTTCTTGGTTATTTGGAAGATGAGCTAGTTTGAAAAGATTGTAAAACAAGCAGCAGAAATGTAGAAATGTTGTGGGGATTTTACTGATGTAGAAAGTAATTTTGGCATCTGAACTGTATCTGACTTCCTGTTTTGAATCTAACTTGGAGATCTATAAGCAAGATTGTTTCTGAACTGAGAGGGTAATTAAATAATATCCATGAATTTGTGGTGGGTTCTCAAGAGGGTGTCTGTTAGTTTTAAAATACAACAGTCCATTTCATAAAGGGCAGAGGCGAAGAATATGTACAAAATTACCTACATCATTTTAACTGATGAGGGATAAATGTGGTCTAAGTAATTGTTTTGACTTAGATTGTGTAAGGATGCCTTTAGCAGAGAGGGTAATCATCAAAGGGAAAATGTCTGAGCCCCACTTTTAATAAGTAGAATGGAAGGTCATGTTCAAGCTTGAATATGGACCTTTGAAAGAGCCACTCTTTAGACTTCAAACTTGCTTCTTAATGGCATTGATCTCACTATGTGCTTCTCACTCTGCTTTGTGAGTTGTGATAGTCTCCTGAAGCAAGAACATGTAGTCTGACTTCCTTATAGAGGAGCAGAGTTATTCCCTGGGATAAGCAGGCTGTTTGCAACTCTTCTGTCTGATCAAAATCTGTTAGAGCCTTGTTTCTTATTTGCAGATGTAGTGGTGCTTAGTCTTTCAATATTAAAGAGAAAACATAATTTTATATACATCTATTTACATGCAGAACTGAGAAATACTACCTCTAATGAGAACACCTCTTTCCTCTTTTAACCCAGGAGTTAGGAATGCTGAAATCTCTGCACAGGCTTGAGAAAAAGACTGGGCAAACTCAAGAGAGAAAAACTTACCTGCTTTATGCTATCAGTTCTGAGCTGTTAAAGGCTGGGGACTGGGATTGTAACTACAGACATGTCCTCTTCTTTTGCTTTCTGTGCGCTCACTTTTGTCCAGTGTTGCAGAAACAGTGCCTTGGGCTCTGAGTTTCCAAATTAACTCAATATGGGAATTTGTACAAATTGCAATTTACTTAAAATGCTGAAGGTATCTCTGGCCTTTCATAAGGGTTGGAAAACCCCAGGGCAGTCTCTGCCTGTAAGAAAGATTCTTGTGCCCCAGTTAAGGTCTATCGGCACTTTCTGTATAGCTGTGGGAACAGGGGTGCTTTCCTTGGCTTGGCTCGTTTTACAAAGCTGCAGGTGCAGTGGGACAAGAGCTGCTCCGATTATCGTGTATGTCGTGACCACGAGGGGGCCCTGGTAGCTCCGGGATGGCAGCAGGTGAGCCCCGAGTTACACACTGCGCTCAAAGGACAGGGGCAGGGCTGAGTGCTTGTTGTCTCACTTAGGTCCGTTTTTGTTCAGCACTTCTGAGTTCATTGACCTCTGTTATATTTTTTTCAATTACAGTATTTTGCTATGTAACTTTGAGAAATGCATCTCATGTTAAAAACACTTGCCTCAACTTTAATTAATAGCACTGGCTGTTTGATCTGCTCTGTGGCAGAAGACAGATAGTACCAAGCACATACGCAAGTTTCTACAGCCTAAGCTATTTCTCGAAGTGAAAATTCAAGAGTTTTGCACACATCACTGTATTTATAAAATAGATGGAATTCTTGTGGAGAAGCTTAATAAGATTTTTTTATATCTTGCTATTTTTAAACTTGCTACTACAATGTTTCAATAAAGATTTTATTTCACCACACATCCTTTAGTATTTCTTTTTTTTTTTTTCTAGGAATATATGTATACATTTTAATGTTTTAAGCTCTTGTAATGTTCCTTTGGAAAGGCACTATAGTCTAACCAACATTGTGACCATAAATCACGTGAACTGCTGTTGCTTAGTCTTTACTTGACAAATCTAAAAGTCATTCTGGGAGCCTGCAAACTTTTTGTTGAAACTATAGTCTTTAGTCGCTAGTGTTATCATTGTGATTTAATATAAATAAGCTCTCATTAACTGTAAAAATATTGAATGTAATTCTTAGCTATATACTGAATGCTTGTGGAAGTGCAGAGGTGTTATTTTAAAGCAGAGATGTAGAAAAACAAGTAGCTAAAGTAAAATTAGTCACTACAACCAATGGTACTTGTAAAAAGATGTTTCTGGTCCCTCATATATAATGTGTTATGCAGAATAAAATTACTCTCATCTCACTTGCTTACATCTTGTGTAGACAGAAGCTTTCTGGTTTTTATGCCCATTGGAATTTTTTTGACTAAAATTTCCCACAGGAGCTGCATAATGGTTTATCCTCTGCTAAAGAGAACTTAAAATTGAATGAGGCAGATGTGAAGTGTGTTGCCTCTGAAAAGATGACTGTGGCGTGGAACTTGAGGTTGAATTTTACTAAGAACTGGTCTTTTGATAGAAACTGTGCATGGAAATCTGCCAGTGTTTGGCTGAGGTATGAGGTTCTGCAAAATTATTTGTATGTGTACAAACTAAGTTGAGCTAAAAGTATCTGGACTGTTTTGTTTTTTCTCCAGTGTATGTGATACTGACTCTTATTTTTCTGATTATTTGGTGGACTGGGGTAGAGTCTGTTTCCAGTAACAAAAATAAGGGGAGAGTGTACAAAGATGTGGGAGAGACTGGGACTCAGGTAGAAGGCAGTTGTACTTCTCATCTGATGCTGACAGCTACAGTGGTTATTCCTACACATGGATGGGACAGTGTCTTCTTTCCAAGCCTGTTCCAGTCATTGTCCCTTCAGAGCAGGAAACTTTTCAGACCAGATGTGTGATCTAACATGGGATACTTGAATATGGAGCAGAGATGGAGTCAGGCTGACAAGGAGCATTGGTAAGGCTGTAGCAACTAGGTCTGATGGCACAGACAGCAGAAAACACTGCAGAAAAAACTGGGAATAGAAGAGTCTGGGGTTAAAAGTAGTAAAAAAACCAAACTTCACCAAGAAGATGGACAGGATAGAACTGAAAGGGCTAAGATTTAGTAATACATGAAAAATGGGCTTTCCCAAGAGGACAGAAGTGAATCCTTAAAGCTTTTAGGGGAGAAGGGAAGAATCTAGTGATAGTGTATCTTGGCCTTCTGTGCCATCAGTCACCTTAGTGACCACACCGTGGTGCAGAGCAACCAGCCTGTGATCTTACACTCACTCCCTGCACAAGTTACCCGAGTCACGTTCTGATCCGAGGTTGTTTGTGCAAGGATCGGTGTGAATTCGAGTTGTGAAGTTTTTTGTTAATGGACTTCTAAGGAAATGAACACAGATTTAAGTTGTTAAAGGAATGTTCTTAGAGTTGCAACATAGGATACTCAAGAAATGTTAGTTTTAGGCTGAAGAACTTTCAAAATTGTGTGCATGGCATGTCAAACCAGAGTTTTCATTATGACATGACACTTTTTTTCCCCCGAGAAGCCCTACATGTTCAGTGCATAGGCATTAGTTTTCTTGGTGTGCTCTGAGTTTCAAACAAGGGAAGCTGCTTGCAGGAGAACAGCATCAAGCCTTTAATATACCTTCCTTAGATGGATTTTATTTTAAACTCTACTGTGGAAGGAAACCTGGAAAATTAGAGTACTCACTGCTGGTGTTTCTCAGTGTTCATCTTGATATAGTTTGAAGGTTGACTAGGAAAAGTTCTTGGCATTTGCAATTGTAATTAGAATCAATGAAGCAGAGTATGTGAAATTGGAAAATAAAAAATACTTGCAAAAATTACTGTGAAAAGTTAGGTGTCTTAAACTGAGTTTCTGAAATGAACAGGTGCTTTGAACTGGCTGTGTTGTAAATCCCTGCCTGCTGACCACAGATACTGATGGCACAGGTGTAAAATGTGAGCTCTCCCATGTATTAAGGTCTCTGAAAAAGTGTCCATTGAGTACAGCAGGAATATGTTTGATCGCTTGGTTTTCAGGGGAGTTTCAAAGTTCCAGCAAAGACCTAGTAAAAACTTAAAATGGGACAGGAGGAGTGGGTGTGTTGGCATACTTGCATTTGTAATGTGTAGACACAGAGAACAAGAACAAAGTATCACTGGTGGGAGGTAAAAATACAAATTCTTAAAGGGGAGCCCAAACTTGAATTTTTATATTGCTGCACGCACTTAAAGAGAAACTTGTAAAACCAGAAATAATATAAAGATGAGGGAAATTCGGGGGATTTTGATATTCTAAACTGTTTTTACTCTCCTTTTTGGAAGTATGAAAACTTGTATCTCTTGAAAATCTGCCTGTTCTAAGAAAACACATCAACTGACAGAGCACTGCCAAATGCGCCATATAAGAACAGTGATTTTCCTTGTTCTGACTGTGCACATGTGGTGCTTTTAATGCTCCTAATTGCATCATGCAAACATACAGGTTTGTTTGGTGATGATTACTAATGATGGACTTTTAGAGGGCAAGCAGTTCTTTCACAGAATAGGCAGCTTCTCCACAAATACAAGCACCTTTCCTAAATTTCCATTAAAATAATGGCATGCTTTCTAATGCTTCCCTTTAAGTTAATTTCTTGTAATTCAGTGATTGAAGTTTGAATCCTGCAGTACTCCAAGCTCTTCCTTTGGAGTTCATAGTAGCATTCCTCCCTCGCTGATGTCCATGGCAGCTGAGATTGGTCCCTGGCCTCCTTGGACGTAGCTAGCAACTTGCAGGGTTTGTATAAATGCCTGCTTTATAATCTGCTTGACTTCGTTTAAAATAAACAAACAAAAGCATTTTCACCCTGGGAAAAAGCTCAGAGTTTCAGAACAATCACTTCCTTGTGACAGTAATGCTCAGATCGCTCTGAATCGTCCTTGGCCTCCTTTCCTTATCAGTAGCCCTTTTGCTCTTTGTTCAGATACTGGTTTTCAGCCCTTGCAAATCCTGGGAGACATGAGAAGACAAAGGTACACCCTTGCAGCTGCTTTCTGTCACTGCACTTCAGTTTGAGACCCTCAATCCCAGTAAGTTGATCTGTGCTCTATTGCAGTTTCATGCTGGACTGCTGTGGCAAATTATTTAAGGGCTGTATTCCATGGAAGGAGGAAAGTAAAACTAAAGACTTTTCCTAGACAGACAGTCTTTTAAACACCGGCATACAAGAGTTGCTTGGTGTAGCCTGTTTGCCATCCCTTAAAAGACTAGGTACAAAGGAGTTGTTTCACATAGCTGGTATGTCTAGGAGCAGGGAGGCTAGTAGAGGTGAAAGTGTAGCTCCAGAATACTGAGTCTCAGGAAAATCAGAATAGCAAAACTGCATTTGTGATGGGAAGGGAAGGAATTATTTTAATAGTAAAAAGTTTATGGAATGTTATGTATCAAGCATTATCTTTGCTATCTATCCAGATGACTCCAGAGAATATTCTTTAAACTAGCTGCTGGCATCTCCTTCTGTAACTTAAAAAAAAGATGTGGAAAGGAGCATGGAAAAAAACCGAGTCCAGTGGGCCTTGGCTTCTCCGGGCTCATGTCCTGCTGAGTGTCAGTGGGGGCATTGACAAAAGACAGTGCTACATACTCCTAAACCTACAGTTTTCTGTTTTTATTGCTGCTTCCTTCATGCTTTCAAAGCAGAAGTCAACATAACCCTTTCTTCATTCAGTTTCTGGTGTGACTAGATTGTTGCTGCTCCTAAACATCCAGTGTTTTTCTCTAGGAACATTCAGACTCCCTGGCAAACTGCCTACCTGCAGTTTGGAGATCTATAGGTACTCCTGTAATACAGTCAGTAAACTTTTTCTAGTCCACAGAGTTCACAGCACAGATTAATCATTGCAAAAATTATGAGTCTTGTTCAGCTGCTGTCTTAAAAAAGATTAAAAATGCTACTTATATGTAGGATTAGTCATGAACCTAATTAATTTCCATAGACTTATTTTTAAAAAGTGGATGGGTATTGATTTTTCACTGACTTAAATAGAGGGTAAAACACATGCAAAAGAGAATATCTTTCAAAATGTGGACAGACAATTGGACTTATTTTTATTCTTATACCAGTTTATTACGGATGGCAAGTTTGTGTTCTTAATTCACTTAATTAATCAAATTCTCATAGATGAATAACATGAAGACTTACAGGTAAGATACAGTTTCTGGTTTTAATATACCAGCTATAATTAACCTGGTTTTTAGACTCATTCTCATCACTTGTAGCTTGCATGGGATGCACAGATGGTGTGTGTTCAGTAGGTATAGTGCTCCAAACAGCATAAGCCTCTGCAATCGCATTCTCTCACCTGGAGGGAGACATGTATGAGCAAGCTTCTGTGGGGAAACAATGATCCTTGGGTTTTTTTCCCCATCTCTTAAAGATGCTTTTGCACTCCTCCAGTTTGCAGCCTCCTTCTATTTCCATGTTAATGTCTCTTCCTACCTCAGATAGGTCACTGAGGACTGTAAAGACACTTGGGAAATGAGGGCTGTACAGAATAGTGCACTTCAAAATACGTTGTGAAGAATGTAGCTGAAAGCAGGGAAGATTTCTCAAAGACACAAAGTAAATTCAATAGTTTGTTCTAGTTGCAAAATGTAGACAACTTAGAAACTGTATGTCCTGCACAGCTGTTAACCTTGCTGATGTCTAAATGTTAGACAACTTGCAGAAAAAAACCCCTTTGAGTTACTCTGGTGGATGGTGGACACAGGGAGCAAACAGTGTGAGTCTTCACAGCCCACTAGTGAAGATGCTGCTTTGGACAAAAAGAGCTGTGTCTTAGGTGTTTTACTCACATGTGTGTCTCTGACTTCGTCTATGTTCAGTTGTTCCCTGCTTGACACTTTCACTAGAAGAATATTTTTAAAAACAAAATAATTCTGTTGGTGCTCAGACATAATGTCTATATTTTTCCTCCCATATAGAAGCAAAAGAAATTACCAAAATTCATTAATCTGTAATCTGTTTTACAGACTTTGTGCTTAAATTTCTAGTGTCCTTGGAGTGTTAAAATATCCAAGCTTGCCCATGAATCAGAACTAGGATGACGAGTAACTTCTAACCCAAGTTAGAATGCCTGATTATGGGGTGGTTTGGGGGCCAGGGGTGTGTGGAGAGAGTACTGAACAACATAGTTCAGCAAGGAGTGCATGCATTGGTTATAGTTCACCAGGGCCAAACTGGCTGCACACCTTAGGAGAGGGAACCCTGAGGTAGCTTGGTGTACCACTGTGAGGGAGATATGAAACAGAGGATGGAGTGACATGGAAGTGTTGGAATCATGCTCTGTTGAAAACAATGCAGCTAATGGAAACTAAGCCAAGGAAATTACCCAAATGGTGACCGAACACTGAACTTTGCTTCCTTAACTTGAAAATACATGTTACTTTTCACACTACCACATATGCTAATGGCTAAAGTCACTCAAACTCCACCTGAACATGAAACTACATCAACCCTAACTTTACCTTTTCCCCTCCTTCAAAGAAAATTGAATCTACTTATATCTTAAGTGGGGAAAGAGGTCAGGAGGAGATGCCACCTTTGTATCCTGGGATAGTTTACAGGCTGTACTTATCCTCTCCCCCACAGGGGTGCCTAGTGGGTAAGATTTGAACACTTGGCTGTACCAAATGCTTCATCAGGAAATTCAGAGAGCAAACATGTTTATGATCGTACTTTTAGAGCTATATGTACATCTCACAATTTAATGTATTTGCCACTGGCTGCATTATTCATATTTTAGGTATTTACATGTGCTTCTGCAGACAGTGTATGTATCCCTGAAAATCCAGTATCTCAGATATGAACGTGCATGTCTGTTGCTCCAGAAACTACACTGTTTTGCACCTGGCTGTGAGACTTATTGAACAGGACTGGACTTCTATGACAGTTCCTTGGGTGCAGCCAGACTATTTGTGAATTCAAAGACATGGTAGTTCTTATTGAACATGATCAGAATTACAGTGCCAGGTTGGCCCTGCATTTCTGTCCCTTAGTGTTGAATTGGCTGTTATTCAGACTAAGCCCAGCCTTCCCCAAGCCCTCTGATATCTGAGGACAGTTGGAATGCAAGAGGGTTTATTTTCTGCCAAATTTAATGCAACGGAAAAATTGGCCTTACTCTTAATGCAACAGGGTGTCAGAACTAATACAGTAGCACAGAGTCACACTTCTCTGTGTAAGTAGTCAGTCTGGGCCCAAGTGTGGAACCAAACTAGACAAAAGGTAAAATCCAAAATATGCAGCAGGGAGAATGTGAAATGCCAAGTTAAGTTTATGTGATCTCCACCTGAATACAGGACAGGAAATTAGCCTGGTGTGCCAGTGTGATCCTTGTCCTAGTGCTCCCAAAGATAAGCTATTTTGACATCAGCATTTAGAGTTTATAGTTCTTCATTCCTCACTGCCTGAGGAGAGAATTCTTCTGTGGCAACTCCTACCACCACCCACAAAAGCTCTTGTCAAACAATGTGCAACTTCTCATAGCTATAAAACAATACACAAAAATATGCTGATAAGTCCCAAGGTTGAAATCCATCATGCCAAAGACATGTCACTGGTGTCTCGCACAGAAATGTTACTTTGCTGTTCCTCCCATCCTGACTGCCATTGACTCATTATTTGAATAACAATTTTACATTACTGTACCTAAGCAAACACAAAGGAAAACATCCTAATATCTTGTAATACTTGTTTGTCATCAGTTATGAGTGTGAATAAATGGGTGTGTTATGCTAATACGAGAGAGTAGCTACTCTGCAGCTTTGTAAGTGGTTCTCTGATGCCCTAAAGACATCATGCAGGTCCTCCTGTGAAGAAAACCATGCCAACACCATTGTTACTTTTGCAGTATTCTGTGCTTTCCACCCAGTCTCTTGGGTATTCTACTCATCACAGGAAACGGCTGAAAATGATGGATATTCACTGACAAATACTTGTGGTTTGGTTTGGTTTGGTTTAGAGGCTCATTAAACTGCTTCTAAAAATATATTTCTTTCTTCCAAGGAAGAGAGCTAGGGCTCCTGCTCTTCCCTTTTCAGAAGCCCCTCCGCCCTTCCACACTGCTTGCAGTCATTCTAACCTCTCCTATGTCATTTAGGTGTGGTTTGTGGGCAGCTTTGTATTGTTTGGGTAATGCAATGAATGCTCATTTACTTAATGCCTGCTGTTTGCTTGTGTATAGCGATTTTTCTACCTCAGCATGTACAAGTTGTTTGAGGTAGTAAAATCAGAGCCGTGAAAGCCTCCACATAGGGAAATGCAGAAGACGACCTTAAAGCAAGCAATTTTCAGATACAGTGATGCATTGTCCCCCACCAGCAAGCTTTCTGAACACAAGGGGCTTAAAAGTTCTATGTAAGCAATTTCCAAGGGGGTGGTTTCATAAGGAATTAATCGCTGCCAGTGACAATGGTTCATATACTCACTGATAACTGAGCCGGTTTTCCCAAGGCAAATTCATAGATAAGGTTTTATATTCTCTATCATCTACCTATTATAGAGACATTCCCTTGGAGCCCAACCCCTTTGGGTTGTATCCATTTCCTCATGTTATTCTAAGGTCATTAAGAGATAATCAGCTCTGAATTACTATAGGCAAGACCAGTTGCGTAGGCATATATTGAATTTTACACACTGGTGGTATGAACTTTACTCCAAGTAAATATTCTGTCAAAATCAAGCTAGTGAATAAATTATTTTCCAAGTTAGATTAAAGGCTTGTCCAGAAACACAGGGAGATTACAGCATTCAGTTGCCCTCTCAGTAGCAACTTAAAGGTCACGGTCACCCCAAATTATGCCACTATAGTATACACTGGCCAGTCGAAGCTTCAAGGTCAGAACCAGCTGTAGAAGTGCACTCCTCGCCGTGAACTTTGACTTTCCTTTTAACACTGTTGGTGAGGGATTGTTTGGGAGCAATATAGATAAAGAGCTATTCCGATTAAGACCGTGTCGGCACGTGGATGGCAGATCACCTTGCTGGTGGTGGGCAGAAGTGAACCCAGGAAGGCTTCCCTGGCTGATGCAGACAGAGCACTGCTGATGTGAGTCAGCCAATCCACCCGGCACTAGAGGGTCGAGAGCTGTCGTCCCTGCCTCTCTCAGGGTCGGGGAGCTCACCCTTTCTTTCCTTCTAAACTACCTATCTCGAGGCTCCTGGCCACAGTACTGTTATGCGTTATCAGAGATTTTTATCACAAATAGCCTGTTTTTCTGCTCGTTAGACAGATGAACCGCCAAAATTCCCAGCAGCAGAGGGCACCGATATAACCCCTACCAAAGAGGACGTCTTCGTGCTTTATTAAATACAAACCTCTTCACATGCTCATTCAGTTTGTTTACATTATGTTGTGGTTCAAATATGAAGAAGCTTTTCCTTCTTCCCCCCTTTCCTCCCTGTGGCTCAGTGCACAGGCTCTCATACGATTATAACTTTCTGATGCCGCAGATGGAGCACAAGATGTTGATGTCTCTCTGGCTTCTCTCCCTGGGCTACACAACCGATGCTGTGGCTGGCAACGCACCACAGCTGCTGCTCCTTTTGTTTCTAGCTGCTTTTTCCATAATTACCTGAGCACACGCTATCGACTTGGTGCCTCAATCAGCACTAGGGCGGAAATAGGTTTTGTTTCCTAAGTTTTCGTTGTTTTGGGGGTGTTTTTTCCCCCCTCAAAATGTGACTTGATGCATCCAAACTTGATGCACTACCTGTGACGAGCTGGGGCTGTTTCACACACGTGTACCTGCTGAGACACGGGGCATTCAAAAGAAACATCAAGGGACTCGCCGCCGTGTTGGCGCGGATCGCCGGGGCTCCCGGTGCGTGCGGTGGCCGGTCCCTGTCGCAGCTCCGAGCCCCGCAGAGCAGCACACCGTGAGAAACTCAGCTTTGCCTCTCCTGCCGCATTTTACTCCTGCCAGACGCAGCCGGGTGCGGGTGCCGGGCAGGGACGGAGCCGGTGCCCGGGTGCCGGTGCCGCGTCCCTCGGCGGGGGCTCCGCTGCCGGCGGGGCGGGACGGGACGGGGCGGCCG
>VXBX01008688.1:748942-793636 GCA_013400415.1 Scytalopus superciliaris
TGACCGCCCGCGGACCCGCCTCCTGTTGCTGCCCCGGCCCCGGGACCGGCGCGGAGGGGCAGGGGGGGCTCGCCCTTGCCAGGGCAGCTCCCCGGGTGGGCAGTACGAGACCTCCCTGTCTACTCCTAACACAAGCAATAGCCTAGCTGCAGTAACTGCAGCATATCTCCTTTGAAAAAACATAAGCTAAACGGGTAAAGCGTTTTATTTAGCTTTTTTTTTTTTCTTTTAAAAACCTGCATCTTGGGACGAGTGCCAGCGCGGTTCAGCGTTCGGCTGCATTCTGCAACTTTTTCTCCCCAGGCAGATGTCAGGCTCTTGCCAAAGCTGGTTGCTCAGTGTTACTGTCACGTTTCTTCATCTCCGGGTCCCCACTGCCAGGTTTGCAAGGTCCCTGTTCCTCTTCTCCCTTCCCACCTCTTCCCCCTTCAACCTAGCTTGGCTCTGATTCCCCTTAAGCAGGTCTGGCCCTGTCTTACATTTTCTTCCTTTAACAGTTAGAAAGTTTCCCAGGTTTTCTATTATAAAGCACTCTACCTTCATTTTTAGATTCTGTGCAACTTCTGTATGTAAAGTTCCCCCCACCCCAATGTGTAGTAAGGCTTTGGTTTCACATACACTTGCTTCTGCCATCTCTTTCATTCCCAAATCCTTATTGGTTTGGCCTGTATGAGTTTGGGTCTTCATCCAGGAAAATTTTTTTATTAGAAATAGGCCTATTCAAATAGGTTTGCAAATTGAAATCTGCAGAAATGATGCATGTATACAATGACTAATTGTGAAAATTATGGTTGCAAGACACTGCTTTATTTTGCAAGTTATTCAGAGCGGGATTCCTGTCTTGTCCTTTGCCTCAAATCTAAGCCTGGCTATCTTGAATCATTAATGAAAAATAATATAACTACACTACTCTTACCAGATCCTTTCTGCTACTTTCGGATGTTACTTTTAAGTCTTTGGCATGCTGCATGTAATTTTGAAAATCCTTGGAGGCAGTGCTTGTTTTCCGGGGAAAGAATTTAAAAAATGCCACAAAACTTTTAAAGCTGATTGGTTGTCTTCAAGTGTTTTCCCTCTTTTCCTAAAAGTGTCTCAAATCTGATGTTGAAATGCACATCAGCTTGGCCCAGTCTCTGTGGGTGCCAAGTGTGTGAGCCAGTTGGATCTCAAGGAAATGTAACTTAAAGCAATCAATCCCGTGGTGACCTTTTTTTTTTTGCACAAGAAACAAACATCTTTTGGTGAGTCACAGCAACATTGTTCCCTACAAACTAACTGTCAGGAAATGGAGTCTGACAAAGCCGATGGTCTCTTTATAAAAACAACTTTCCTCTACACCCAGTGCTGTTTTTGCATTGTTTGTGAATCATCAGATCCGAAGTCCTCTGAAATTTCCAAGCAAGGCAGAATTGGCTACTATTTGGGGTGTGGTATTGTGGTGCTTACCTCTCTTCTTGCTTTCCTTCTAACAGTTCCACTTCTTCCCTTCAGCCATCTATTTCACAGCTCCTTCTTTCCCTCTCATCTTGGTCAAGTCTTCTACCATGCTTCCAAGTCTGTTCCTGATGCAAATATCCTCTGGGTGGCCTTTGTGCACCTACCTCATTAAAAAGAGTGTCTAGCTTTCCCTCAGGAATAAGCCAATTTTTTTGTGCTCCTCTACTTATCTGCGGCTTGCAAATCTTTCTAAAAGCTGCAGTGTACACTTGCGGATGCTCCACCTCAGAATGAGGCTGTACCTGCATGCACATGACTTTGGAGAGCAATTCCACTGCCTGAGGGGATGCTCCACACCCGCATCTCAGCTTCAGAAAGATAACTAGCTTCTGTTGGAAACAAGGTTTTTGCCGTCCCTTAATATGTGTATACACACGAATCTTGTATTTGTCCCTTAAATAATACTGGGAAATGGCGATAAAATATTATTTAAGGGAAAAATACTAAGTGTGACATAAGGAGAAGAGCTCCAAGGTAATTAAGTTACTTCAAATTTTGTAGAAACAGGCCAACAGGGAAAAGCAAGTCTAAAATCAGATACTTGCCAGTTTTCCTCCGTTTCTAGCTCAATGACTGAGTGATACATTCATATGTAACAATCTTTTGGCAATAAGATATTGAGTGTAAATGAGGCTGTAAAGAAAACGGAAGACAGATTTTCTGGGTAAATGCCCCTGAACTGGCATCTCCCTTAAAACTTCAAAGGCGGCAACTCTTACTTGATCCACTGCATTTTGAACATGGAAACAAAATCTTCATGCAGTTCAGTGTTAACTTTTAATCAACCAAGGAACACAGTTCTGTAAAAGATCTGACTTCCTGAGTTTGGCTGGTCACAAAGTGCTTTGTTATGTCCCTGCATCTCCAGGGCACAACTCCTTGTCTTTGTTCTGCCAGGCACACATTTGTGCAAGTACACCAAGTACAGAAGGGCTATGATCTCAGCTAGCATCTTTAGATTTGTTTTATTTTGGCAGAATTGGCCATTAGCTTCAAGACTTATTGCATGCCATCATATATACATAATTCCCTTGAAACCAAGCTAAAACCATGATCACTCATCCTGACTCAGAATAACGTATTCCTTGATGTGGCTGGTAGGACAAATCCTTGATCATTTGTAGCAACAAGACACTGAGTTTTGTTCTGGATTGATTTTTTTTGACTGTTAGTCCTTGTCAGCTGTAGATGGGGTTTCATGCCACAACTTTGGCCCCTCCTGGCAAGCTTGTTCTACCCTACGTACAGGTGTGATGGCATCCTTAAAAAGAGCCCCTTTACAACTGGATTGGTTATGTCTACTTAAGGATTGTGGGCACAATGTGAATCCTGGTAATTCAGGCATGTGCAGAGAAAAAGACACATTGTTACAGGAAGAATTCTTGAGCTCCAGGACTGTTAACAGAGGTTGTAACTGGCAATGGAGTTTTTAACCAGGTGGTTTCTGTATGAAGACAAAGGTATTGAGGCATCTGAAATCAGCAGGAATAAATACCATATTCCTAAATACCCTTTTGAGTCTGGCTGAAAATCTTAATGTCTTTGGAATACAGGAAATGGAATACTTTTAGTCTTGAAGGAAAATGTCTCTTAGGGTAGTGCTTACTGATGGTCAGTAACGTCTCAGGTTTTTCAAGATACAATTCTGTGAAAATGCAAACAGGTGTTCAGGGTCTCTCGATCCTGTGAGTCTGCTCTGCAAACAACTGAGTGGTAGGATTTGTGCCTTCAGTTAATATAAATGACATGAGAAAAAGTGAAAAGTGTTTAAAATGCAGTGTTCAAAACTCAACCTGATATTGATTAGTGATAGGCCTCAAACTGTACATCCTTGAATTTTGCTTGTTTTGATCTGAAATGTAATTCCATTGCCTGAGGCTGATATTTAGGAATGCAGACTATTCTTATAACAATACTTCCATGACTAGCTGCAGTATTGTAAGCATCAACTTAATACAGTTTTGTTCTTTTGTTTGAAAATTTACTTCTATTGTTTGTTGAGGGCATAACAGTAGGAGTTTTAAAGAAATGGAGTCTTTTAAACTGAAAGTGGTGATTCTTGCATAAGGATCTCTCCTCACATACTCTTCTGCAGAGCTGTAGCTTCAAGTCAGTCCTTGCCTTCCAGGAGAACTGATGACTGCAACATGGTGTCTGTTAGACATTGCTGTGGGATTCCCTGCTTCATAGACTCAAAGAAGCATGAACTGTTGCTTATCATGATATGTCTCTGTATTTCTGATACATTTCATCATGGGATGGTACTGCCTGCATTACAAAAATATTACTCAGAGAGTTGTGAGCCCTGGGGAATTTAACTTCAGGTATCTGAAGTGGCCCCACCTCCATGTTGAGATAAGGACTGTAGGTCTGACACCACATAACATGTTAATAAATAATCTTCTGTGTGTCTGTCTGTGCTCACAGCTTAATTGTATTCCAATGAAGTGCGTTGATTTCAAAGAGGATGTGGAATCATTTGTTTTCCTTTAGCAGAACTGACTTTTCATGTCTGTTGTTACAAGCTTCTTTTCTATGTTGCACTTAAACAAAATACATGGGCTTGATATGAAGTCCTTCATATGAAAGGATTTCGAGGGAATTTCTGCTCTAACTGTAACAGGCTGAGGATTAAGGGGCAATCTCAGCCTTGGGATATCACTGAACAGGTGTGTGAAAAAACATACTGGAAGAAATTGAGAAAGAGCAGGAAAGGGAAAACCAAGGGTTTGTAATATGATTCAAACTCAGGTATTCTGTGGTTTTCTTGGTTTGTGCTTGATTAGTGTTTGTTTAGTGGTTTTAAAAGGTGAAGTAACTGCTTTTACAGTTGTGCTATGCAGAAAACCTTTTGAGAAACGTGACAGTAATATTTGGAAGCACAAGCCCAATGAGAGGCCCATGTGGGATAGGGCTGGGTAACTTGCTGTTATACTTAGTAGATACAGTGCCTGTTACCAGGGAATCCTAGAAACACTTTACATAAGGCTACATGCTGCTCCCCTTGCTGTTGATGGTGATAATAACAATAAGAATAGAATAGATACTTCAGTTGGAAGAGACCTACAACAATCACTTAGTTTAACTGCCTGACCACTTTGAGCAAAAATTAAAGCACATTATTAAAGGCACCAAATGCCTCTGAAACACTGACAGGCTTGGGGCATTGACCACCTCTCTAGGAAACCTGTCTGAGCACCCTCTCAGTCAAGAAATGCTTCCTAATGTCCATTCTAAACCTCCCTTGCTGCAGCTTTGCCCGCCATAGGTTTGCTCTGTGATCTTGAAGGAGCATGTACAGTCAAGTTTTAAAATGGGAGCAGCAATGTTGGATCCTTCATGTGTTGTTGGGTCTGGCGCTGTCTGTTGGAGGCTATGTTTGAAAGATACGCTGCTGAAAGCATCAGTGTCTCCATCTGTGAAATGGGACACTAACATCTCATCTCACAGGGTACACTTGTGTGTGGCAACTGTGTTGAAGGTACAAGGTTGGAGGGTGTCATAGGTGTGACAGAATAAACCACCCACAGTGGATATTGATACTTGAGTTTATTTAAAAACCAGTAGTGGAGCTCTCACCCTAAAAGATTATCTCACACACCAACTCACCTACTCACTCAGCTGGACTGACAAAACAGCAGTAATAAATTAAGCTGTGAAAAAGGCGTAGGGGTTACTTTTGGCTGTGTTTTCTCTCCACTTCACATAGAAGTGATGTGTGATTTAAAGCATTACATCCTTGTAGTCCTCATAAATAATCCTGCCATTATAATGAGGCAATTGTATCAGAAAAACATGTGTTGCCTGACTGAGGAGTAGTGTAAGAGATGTAACAGCTGGTCTTTATCCAGGCTCTGTATCCTGTTGTTGGTGCAGCCTGAAGAAGTTCAGGGAAGGTGAAGATGGAAAGTGTACAGACACTGACATACCTGCAGAATTTTCAAGTCAGATGGAAAGGCACAGGTATGTGAGGAAATATGCCCCTGCCTGAAAGTTTCTGTGAGTAAATAAATCTTTGAAGCTGTCAGTTCTTCCCCAGGCTGTGCATTTCCTTTAACTTAGGTCTTTGCATAAGCACTCTTGAGTCTCCGTGGGAATGTGGTAGTGGTTATATGAATGGCAGATGACAGTGGTTGGCAAAGGTAGGTAATGTAAGTCAGCAGAATTGGTCTATGGCTGCAGCAGGTTAAGCACAGGCTTTGTGTGAAATGAATAGCTAATAACACTAGCTCAGTAAACACCAGAGACGCTTGGGTTAATTTAGATCTCCAGATTAAGAGAGCACCCAAGGAAAAATTTACTTGTTACCTTGTCTTTTAAGTCCACAGGAGCCAGGGTAGAAATCTTGGCTCTGTGACAGCATTGCCCGTGGCTTCACCAGAGCCTGGGATTTTCCCTGGTGTTCTCAGATTATAGAACAGCTGACTCCATTAGTTGTTCTGTCAGTGGGTGCATGCTGCTGGTGTGAAATATCACTCTACAGAAAATGTCTTTGGCCTTAAAAAAGGGAAGATATTTCAAGCTTCTTTGGTTCTTAGGGACTTTTTGTTGGGCTTGCTTGGGGGTTTTTTTGGAGGGAGAGATATTGTTTGGTTGGTTTGCTTTGGCTTTTTTCTACAAGACAAATTGCTGTCTGGGACAGAGTTGCAACCCTAAAGGCATTCTTGCCTTCAGCATTACTTTATTTCTTCCCCCAGATGTGTGTTTGTCCAGCTATTGCATAATATGAGAATACAGGTTGTGCAGAGAGGCTGTGGAGTCTCCGTCTCTGGAGATACTCAAAAGCCATCTGGACACAATCCTGAGTAATATACTTTACTAGGGGACCCTGGTTGAGCAGGGAGGTTGGACTAGATGACCTCCAGTGGTCCTTTTCAACTTCAGCCTTTCTGTGGTTCTGTGAATACCTCATGATGGAGGAGAGCTGGTGCTGTCATTCTGGTCTTCAGAGCAAACTAGCATTTGCTGTCTGATGAAAGAGCTAAAGGTGTTTATAAAAACATTTTTGTAAGTAATTATATGAACCACATTTAATCCTGATACTTAAAATGTGACAGACTTTTTTTTTAAATCCTTTTATTGTTGAATACTTGTAGTTAGTCAGTGCTGAGGAATTTACCTGGATGTGCTTCAGTGCTCCCTGGATAATTGTTTGCTGTAGCATGCCCTTCCCATGTCAGCTATCACTGGTATTTGTGAAGCACTATTAGGTTATTGTTACTAACAGGTTACACCTTAGTTTGGGGATTTGCAAATAGATGTTTTTCTCAGGTAAGCAACTGTATCAGCAGCTAATCCACCTTTTGGTTGATTTAGTCTTGCTCAGGTCAGACCTGACATTTTTCAGGGTTTGGTTTTAGGTGGGGGTTGAGGTTTTGGGGTTTTTTTTGTGTTTGTTTGTTTTAGTGCTCTTAAGTCAAAATCCTTTTTTCCCCTTGTTGAATGGGACAGAGTATAATGATGACCTAAGCCTGATCTTCCAGATGCTCAGCTTGCAGGTGGGACACCTGAATCATTAGGCTGTACATAATGATTAGGTTCTGCATAATGATTCATTATTTACACAGAGTGAAACTGTGTAAAACCAGAGAGATCAAGAGCATGACACCTGTCTGTGCCATCTGTGCCAGTACCTCCAAGCCCAGTACTTAGGACAACCTGATTGCTTGATGTGGGTGTTCCTTTTCTGAAAAGTCCTTCAACAGCAATTCCAAACCAGATTCTTTGTCAAGTAGCAACTGCAGTTTATACCATTGTTATTCTAATTCAGAAGTAAAATATAATTAGAAATATGATCTTCCCAGAAGGTAGAAATTTTGATTTCCATACATGCCCAAGCTGCATTTCCTTTATTGCTGAGAGAGCAGCTTTCACCTCTGGCCAGCCTATAACACCAACCTCCACCAACGCTTGGCAGACTTTCACCTGAGCACTTCCATGCTTTTTCTCCCTGTCTTGTCCTCACACATAATCCTTCCCAAATCCATGTCACGACCATCACTCAGATGCCTTCTTAAAACCTTTTACTGCAATGTGTACAGAAATTTTGCTCTGGTTAGGCAGCTACTGCTCTGCCTGTGGCTTTTCATGCTAATACTGCCTCGTTGCTCCTATGTGTGTCCTCTCTGTCTATATCCATATTCTGTCTGTTCTCTTCTGCTTCAGCAGTACCCTCTGTGAACTGGGGATGCCACCACTGCTCTACTTGTGCTACCTGCAGTGTGGTGTAGAGTTGGTTCACAGCTAGAACCTGAGCCTCTGCAGGGTAGTAAGAATATATAACACAATTGTAATAGTTGTCCTTGAAGAAAATTTTTTATACTGCTGCTCTGTTTCCTATCTGAGAAGTTTCATAGCTCTTTGTCAGTGCTCAGACAGCACTTTATAATTTATAACCCTTGTAACCCTACTGGAGTGACAACATCTGTCTCCTAAACAGTTAGTGAACTACTACATCACTGGCTGCTTGAAGATGCAGATGATTAGTGGACAATGAGGCCAGTCTGTCCAGAGTGTCACTTACAGTGGATTAATTGGTGGGGCAGTGTAGTCATTTAACTCCATGGGCCGCACTGGGTTTGCAGAAATGTTTTCTTTGCCGTACCTACAGGCTGCCAGGTAATCTAAGATCATCCAAAAGATGTTCCAACAGTTAGAGTTACAACAGATGTTACCACAGTTACAGATGTAACTCAATCCATATTTGAACATAGAGATGTCAGGCTAAAGACGGGGTCATTCAAATGCTTTTGACTATCACGACAGAAATTATAGTTGGCCAGAAGAGTGGGTAAAACACTGTTCCCTCCCTCACTGAAACTGAAAATAGTGTTCTTTCTGTGGGAAAGATGAGAATGGCAGGTCAGATGTTGTGGGAACATTTGGAATATTGTGCTGAATCTGGTTTCCTTTAAAAATATGGAAAAATATAAAATCACATTTGCTTTAAAGGAAATTATGCTCAAGTGGTAATCTGGTATTTATATATTTGAAATATATTTAACTGTCTCTTAATATACCAACTTATGGAAAATTTTGTGGGGAATGCTGCATTTTTCACTATTAGTTTGATTCTTTCATTGCTTCCTTCAGGTTGTGACTGTCTGTACTCACCAGGGGAGCTCCTTTGCTAGATTAGTCATCTAAAGAGACTGCTTCTTACTGTGTTTTAGAAGCTGCTGTGCATAGCTGATGTTAGCCACATGTTCTCTGCTTCCTCAGTACTACTAGTTTCAATACTTTGTTGTTTTGTTTGTTTTTTTTAAACAGGGCTATGACAAATTTGCAGTGACTGTGGATATACCACAGCAGAGAGAAAAGAAGGGAAAAGGAGTGTAGGGCTTCACTTATAGGCATTTTAAACTTCACCAATCAAACAACACAATTCTAAATAAATCCTGATTTGACTTTCAGATAAGTGGACTGATCTCCAGCTTGTGTTCCTCCAGGCATCGTATATTTTAGTCAGCATGCTGATGAGTTTTGAGATGTTCTTATAGTTTCTAAGGATCATTCATGTTAGCAAAAGGCTAACAAGACAGTTGGAAAATAACTGATGTATCAGTTCCCTCTCTAGAGGTACTGTCAGCATTGCAAACTCTTAAGATGTTCCTCCTCTTCTGTCCCTTGGGGTTTTTTCCACCACTGGTGACAAAATTCTGTGTTTGGTTGGCTGTGCTGAGGTCACCATTGCACATGGGGGTCACACCCTCACTACTGAGGCTACCAGTCTTCAATTAATCCTCTGTATTAGCAACTTCACAGGGTTAGCTTGATCAACAGTTTCTGTTCTAAAACGTAGGTTTTCATCCATCTTTGTTCTTCTCTTCAGTTTTTCCCCATGCTGTTCACTGGGCAGGGAGCTCATAGTTTTATCCTTGTTTCTAACTGTACCTTCTAATCTGGAAGTAGAATTCGAAGTAACTTTCCCCTCATGTTTTGCTTTCACTGATTTCTCCACTTCTCCTCCTTACTTCTATTGTAATACTAGAAATGCTGCTCAGTGTAGTACAAATTGCCATATGCGGCAACTGAAGAACTAAGGAGGTTGTTGGCTTTATGGACTGGCTTTGGATTTACACCAACCTGAGTAAGTTGGATCTGGTTTGGTCCTGAAGTGTATTAACTAGATCTACACCTTTCAGATGATGCAAATGGTAGTGGGTTGGGTAGATCAAACCAGTGGGTTTTATTGAATGTCTGACACCAGGATCATAATTAATCAAGGGAGAAAGCTGCTTTATATTTTCCAACGGTTTTGGGGAATTAGGCATGGAGAATTCATCATGTGCTCTGGCACGAGAGACAGCTAACGCCTACAGAGTGTATTCCATTCAGCCAAACTGTGCAGCAGAGGTATTTCCTGAAAATATCAGCTAACCTCTTTTTTGCCTTGCATAATTGTAACTGAAAGCAGAATCTAGATTACTGTGTCAGTCTGTGAAGGGAATCCCCTGCTAGAGAGCTGAGAGTAAAAAAGAAGTGGAAGATAAAGAGAAGTTGTAATAATGTTAGAGGCTGAGCTAGTGATTTCTAAAACTCTCAGCTCTGACATGTACCTGTTTGCACTTTTGCTTCTTGCTGGTCTTCACGATGTGTATTCTGGACTAATTCTTTTTCTTTAAACATCTGTCAGGCATAATAATTTCAAGCATTAATCCTTGCAGGAATTAACCAGCTTGTTAGTTGATGACCTGAACTAGATAGTTTCTGGGGATTATTGCTATTTAAATCTCACCTACCTTTTAAACAGTGGCAGCGTGCCCTGCTGTGGGTTTCTTTTCTTTCTTTAATTTTTTCTTTTTTTTTTTTTTCTTTCCTGGGCTGATGTATCTTTAGATTGCCATCCCCTCTTTCACTGTCACAGCAGAGGAGGAGGCAGAGAGGAAGTCCTGTGCTGCCTCCGACATGAGTGAGGAGGAAGCGACTGGTTTCTCTTCGTGCCAGACTTGCTCGTGCTGCCAACTGTACGAATTGCTGTTGTAACACCCAGTGGAAGCCAGGCTGGATTGTTGTTGCTGTGCTGGGAACCCATCAGGGAACTTTGATGGAATCACCACAGACTTTTACCTGCCCTTTTTTCGAGATTTCACAGCCTTTTGGTAAGGTTTTTGAAAGGTTAATTTTATTTCAAAATGAAGCAATGTGGTTGTGCCCAGTCAGCGTGTCTCTGTCTTTTGACTCCTAGTAACTGTTGACCTTGTTTTCTGCTTTCCATTCAACTTGCCAGAGAGATAGTAGCGTTAAAGTTATCAAGTTCCTTGAAATTTCAAGGATTTGGATTCTAGTGAAAAGGGAAATAGCGGTAAGTGGCCTGTTGCAGGAGAGCCATGGCCGAGGGTTCCGGCAGCACCCAGCTGGTGAAGGGCGCCAAAACCAGCCTGTTTGCACGCTTGTCTCTAGAGCAAGACCATGCCTTGCCTCCTGCCTGGCGAGGGTGGGAGGAGGGTCCAAGGGTGAGGGCCTTGTGCAATGAAATAAGGCCTGATAAATTGTTTTGTGAGCAGCAGGCCAGGATGGGGAACTCCTTCATGCAAGGCAGGAGAAAAGAAGCAAAAATATGCCCACCATGGTGCTCACCATGGGTTGGAGATAAGGGGCAGACGGTGAAGTTAATAGAGTGTCTGTTGGGAGCTGGGAGTGTTGCTGGCACTCAAGATGTGATAACAGCTTTTACAGCCTCAAAATGTTTGCCGAATTGGGACTGCTGAGATCCTTTTCCTGAAGTTTGTGAAATAGTGTGGGTGTAACACCCCGTATAAGACTGTTGAAATGTGATCTGTGGGTATGCAATAGGCAAAAAAGGGGATTAAAGAAATTCTATATTATCTTTTATAAGTAGGGAGTAGAGTTTGTACAAGCAAGGGCTGTTTCTTGTCTTGTGCTCATTGAGCCAAAACAAAATCATAGGAGATTCAGCTATGTGGCAGTTCAGCAATGGTCCTCATCAGAGTTGGATGCATTTTCCTGTAGGAACATGATAATCAGCTTCTCCTGTTTTCTGAATCAACCTTTAGCAAGGTAGCTACTGAGCTCTGATCTGTGAATTCAAATGGGAAATAGCAGAGAACAATTCCAGTGATGTGAAATGCCTTTAAAATGTAAAAAGTGTTTGTGTTATCTTTAAAAAGTGGCTTTGGAGACTACTGAAGAAATTTGTTATTTCTTTTAGGAGTTAGGTTCGTGCCATGATGTATATTACTCCTTGTAGAATTATTGTTGCTTGGGTTAAACGAATCTGTATCTTTACACCTTTTCCTTCTTTCAAGTGTTTGAGAATAGGTAGTGCTATTACACATCTGCCAGGACATACTTGTCAAGTATGTTATTGTGTATGTACAAAGGCTGATTCAAATGGCTGTTGTTCTAAATGTATCTCTGTGTTAGCTCTCTGGCAGCTGCAGGGATATGTCCCATAATATTTAGGGTGGAATTTCCAAACTTGCTGATAAGCAGTAGGCCCTGAGGCTCCATTGGGGTCTGAATAGAGTGGAGCTGCCTGATATTTTTGGATGTTTGCAAGGAAAAAAAAGAGCTTTGGTTTCCTGTAGTACTTCTTTTCTAAAAGACAGTTGCTGGTAGATGATGTAAGAGTGAGAAGAAAAAGCATTGGCTTTACTCATGCTGCTCAGCACGGTAATTATCTGTGATCACAGCTTTAAATAACTCTCTGGTCCCCCTCACTGGAGGGGGATTGCTGGCAAACAGGGCTGACTGCTGGGTCCGGCTGCTGTTTTACTCTTTGCTTTAGTTTTGATGAATCTTAGGAGGAGGAGGTTCAAATCCCCTCTAGGTTTATAAACTACAGGGCTTCAGTCCACAGTCAGGCTAAGAAGACTACTAAAAAGGCAGTGCTGCTTCATCTCAGTTCTTCATCCCTGTTGTGAGGTCCCAGGGATCAGCGTGCTGGGGTTGTGCCCTGCTGGTCTGATCACAGAGCCAAAGGCATGCTCATGGTCCTGGCTTTTAGGAGGGGTCTGTGCAACTGAAACCACAGATGTGATCCTGCCCTTTAACCCACAGTGCATGGCGAGCCCTGTGGGAGGGTGACGGAGATGTGGAAACTGCAATAGTTCAGGCAAAAATGAGTCACGAGAAAGCAGCCTGTTTTATTCAATTCCAGAAATGTTCTCAACCACTCAAAGTTAATTTATAGCCACCATTTTGCAGTGGTCTACTTTGTTTCTGAGCTTGGGGATGAGGTTGCTGGCAGTTCCAGTACTGTATTTTGTTTGTGACACAGACAGGCTGTATTTGCCCGTGGGTTTGTCTGAATATAAACCAGTGCTGTTTTGCAATATAAAGCTTGGCATTATCAGATTAATGCAAATATTACTTTTAATTATGTCCAGAGTGATGGCTGTTTAGGTGTAGCTTTACTTAGTCTGCTGGATCTTTTTGACGGCATTTGAAGTGTTTATCTCTTGCAGTGGTCATTTTTCTCTTTCGTTATATAAACAGATCTTTCTGTTTCATGCAAATTGAAATCTGATAATTTTTCCATAATCATATGCTTTGATCCCATGAAAATAACTCTTATTTTAATCAACAGCTTCAGTATCTAAAATTAGGGTTGTCCTACTTGCTAACTACATTTTTCAATTCCATAAGTCTCACTTTCACCATATAAATATCTCATTAGCATCATTCAAGTGATAATGTTTTGAAAGATATATCTGAGAAATCTTTAAGTTTTGGAAAGTTAGTCCTTCATCTGTTCTAAATGGGATAAAAGACATTGTGCCCTTAGACTATGATTGCAAAGTACTTGCAAGTGACTATTTCTAAGAAATATTTCTAGTAAATACTTAAAAGGCTTATTAGTTTAAAAGATGTGTACTTAGTCCTCCCAGGCTGCACACAATTGCTCACTCAGAGACAGAGTCATTTGACTGATGATCAAATAAGCTTTTAACACTGGTTTTGTAAGGGAAGAAAAATTGCATGTGTAAAAACTCCCTAGATCCAAATGTGGAAACAGTGATGTGAAAGAGGAAAGAATGCCCACTTGGAGACAGATTGACATCCTGTACCCCTGAGCACCCACCCTACAACTTTAGGCTTCTTCAGGAAATGGAATTCCTGCATAAGGCAAATTGTCCCACCTCTGGTATGGATCCTGGCTTGGAAGTGCCCCTCTCTTGCACTGACTCCCTAGGAAATTGCAGGGCTCCTATTTCAAGGTGCCCCACTGACAGCCTGAGGCTCAGTGCAGTAAATCCCCTCTCCTGGTGTAGGATCCAGCCTGTTTGCAGAGCCCGTGCTGAGGCCACATGCTCTAGCTGGGCTTGAGGATCTCTTTCCAAGTATTCCTGGTTTCAGTGTTTGGGTGGAGGACACGGGTGGCAGAACCACCGCAGCTTGCACAGAGCGCTGGAAATGCAGTTGGAGGCTCTTCCATCTATTACTCTGTCCCTAAGTACACACTGATGCCTTGCTCTCTTAGCCAAACTTCTTCCCACTTGTCCTCTGTAATCTCTTTGGGTCAGAGTATTAACCTTTTAACTGTAGGGCACTTCTGCTCACCGAGGGGTGAGAAGGTGCACTCTTCATATGCAGCTTGACACACTGGAGTCGTGACTATGACAGTGGCTCTTGGGAGCTACTGTGTGACATACTGCACAAAAACAAGGAGAGCTGCTGCCAGCTAGCCAGGAAACATGGATAGTTTCTCGCTAGGGTTATGATGCCAAACCAAAGCTGAACAGCACAGATGGGGTATTAAGAATTGCCAGGAAGAATTATTTGGGAGTAGTCTGCAGAGCAAAACTAATTTGCAAAATGTATTTGGCAAATAGTTACAAATAGCCACACCTTTGAGAAAATGAGATTGTCTGTACACAGTAATATGACCAGCAAAAGAGGAATGATTTATCAGATATATTATTCACTCTGAATTGTTCACTGATCTCTAGCCAAGAGGCAGATACCACAGAGGTTTATTAGTCAGTATATCAGTGCTGTGACTGGCACCCAGTACTGAGGGATCATACAGTGTGTGGAGGACAAGTGGGAGATAATTAAATACATAAATTCTACTCTCCAGAGATCATGAAACTAATACTGTTGGCTTGTGGGGCTTTTTTGTTGGCTGACTGATGGTAAAAATCTTAGGGAGCTGAGCAGAGCTGAAACCCAGCCTAGCTGTGAACTTGTCCCTAGCTGCTCAAAATGTAGATTGCTGGTAAACCCACGGATACCTTTCAGGAGTAATTTCCCAGTCAGACTCCCTGGATCCAGAGAATCTCTGCTGAAGTTGTAAAACAGAGGTATTTAATCTGTGATTTCCCAGACTAAAGTCTGTGAGTGGTAACTAGGAAAATGAAGTCTCTTGTCATTAAGTTTAAAGTCACTAAACAGTGACTGCATCTCAGTAGAGACACTTCAAGGAGTACAGATGAGAAAAGGTTGACAATCGCTCTCTGCAGTGTTTATTAACTGAATCTTTGACTTTGTTCTTGTCCTTTCAAGTATTTCCTTATAGCTTAGAGGCAAGAAACAAAGTGTCTTTGAACCCAAGTTGTTATCTATAAAGGGAATAGGATATTCTTACTTTCAGGGGGGGCTGAGTGAATAAATGCCCTAAAGATTGTTTAGTACCTCAATAATGTGGGGATAGAAAATCAAAATCTAAACCAGACAGCTGTCTAATATAGGTACTTTGTCTCCTTGGTGATAAAAAGGAATTCTAGACCAGTGCTAAAACCTGTATTTTACTTATCTAATGGGATCATGGTAGACCAGCCTGTCTCCAAGAGTGACCTGGAAATGCAGAAGCATTTGTAGAGTGTATGGAGTGGGGAGAGATTTGTAATTAAGAGTCCTCACCTATTCTTTTTTACTTCTGAGTGACTTGAAGATTGAAATAAAAAATAAAAATGCTGTGATCAGATCTACTGACTATCGCTCCCCAAAAGGGAACAACAGCCCCAGCACCCAACTCTGCCTACCTTGTACATGGTGATTCTATTCAGACACAAAACTATTCTAAAATTTTAATTTGAAGGAAATGGCTTTTTAGACATGGAAATCATATAGTTTCCACAGCAGTCTTAGAAAACAAAAATATATCCCATTTTTACTGTCTCTCAACAAAGTCTGAAATTAATCTTTAACCAAATGACTGAAATAAATCAGGCATTTTTTGAGAGTTAGCCTGCACAGAACATGCCTCTACTTTTCAGTTTTTGGTAACAAAGGGTATACTGTCAGGTGTGATCAAGTTGTGACAGAACGTCTTGCATTAGCCATAGGCTTCCTGTGGATTGTTTTTAAGGGAGAGGAAGTGGTTATGATATACATGAGTGCTGTATGTACTCAGGATGTTAGCATTCCTTGAAGGGGATGATTGTAAGTAGGATACGGATGTGTTTATTACAAAAAACGCTATTCATACTCTGGCTCGTTAATTATGGCAAACAATTGCTGACTATCATAAACATTCACTGCCAATAACACAGGAGAGGACTGTGTTGGAAGATGACCAAGGTGACAGGATTAATGCATTGAGCCTCTAAAAGATGATGCTGGAAATAACTACACCTTTTATTTGAAGCCTTGAGAGCTTCTGTATCTACTCAAGCAGTTTAACTCGGCTCTGCATGGATGCAGCTACCCTGAAAGCTTTCTGTAAGGCTGGTAAAGCATTAGCTAGGTTCAAAATTTAAAGTAGCTCCTCCTGGAGCAGGCCAAGAATGTTCAGCTTTGGAAAGACAAGGGTCAGTGCTCTGTGCCTCTGTAGTCTGTGACAATGACCAACTCTCTGCTCCAGTCTGAAGCAGACAGGTCAGAGCTCCCAGCTCTGGGTCTTCTTAGAGCTCTCTTTACAGTGTCTAGGGAAGCTGAAAAGTTACTAAATTATCCTATATACTATTTCCAGAACCAAAATTGCTTCCACACTCATGCATTTGTCTAAAATTTTATACAGTTCAGTGGGGTTTTATTTTTTTATTTTTTTTCACATTCAATCCTAAAACCAAATGAAAAGGGTTATGAAAAGTTTGAACTATTTCAATAATTGGAAAATAGTGTCCCTGATGGTGAGTGGTTTGAATTTTCTTGGAGCATTTTTGTACTTTTATTTTTGTAAGAACTGGATTCTGGAAACTAGTCAAGTATAGGAATCCAAGACATATTGAAACCATTTAAAAGCCTGTGTTCTATAAATGTAGGGTTTAAAAGAATGTCTAAAATAGGAGTGGTTGTAAGAAACATTTTAGAGATTTAAGTTAAAAAGCAAAACAAAACAAAACCAAAATGTCATAACCTGGTAGAGAGAAAATGGTATGTTAGGAAACATTGCAAAATAATAGGATGACCCTAAGAAAAAGACACTGCACTTGAAAAAGAACTTTAAAAATTCTGAGTCATGTATTACAGATATGAAATCTTGCAGTACCCCAGGAGAATTATTAGATGCACTAGCAAGACTGCTGCAGTGGCTGTACATAGGGACAAACTCAGAGAAATTTGGTCCTGTGAGTGCTGTGTGGGTCACGTGAAGGATGACCTTAGCGTGTCTCTGTGTCAGGATCTGCCATGGAGACCCAGGCATCTCCATGTCTCTCAGTGGTGCTGCTGCCCTGTAGTGGCTCCAAGAAATGCAGAGCAGTCAGCTAATTAATTTCTCTGCTCTTTCAGCAAGATGGCTCCAAGACCACAGTTGAAACAAGGCTGTGTCTGCATGTCTTCTGCCCAGCCCAACAGAAATGTGGCATGTTTTAAAAGCAAAACTTAGCTTGCTGTTGCTTTGGATCACTTTCATCCATGTTGGAGTATTCAGCCTGTGGGCATGCTGAGGGTAGAGTGCATGTGCCCCCCAGTGCTCTGCCAGCTGCCCCTTCTCCTTCAGGATTTTGGGAAAAGGTGGAAGGCTGCAGTTCTCTTCTTTGGTAAATGGTTTTGTGTCTGCATGAGAGAGGAGGAGAGGAGCGATGCAAACTTGAGAGAAGTGTGTGTTGTCTGAGGTGTTCATCTTTTTCTCTTCCAAAGATAAGCCCATGTGTGTAACTGAGCCACAGACAAACCAGTTCAAGCCCTGGTTGTGCTGTAGGTGTGTAGTGGGTCTGGCAGAGCAGCTGGTCCAGTGCTGAGGCATCATCCCTCCGTGGCACTGAAACACGTGTGCCTACCCAGACACTGCCAAGTGGTGTCTTGGGGGGCCTCAGAGGGTGTTGCAGAGAAGGTAGGAAGACTAGTGTTGTGGTAGAGGTTCACCTAAAGGCTTCTGGAGCTAATCCATGTCTTATATTCTCCTGTTCCTGAAATGTGCCTTTTATAACCTCAGGCCATGCTGCAGGAGCTGTCCTTTGTCAGTTTTGTTCAGCCCCCTAAAATATGCTTCTTTGTTACCTATAGCAAATAACTGCATTACTGCATTTGAACAAATAAAACTTGGTTTTGCTCAGCATCCCATTATCTATGCCAGAATTTCTTATGCATAGTTGTTACCCTCATTTAGTAACATATATAGATAGATACTAAGTGCTTTCTGCAGTGTAAATACGCCTTCCACAGTATGAATTAATACACTGATTCAAGTGGCATTAAAATGAAAAGCTGTTTTGAACAGCTAAATGCATTTGAAAATAACTGTGATAAAAACAGTTTTGTACAAATTGCTCAGAGGATCACACCAGTTATTAAGGGAAGGCTTTTCCTGGCACAGTGGGTCCCAGAGTCAGCCTGGACAGGGGCTGTTGCATCACAGTACAGGGGGCCCTAATGGTCTGTTGCAGGCTGGTGTGTGAATGCTGGCTTTGCACAGCTGAGCAGCTCAGGTCTATTCCGAGACTTGCTATGTCTTCTTTGTCCTTTTTGTGCTGATCAGAGTCCAAAAGTATTGCTCAACCATTTAGTCCCAATGATGCATCAGAAATGGGGTGAATACTGGTGATTCATTAACTTTTATCTACTAATCATTTATTCCTGCTTTAGAAGCATTTGCCAAGAAATTACAAATATTGCCATATTTCACAGTCAACAGCTGTTTTTCTTCCCAATCAGACAGTAAGCCAGAAAGTATAATTTTACGTTGCAGGTATCAAGCATGCCATTAGTGCCTGGGAAGGGTTCCAGAACAAAAGACTGACAGCGGAGCTGATTGTGTCTGGCTGCCCTGTGTGGAGAGAGGACAGTAGGTCTCACGAGGCAGCCCAAATTTTTCTCAGGTATTGCAGGTCATGACTACCATGAAATCCAGCTGGGCATTAAATTGGACTACATGCTAAATTTAAACATCTTTATGGTAATAGTTGTAGGAATTACTTGGTCAATATCAGTCAATGATGTTATGCAGGCACTTGGAGTAGCAAAGTATTGCTCTTTCTTTGCAAGCTGGTGATCTTAACATTGAAATAATATTTTTCATTGCTTCCTGTGTTAACTGCTTATGTGGAATGATTCTGTGTGGGATGGGGGTCTGTGTAACTGGGTTTTGGACAGAAATTCCTTGTGCTCAGATGAGAGCAGTATGAGGGCTGAGAATGAGTGGGATTTTCTTTCTGTTAGATGATAGTAGGTTTTCCACTGCTTCTTAACCATGTTTGATTACCCTCTACTTTTTAAGAAATAGGACTAGAATAACATAATGCTCTGTATTGGCTACCTCATGACTGGAGTCCTGAAGGAAATTTTAAATATTATATGGATGTTGCCAGGAATAGAAACCTCTCCTAGGAAATGGATGCCACTCCTCATCAGTGTCTATCCAGCAAATGTACTGTGAGTTTTTGTTTCACAATAGCATAACTGGAATCACCACAGCTTATACTTGTGCATTCAGAAACTGTTTGCCTAGAAATGTATGTATGTAACAAGGAAGGTTTTAGAGGACAGTCCTTCTATAACTGCCAGATATGATGAGAAATGTTAATGTGAAAATGAGTTGCTTCATCAGCTACGAGGAGATTTGTGCTCTTTTCTGAGAGTTGGGTTATTGTAATTCAGAAACGTCAGTTGTGGACCAGTCACAGTTCTAGAAGGATGCAGCTGTCTAGCAGTCCAGTGAGAATAACATTACTCCATTAGCTGGCTTCATCCTTAGGACTCTTGTGATGTAAGTCAATGATTTTAGCTTTAATTATATATTTGAGAGAGCGAGTCACTGCCCCGTGCCACAGCACCCTCACTAAAGCAAGTACATCCTGTTCTATTTTTTAAATATTTTCAAGGTGGGGTCACACTTTTTGAAACTGCCCTCAAGTTCTGAGAGTTGCAGCGTTAGATTCTGCCCTGTCTAACATGTCTCACTTAAGGAGGAATTCTCTCTTCCATGCAAATGCAGCTCCACTGGTTTGCACATGGAGATCTGACCCCATCTTCTGTTCCTGTTGTTTCTGTGGGTAGTGCAGTAGCTGCTCTGTGGGTGCAGATTTTTCACTCTTTTCTGGGAGTATAAAACCTGCTAAAAGCCGGGAAGCAACAATTCAGACGGTTGTGAATGCTGACATCTTGTTGCCTCTGGTCTGATGTGGAAGAAAACATACTGGGAGCTGCAAGGGAGGACATCTAGGACATCTAATATTGCATAAATACTTTTACCTCATGAAAAGGAACATTAGCAGGGTGGTGAGAAACTTTCTGCTTGTGAGCAGAGGGATGGCTCCTCCCTTATACAGACTAAGCTGGTGAGAGCTATGGTAGGTACAAAACAGCACTGGTCCAGCTTCACCAAGAGCCGTGCTCTGAGTCACTCACTGAGCACTTCCTTCCACATGAATCGTTTCATGGAAACTGAGGGGCTGCTGTGGTACTGAATTCCATGCAATGAATTTGGGTTCAGTAATTAAATCTCAAACTTTGTGCTGCAGAAATCTTTCAGTGATGAATAACAAAGAGGAAGAATATTTTATTTTCCAGTGGCTGCTTATCTGGCAGTAGTTGTAGGATGTGATCCAAACCCATTGAATGGCAGTGACTATCTTTCTGTTCACTTCAGAGGAGCTGACCTACAGGGTGCTTTGTTGTGGTTCATCCTTATTAGTCAAGTATACTCTGGCAGTGCCTAGGGGTGAGCCTAGGATGGCTCTGCTCTATTATACAGGCACAAAGGAGGCAGTCTGGGCCTGTGCTCTAAACAGAGACATCAACAGAGCAACCAACCATCATACCTCCTGCTGATTGGGAAGGGGCAACAAGAGAGAGGGAGGGGAAAGTGAAAAGCTTGGAGCCTGGTGCAGAGTAAAAGAGATGGCAAAAGAAGACATCTGCCAGCATTGATATCCCCTCTGATGGCTTGTGGGTGGTTTGTCTTGGCAGTTGCTGGCCAATTCCCGTTGTCTGTGTAACCCAGACTCACTGCATGTGTGTCCAGGTAACCTCTGCATGGTCTCAGCAGAAGAAGTTAACTGAGTGCCTAAGCATCTGATCCTGATCTCAACAGCTTTAAAGGGTTTATACACCTCTAAGTTAAGCATGTGCTGAAATGCTTTGTTAGTCTGGTGTCAGGTGCTCAGTACATGAGCCTGGAAGGGCAGAGGGAGAGTTTTATACTGACTAGGCTCTGTGGAGAAACAGAAAGTGCTTGTGATTGGTGTAGCCAGTCTGGAATACACCGCAAACACCAAATTAATCTAATTTGAAAGCTGTGAATTAAATCTGTTTACTGTAATGGAGCCTCCCACAGTTCTCCACCTTCTTTTTGTTTCCTGGTATATTTTCATTTGGAAAGCTGCAGTGTGAATGTGTTCTCTGTGCTCAACTGAACAGCGATACTGCTGCATTTTTTGGTATTATTGTTAAAAAGGAAAGCCACAACATCATGTTCTCCCTTGCTCCTTTATATTGCCTTGCATTCCTGTTGAGGTCTTAACCAAAATCTCCCTGTTCTTATCCTTTCAGCTTCTTCAAATGCGATGACTCAGCAGCTACAGGATGAATTTGACAGTAGTGTGGAGAATGCAGAAGCTTGGATGAAGGCCATCCAAGAGAGGCTGAGGATCAATGACAACACCAAAGGACCTCGATCTGCCCTAGAAGCCAGACTGAGAGAGACTGAGGTAAGGGAAGAGTGATGTAGCCATTCAGAGGTGGCTGTCACTGCTGCCAGTGTTAGAGCAGTTATTGCTGTGAGCCCTGGAGCTTTCCATTAGGAAATTGTCAGCTGCCCCTGCTAATTGGAGCATTCGTTCTGTGTGGATGGGTTCACATCACTATTCTTTCTAATTTTCTCCATGTGCAAAATGTTTACAGACATAGAAAAAGAGGATGGCAATTTGATATCACAGGCTTCCAAGACGAGCAGCAGGTTTGGCAGGTTAAAATGTTTACACTGTCCTATGAGCATGCTCAGACCTGAAACAGTTTCATTACTTCTTGCAATTACCATAGTAATGTGCAGAAGACCAGCACACAGTATAAGAGAATCAGATCACGTTAGTGTTCCATCTCCACCAGGACTCTGGCACCGATAGAGAATACTGCAGTGTTCTGGTAATAGCTGTTCTAGAGTGATCCCTTTGTCCTTTTCCATAAGCCCTGATAATAAGAGGGTTTGCAGATCCTCTTTATAATCTGTCTAATGAAAAAGTAAATGTTTTCATTTTTTCCATGTTTTACCTAATCTCTTGTATAGCTCTTCTCACAGAGATTCTGTTGCAGATTGTGCCTGCTCTCTTACTGTGATTTCACATTCATTAACTTCAGTTTCATTAGATGTTATCTAGGTCTTGTAATCTCAGAGAAGCAAACACTCCTATTTGTCCCATTTTTACCATTCATTATTAGAGGGAGTGGTGGTATTTCTGTGATTAACACCAAAACTATTTTTATACCTCTATTGCCTTTAATTGCAACTAGTCTGTTCTTTAAATGGCAAAATCTCTCACATTGTTATTTACCCAAAAATCTGTCTTTTTGTGTGTCTACTCATACTTGGCCTGCCTCTTCTGAAATTTAACAACTCAAAAAAAATTGCAGGCATTCATAGAGGACGAGGTACTTTACATGATGCTACAGTGATGACTTCAGCCTTTTTCCTTAACTGTCGTTTATCGGAGGATGGATCTTGCCTGTGGTATAACATAGTCCCTGTTCATGGAGTGGTCGATGTCAGTCACGAAAATCTGAAGCATTTCCTCTTGGTCTGTAGTTTTATTTTTCTGCCCTTAGAGTATTTTCACCCTTTCCTTTTATCTGGGAAACTATGATGTGTAATCTCAAAATCCAGGCAAGAAACACCAGAACTTGAGTAAAAGAGTGGTAGCCTGGCAAAGGGAGTGCATTCATGGCAGAGATAACAATTGTAAGGTCTAGAAGTTTGTGATGATTTGATATGGCCAGAACTGAAGCCCATTGACTTCTGTGGGCTTTGGAGGAGATCTCTAATAGGTTTTTTCAATTCAGATTTTGGATGTTCATCATTCTAAAGGTTAACATGTGTCTATTCTCTCCTCCTGTGTGTACTTTAACCACCTCCTGCCCCTTCATTCTGCCTCTTTCCCGGGCCTGGCGTCCCTCTTCAGCTTGTGTGTCCTTGTGATATGCTCGCTGCTTCACCATTGGCTGTTTTCAAATCCAGTGATCAATTTTCAATTCCTTTTTTGCAGCTGGCTTGCCAGGTTTTTTTCATGCTTCCTTCCTGTGGTTTATTTTCAGTTAATTTGCTAATGAAAGTGCCAGCCAATGATAGCAATCATGTAAAAAACAGATTTGAAAAAGAAAAACGACTGTACAGCCACTGTTGTTTGCTTTCAACTGCTTGAAAAATGTCAGGCTTAGAAAACGGCTTTAATATTAACTTTTTCCTGTCAGATGAGAGCTATTGCTTGTATTTTCTTTCTTTGTCCTGCCCATTGCCCTGCTTTCCTGGATTCTATTAATCATACTTTTCGTAGTAGATAATTTGTCCAAACACCTGTTTGTACGTCACATGCAGGTGTGCTGTGTACATGCCAAGAGAACAGTCTTTTCCCAGAATGTGAGGCTGGAAATCCGAAACTCTTTTATTTGGTCTCACTTTTGCAATAACTGACATGAGGAGTTTTGTTAACAAATCCCATAGGCCTAATTTTTCCAAAAGTAATTGCAATATTTTGAACCTCTCGGTGTTTTTACCATAGAAGCTTTTTTCTTCAAACCCAAAAGCCTGCAGTTTGCCAGGAGTTTATGGAAGAACAGCAAGAAAAGTTAATCTGATGGTATCAGAAGTTTGGATAAAGTGATGTTGAAAGCTGACGTCCAAATTGGGGCATAATTAATCTGTTATATTGTACAGAACTTGTTCTGCTTTTTCCATCTCTGGATGGAGGAAGACAGTCCACTTAAAATTAGATGACTCAGCTTTCAGTTGCTGGCATTCCTATTTGTGCAAGATGCACATTTTCACCAATTCATAACTTAGTAATTTAGGGTCAAAGCAAAATTTGGTAGCAGGCAGAAAATTCCACTAGTTAATTTCTCTTGGCTTGTTTTCTAAGCCAACTTTTATTTGCACTAGGAAGCCTTTTTAATATGCTTCATGATTTCTTATACTAGACGTTAAAATTGAGACGTTGCAGTGTACCCTGTGCAGATTGGCTCTATGTGCTTTGGCAGGTGGGGGAGAGCAGCTGGCATGTGGCAACATGGTGCTATAATTTATAACAGCAATGGAAACAGAGCCACAGACATTTCATAGAAGATGATCTGTTTTTTCTAGCTAACTTAAATATTTTTCAGCTGCTCCATGGCTCTCAAATTCAGTCCTTTAGAGTGTTTAAGAATAAACATGTCTGAAAAAAGGTTCATATTTTGCTTTCAGGAGAAGCTTTGAAAGTTCATATTTTGCTTTCAGGAGAAGCTTTGCAGCAAGGAATTAGGTGAGAAGGGTTAATTGTCAGAGTTGTATAGAAGTATTTCCATCCCACAGTAGTGTTAGGTTAATGATTTGACTTAAGGGTCTTTTCCAACCTAAATGATTCCATGAGTTCATGATTCCTGGGTAAAACCAAAGTTTACATTTCATCATTTATGCTTGCTTTCTTTTCATGCTTTCAGTTATAATTTCTTTTTCTTATAGAAAATACGTGCACTGGAACCAGAAGGCAGCTTGAAAATGGACTTGATTCTTGTGAAAGCAGATGCTGCTCTTCGCAGCATCAGTGAGGATAAGAAGCATGAGGTACTATCTAAACTGAAAGATATTAAAGCCTTGTGGGAAGAGACAGCCATATACATTACTCATTGTCACAGGTAAGACAAACATACTCTTTGGTGTGTTGAGGCAGTTGTCTCATCCAGTGCTTTCAAAGTACTTCCTGCCCCTCTCTGCTGCCTGGATTGTAGATAGAAATCCCTAGTCACAGTCCCATGAGCATCTGGGGGACTGCGTGGGGAGAGAGGGTCAGTGGGACCTTAGTGCTCTGCCTTCACAGCCTGGCCCAACCACCTCACCATCTGGCATGATGAATTTGGTCAGTCACAGAGACCTTGTACAGAATATTTCCTCCCCAAAGCAGGGAAGGCCTGGGAGTGAATGTGGACCCTGCAAAGTCAGAGCAGCTGAAAATTGCTAGGAATCTTTACTGTTGCTTTGATGGCCTTTTGAGTTGGTTGGACTCCACTGCTCCCATCTTCATTTCATCTAACTCATCTCTTCTGCTCTCGTCAACAGCCGTATCGAGTGGGTCTGGCTGCACTGGAGCGAGTACCTGAAAGCCCAAGATGAGTTTTACACGTGGATTCACAACATGAGGGTGACCTTGGAGCCTGACATTGAGTTGCAACTTGGCTTGAAGGAGAAGCAATGGCAGCTGAGCCACTCTCAGATTCTGCTGAATGATGTCTTAAATCAGTCAGTCCTGCTGGAAAGGCTGCTGGAGGAAGCTGCTTCCTTGTTCAGCAGGATAGGTGACCCCAGTGTTGATGAGGATGCTCAGAAGAAAATGAGAGTGGAATATGAAGGAATCAGACAAGAAGCTCAGGTACACTTATAAAGAGTGGGAAGTGTTCAAATTGCACTAGTATTGATACATTTCACCATATGGTATTGTTTGCTATTTGCTCCTTGAATGATGGTGCTTGGTAGGACTGCAAAAGGAAACAAAGCTGAGGACTTCTGTTCTTTCAGTCAGTGGACTGTTTGCAAAGGGTGTGAAGTCCCAAGATGAGCTCTTAATTGGAATGCTCTTACACAGTGCTTTATATTATGTTGTTGGAAAGTAATTCTAAGCTGCTTGCTGTGTCCTAGTGATTATTGCTTTAGGCCATCTCTGTATAAAGTTTCAATTGTTCCCCATCTCTCAGCACATCAGTGATTCTTGTATAACCAGATGCAAAGTATCTATTCCTGGAGCCAGGGAATATTCCATGCACGCACCATTGTTGGAAGAAGTAATGTTAGCCCAGATCCAGAGCTGCAGTCCCTGCCTGCAGAACTGGGAAGCACGGAAGTGGGAGGCAGCTGTGGCCCAACACTTTACTCAACTAGCCAGTTCAAATATGTGAAAGATTTTCATGCACACAGATAGGAGTTCTTGCCTGATGCTAATCTTTAAGTTTGAACAGTTGTTAGATAGGCCAGTGTAGGACATCCTACTTCATCTTTCAGTACCAGTGTTTTCCTTTGACTCTATTCCTGAGAAAAGATTTCAGAAGAGGCTCATACTTTTCACTTCCAAAACTCAGGTAAAGACAGAATTAGGCAATGTGTGATGGCTGAGGGGCAGACATTTGTGGGTGTGCAGAAGAATTCAGCTTCTTACTAACAAATCAATAGAAGGACTCAAAGGGATATTTTAAATATATGTATAGGCACATCTGTCCCAAACATAGAAATTAAAACCTGGTTTTTGTCTCACAGTGGCTTCCAGGAGTTTCACAGGCTAGAGTTACCTGGTGCAAATACAAATAATTTTCATTACATTGTTTCTGCTATTCTGCCTTCTATTTATTCCCACACCTACACCCCAGTGCAGAACTGGAGCCTGACAGTGATGTACGCTTTCCCTCCCTGGGTGCTGTCACACAAAGCTAACTTCAGATCACACTGGAAGAACCACAGTGGGATGCTGATGCCATCGCCCTGCTTGCTCAACACATAATTTTATTGAAAAATATCCTGAATCTCAAAAAAACCCCAAAGAATCCTAAGCTGGTACCTTTTTTGAACATGAAATTCAAGATATTTTTTAGTCATAAAGATACAACTACTGCTAATGTCTCTCCAAAATCTAGAGTATATTTTGAAGTTCTGTAACTGCAGCTGCCACAGAGAAGCCACCAACAGACTTGAGCCTCAGCCCTGATTATTTTTTTTTAAAGGTTGATCTTGATTACAAGGCAACTGGTTTTACAAATAAAATGGTTCGTGGGAATTTAGGTGTTGTCTATCTAGACTGCCATTTAAAATTCTCATTCACTCCCTTCTAACCAAGACTTGTCTTTGGTTTTGAAGCAGGAGACACTCATTAGTTATTTTAATAAGGCTGTTCTTTCAATCAAGTAATCTGAATACTCAAAGCCAGAATGTGACCTTTCTGAGACTGGTTTTACATAGTGTGATTTCTCTAACCGACTTGGATATGTGCTGGTGTAAATGAGATCAGGAAGTGGCTCAGTAGTTAGACAAAATATGTCTTTATGTTTCCAGCCAACTGAGAGACTAGAAAAAGCTTTTCTGTGGCATTTGGTTATAAATACCGCATTTTGTAGATAGATGGAGTGAGAGAATCCAGCTAAGAAATCCCTCTTTCAGGATGTATGGGACAAAATAGGGAGTTGGGAAGCCTTGGGTTTTGCAGCTGAAGTAAATGCAGAGTTCATTATCTAATGCCAAGGTTACAGGCGCCTTGGGAATTGTGTTGGAAAGTATAACACCAGTTAGAGAAACCCTGATACCTCTTCCAACAGGCAGGACGAATGAATGAAAGCAACGCAGAGTTGTAAGGGGATTGCTCTAGCCTCTCACATGATGAGAGGCAAGGCTAAATGTGACTTGCACATGCCAGCTGAATGCCTGAGCTGCCTCCCAGAGGAGGCTCGCTGGTGTTTGTAGATTACACTTGTGTTTGAAGAGCATTTTTAGATCCTGTGCAGTTGTCCAGCTCTATCAGAAGGCAGGCTCTTGGACCGTGTTTCTTAAATGGTTTGCCTGTGATATTGCTTCTCTGGTATGAGAGAATGGTGTTGTTTTTTTGTTTTTTTTTTTTTAGTGCTAGCATGTGTCCTTAACATTCAGAAATTTTAAAAGCTCATAATTTTCTTTTAATTGTGTCAAGCAGAGTATTTTTAGATGTGGAAGCCATTTCCTGTGTGCTTTCCCTTGCCCGGTAAATTAACAATATGCAGAAGCAGATGGTTTTGGGTTTTAGCATAAATAATGTCTGAAGATGGTAAGACAAGTTATGATATACAGTATGTTGATATTTAGACAAATACATAAAATATTGCTGAGCACATCAAATTAATTTCAGTCCATATTGTCTCTGTTAACTGAAACCTAGATACTTATAATGGATTTGTTTAGGTGCCCTAGAAAAAAGACTAAAGGGACCATGAAGAACTACAGGGACTTTCTGTACTCTACTTGAGATGCCACAGCAGGTTTAAAGCAGGAACTTCCTTTATGTGGTCTAGATTGCCTTCCGGAGGAGGCTCATTTGCTTTTGCTGATTGTAAAGGGATCTTGGGGGGAGGGTTTCCTATGGCTCTGTCCACTGCCCTGAGGACCCAGGGCTGGGCATATCCTTCCCTGACACATTTCTCTCTCTGCAATCCATGGCAAACCCATTCTTTCCCATCGGTGCTCTCACTCTTTCTAGAGCAAGTCTGTCTTAATGTCTTCTCACATTAACCAAGTGCGTGTAACATTGAGTTTCACACTGTCCTATTCCCTGAACAGCTAACCTAACAGGAGCAACTGATACTGTGTTTTCCATCATTGGAAAGTTTTCTGGCCTAACCTCTTATGGTGGGATAGTGAGGGTGGCTCAGCCAGCTCTTTGTAAGCCTTTTGTCTGACAACTTGCACAGTCTGTCATATCCATGACATATATTCCTTGACCTCATGGACCAGCAGGGCACCAAAATTGTGCACTCCTTTATTTTGGCTGAACAGCCTTGACCAAGGGTGGGTTGAGTTCCCTTTAAACTGCCTATATATTAGCATAAAATTTTTGAGCTTGTTAATATCTCCACTTCTGATTTACACCCTTTGGAGCTTCTGTCAGTGCAACAGATTAGCCTAATTCCCTGGAATCAATAAGCTTGGCCTGACTTGGTTCAATTTGGTCTGTGGCCCATTTACACTACTACAAGGTTGCCTTCTTCAAGTCCTTAACTTAAGGTCCAGGGGTGAATTGTTTAACCTCCGCAGATCTGAGAATCAAGGCCAAGGGGATTTAACAGGGGAGGTGCTCTGCTGGATACATCCTGGCCCCAGAGGTATGCACTCATAATTCCACCTTTTGGTCTCATCCAAACCCACATATGGGTGGTGCTATTAAAGGTCAAGCTCTAACATGTGGGCAGCATTTCATCCTTCTTGGGAAACAGTTGTCTCTTAGCTATCCCACTTTTGTCCCACAAGCAACTAACTTTAGGGCAGTCACTCGTGATTCATACAAGTCAGCAGAGACTCACTGCCACCTCAGGCAGGTTGACAGGTGTGGGGACATGTCCAGAGCCTCACAGAGACAAGGGAAGTGCAGAGGGGACTTTGCAGCTCTGCCCACCATTGCAGCTGTCACTCTTCTCCCTGTGGAGGACAGCTGTGAGGGAGCTCTGCTCAGAGGCAGGTGGTAGGTCCTGTATTACACAGAATGAAACTTGTCCCATTGTCTGGGACAGCAAAGCCTTTCAAGTGTGCTGCAGGCACGGCAAGCTGATTGCACAAGAAATTAATTTTTATTTTTTTCCTAATGTACCCATAGATGTAGCTCAATTGCTCTCCATGCCAACTGATGAAGGGCAAGAAAAAAAATCAGTCTGACTTTCCAGAAAATAATGTTAAGTTGGATATTGTACTAGAGAAACAACAGAGCAGGATTGCTCTTGATTTGTGTCAAAATCAAAAAGACCTAAACTTCAGCTGGCAAACAAGGCTAGTCTGAGCAAACATGACTGTCTTGTTTGAGAAGTACCAGACTGAACCAGCAGGGAGCAGCTCATAACATGCAGGCCCCTGTAAGTTCAGGGATTGTTGGTTATAGTGCACATGCAGTAACTTGGAAAATGAAACCTCCTTCCATAGGCTTGATTTTGCTTCCAGAGCCTGTGATATCACCGCAGAATAGTTTGTGACCTGCTGAGTGAGTAAGGGTGAGTGTGCTTGGACTACGTGATTAAAGGTGATGGACATTTTCTGTGCAGCCTGTTTAAATAATGAACACTTTAAAACAATTTGCATGCCCCTAGTGCAGTCTCTATTTTCGTTTTGAGAGATAAGAAAAGTCAATCTGTTCTGTGCTCATCTCTATTTATACCCAGCAAGAGGGACATAGCTCCATGTCTCCCAAAGTAAAAACCAGAAACAAACTTCTGTCTCTTTTCTTTTTCTAATGAGAGAATAAGAAGGGTTGGAAAGGAGAGACCAGAAAGTCACCTGAGAGGACCCTGCAGTGTGTCTTCTCAGAGACTAGACATGGAGAGCCTGCAGCACAGCACAAACAGGGACAAGCCTTTATGCACTTTTCGTGTTCTCTTTCTTGTGACAAACTTTGAATTCCTGTGGAGGCCAAGTGTTATCAGGGCTCAGGGAATGGGACTGTTGTTTATAAATTCTGGGTTACAATGTAAAGGAAAAAGAGCCAGATAAGCACTGTCCTCACTGCTTCTGATGTCTGTTGTTACAGAACAGAGTGAAACTGCTGGAAACGATAACCAAGGAACATGAGCAGTACAGCGCCAGTGTCAGCCAGTTTCAATCGTGGCTGAACGGTGTGACAGAAAGATTAAACTGCTGCATTGGAGAAGCAACCAAGTCTTCTGCAGAGGACAAGTTAAAGGCACTGAAGGTCCTTGAACCATGTAACTCTAACAGGGAGTTAGGATTATGTGTTTTTTTCATGCCTGTATGTGTTGCTCATACCACACAAGGGTGTACTTGAGAAAAGAATTACACAAACAAAATAAGATGGTGATTTTAACATGGGCTAGGGCAGGAGAGCTGTATCAGGTCCTAAAACTCTTAGTACATACGGTTCTTCAAACTATAGCATGAGTCATAAACTGGTTTGTTTAGTTTTTCTTAAAGCCTGATCTCCTATGGTTATGTGATTCTTTGAGAATATTACGCTTTAAACTTGTTTAAATAAATTGTATTTGGTAAATATGATCCAAATAGACCCTAAAAATCCACATGTTTTGAGAGTTTAAAGCTGGTGATGAAAAGACAAGCTTTCAGAACAATATCTGCTATTTTGGTTCCACTGCTTCAACTGTTTAGCTTAAAAATCTCTGAGATCTAATTATTAATATTTCTCTAGTGCCTGCAGCTCCTGGGGTTTTTTGGCAGGAACCTCAGGTGGCAAGCATTTATGAAAATCAAGCAAATATTTTCAGAATCATGGCAGTTAGTATTATTAAGAAGTCAGTCAAATGACTAATCCTGGCTTCTAGTCACTTGAAAAAAAGACATACTTTGAAATAAGAAGTGAAGGGCAAAATATGTACAACCAGGAGAGGTGGTCTTTTTTCCTACTGCTTTGAGCTTTTTCCCTAACTTCCCATTCCTGCAGATAATCTTTATTGATTTTTTTTTTTTTTTTTGCAGGAAATTACCAAAAACATTATGAGTGGTATAAAGAAATGGAAGCACCTTGAAAATCAGTGTGCAGAGGTGATTGAGAATACCTCTCCACTCGGAGCTGTGAGATTGAAGGATGAACTTGAAGAGCTAAGAAAAGCCTTGGAGAAGTTGAAACTACTGAGTAGTGAGGAGGAGGAGAGATTGCTCAAGATCCAACAGTCAGAAAGTGCCTATGAGTCCCAAGCCAGGCAGTTAGAAGCAGATATCCAGGAGCTGAGAAAAGATCTACAGAGACTAGAAAATGACCTGGACCGTGGGGAAGGGGAAAAGACTGAAGAGGAGCTTGTAACTCTGTGGAGAAAATGCAATGTAAGTTGTTACCCTTTGTATGGAGGATCAAGTGCAGCCATAGACTGAACATTCATAGCCACATGCAACAGGTGCCTGTCCCTTTGGTTAAAAATGATAAGGAAAGAGTACGTGTGTGTATGAAACAAACTGAGGAAAATGTGATTAGCAACAATGGAATCAAGCGCCCCAACCTTCGTCTCATGCTGCGCAGGGGGAACAGGGTTGGAGGATGTGTTGCAGTTTGTGTCTGGAGTTGAAAGGAACCATATGCAAAAAGAGCACAATACAGAGCAAACAACACAATTTGCTCCACTTAAAAAGAAGGAAATGAATGCCTAAATGTATATACAAATGGACATACTTCTGAGGTATTTAGTAAGACCATTTCTACATTATATCCTTCATCTGTGTAAGATGGTTATCTGTATTCCTTTACTGGCAGACACATCATTCTTACTAAGAAGTCCCGAGACCATAACAATCCAGTATTTATACCAAAATCAATCTGTTGCAAAAATGAGTGCAAACAATTCATCACACATGAAGTAGATCTGAATTTTACCACTAATTTCCTCTCAAGGGCTGGTTTTGCATTTATTATCTGTTCTCAAAATGCCTTTCATTGCTGTTTGTATGTCAAGAACTCAGCAGGACTAGCTGGGAAAAGTGCATGCAAAAAGCATCCGCAACATTTAGACTGGTTCAATCCAGCTACATTTGCATGAGTTTTAGTTGTTTTGTTTCCGAGTCACCCTAGAATTAACATTCTGAATATGTGAGTCTCTGAGAAAGATCTGTTCATGCAAACAGAGTCTATTAAGTCTGCTCCAGAAATGTATCTTGTGTTATGTACTGCACTCAGCAAACTGAAACTGGGCCTGTTTGTGATTCCCTCTGCTCAAACAGTGAGCCCTTCAGATCAGATGCAGAGGCTGGGCCATGTGACTAGAGGAGAGAGCCTGCTGGATCAAAACTGTTCCTGAGAATGTGTTCTGTCTTAGCAAAGTCCATAATCCTTACAACTAGGAAAAAAGCCACTGAAAGGGGACTTGTGCATACCCTGAGAGACAACCTTACATCTTCATTTCATATGCCAGACACTACATAAGGTGTAATCTGTTCGTTATTTTTATGATTAAGGCAACGAGAGCAGCTCTGGCTGCAGAAGAATCGCAGGTTGAGAGGCTGAAGGCTCAGCTTAAGGAACTGCTACGGTTTTCTCAAGATTTGCAGCCACATGCTGAGAATGTTGTCTCTGCAATACAGCAATATCAAAGGTACTGGGAAGCCTGATTATGGTGGCTGGGTGAGGGTAATCTTCTCTCAGACATTGGAGGGGCCTAAGAAAAAAGTGATAGGCTATCCAGTTGTAAGTGATGGGTAGAAATGAAAAGCTTTTGCTCATTACATCTGCCTCCATGTTTCAATAAAGCTGTAATTTTAGCCTTCTGCTAGGAGCTGTAGGCTGCTGGTCATTTTCAAGCAGTGATCTTGCATCATTAATGTTGTGTATGGTTTGAAGAAAATTAGATTGTTGGCAGCTAATTTGATCTTATTAGCATTTTATAATAATAATAATTTATGTATTTTGCTTGCCTTTCATGACAGCAACTAGAAAATCTGGACAGGAGCTGTGGTAGTAAACGGTTCAGAAGAATTATGGCCCTCCCTTGAGTTTGTTGTGGTGACTCATCAGCCTTAGCAATTATTTGGCAGAGTTTATTCCCCTTCTCCTGGCAACTTATGTGCACGTTCCTGTTTTCAACTTGCCTTGGGTTGGAAACTCTGAAAGTTTAGCCTCTCCCCAGACTTCAGTGTTTCCGTTTCCAGGCTGCCTGGAATCAGGAAGTAAAGAAGCTGCAGCAAATTTGCAAACTAGAAGAAAGGATCTTTTTTTTCAGGGGAAAAAAAAAAAAGGTCAGTTCTTTTCCTGTAGCCAAGCTTATTCCATTCTGTCCAGTGCGCAGTATGCTGTCCTGCTGAAAGGGTTGTAGGTCACTATGGGGAAGAATTTAAGTCTAGAAATCAGCAAGTAAACAGTGTCCAAAGAGGAGCAGAGAAGGCAGGAGACTTGTCTCTGAGTAGAAAATGGCAGCTGCTCTTTTGCCAGCTTCTCTCCAAAGCTTCTTTGGGAAGTCTGGCAGCTTCATACTGAGCCTGGCAGGGGCAGCAGAGCAAATGGCAGGGGACATGTAAAGTCAGAACTTTCTATTTGCGGAGCCTTTGGCCTCTGCAGGCTTGCAGCTCTGTCATGTCCCAGTGACACAGGTAAGATTGTTGTTTCTGTTTTTGTAGAAAGGCAGTATTGATCCTGACTGGCACTGCTCTCACCTGCTTGTCTTGTGAATTGTCAGGATACTGTTCCCATATGAATATAGTTTGGGCTCCATTCTGCCGTATCAGACAGGATTCTGCAAACTGGGAGATTGGGAAAGCTGAAGGAAAACAGGAGGCAGCTGCATGGGGTGTGTCACTGCTGGGCCTTGTTACTCAGCTCTCTCTTGGCTAAGCCTTTATAAGAGAAGCCTGGATATTTATTGAATGTGTGCTGATTTTAAATTTTTTTTCAATATATATACACAAATTATATAGCTGTGTATGTATAAATAAATACAAAGCTTTTATCAGAATCACACATATGTATTAATATAAATTCAAGTGGTTCTGCAAAATTTAAAAAAAATTATATCTGAAATAAAAGTATATTTTTCACGGTTTTCTGGGTAACATAGCATGATCAAAGACTTCTTAATGTAATTTTTTTAAGGAGCAAAGACTCTAATATGTAAAACAATACAGGCAACTGCAGTTACATTCGAGGTACTCTTGGCTTGTTCCTCCCATCAGTCAGTGAAACTGCTCTGATAATGTGATTTGTTACATCACCCCCGTGATAGCAGCCAAGATAGATCATACACAAGGGTAGACTGCTGGCACTAGAAAGGCAAAGTAATTCCTGATACACAGTTGCACAAGAGACAAATGTGTCTTACGGCATCTAAATAAAGTTTTGTCAGATGTCTTTGACTGACAGAGCAGCTGTTGGTGTGCAACACCAGCCTCAGACACCAAAAAAGACTGAGGATTTTGTGTTTGCACCCAAGTGTTCTGTTAATTCATGCCTTGATGAATAGAATGTTTGGACTTGGATTTCTTCGTAATCCTTCTCTTGGTTGTCACTTTATCCTTTCAGTGTTAGAGGCAAGACTTCTAAAATGAGCACTGATACAGAAACCCAACTGAGAAGACTCTTCCAAAATCCCCTGCAAAATTTTGAACAGTGGAAGCCATCGGTCCAGATGCTCCTGGAGACTCCAGAGCCAGAACTGGCTCATGTTGAGGTAGCAAACATGTTACTAAGTTCAGAAATGGGTGCTTGGTTTGTGTTTGACCAAGCCTGCATAAAGCTGCCCATCAGTAGCAGCTGGAAGGGTCTTTCCAGTATGACAGGAAAACCCACAGTATGGATGGAGATCTTTACTTAGCTCTGGCTGTAGCACATTGTCTTACCTTCTGCCCTCGGTTTGTTTATCTGGAGTTGTCAGCTGAGTAGGCTGCATTAAAGTGTTAGATATCTTTATCAATTATGATAATATTGTTCAGCATTAGCCCCGATCTCCCTGGATGGGAAATCTGTAGACTCTTAAGAATAGTGTAGTGATATAGTCATGGGACTATAATGCACAATTTCTGCATGTGCCCAGCAAGGTGTGTTTGTTACTTTGTCATCCCTTTGATCTCCAGAATAAATGTGCCTGTGAACAGGGATGGAATTTATCCTCAGGATGAGCATTCAAGCTGTCCTTTCTGTTGGTTGTTTAGGCCTCTCCTCTGCACAGACAACTCTTTCCATAGTACAGCTTTCCTCTATTTCTGTTCACAAAATGGATGCTGCCCTGGTGCCTCTAACATTATCAGGAAGAGTTTTCCTTTAACTGGGCACTGTGCAGGTACCTTCTGTTACCCTTTGTTGGCCCAGCATGCTGTTTTTACCTGACTTTGTCATACTGCTTTGGTTGTGTGACTTGTGTGAGAATATGATTATATGGGTTTTATTTTTTGTGTGATTTCACTGGAAGGATTTTTCTCCTTTAGGCTGCTCTAGCTGAAAGCTCCCAGTTCAAAGAGAAGTTCATGACATTACAACTGAAGAAGGATTTGCTAAACAATGTCCTTGGTGAGGAAAAAGCAGAGTCTTTCCTTCAAGAAGTAGCTGAAGCTTCAAAGGAGAGAGAAATTCTGCACAAAAGTCTGCTGCAAAGCAAGACCAAACTCCAGGTGAACTACAAGACCCACATACTGTCTTTGCCTGTGGCAAAGACAATGGTCAATTCTATCTACAAAACTGTTTTAGTAAAGAAGTTTAGTACTAACCAGCCTAATGCCTTTTTGTAGATTGATCAAATATTCAAATAAATTTGTGCTCTGTTGTGTAGTGTAGCTCAGTGTTTGTTCTGAACATGAGGTGGACATTGACAAAAATATTTTGTCAAGGGATATCTGTTGAATGCTGGATCTGTTTTCTTCTTTCTCCATCTAGAATTTGATATTGCAACATAAGAACTTTGATGCTGGTTTTGCACCCTTGCAGAAGAAATTAGCTGCCATCAAAGCCAAATTAGATCTAGAGAAGGAACCACGGCCTGACCTCTTAGGTAAAAAGACACAACTCCAGAGACTCCAGGTACATCACAGTATTGTTTGTCTGTGTTATCATCAGCTAATTGTGGTCTTGTTTGTTTATATTGTCATTTTTTATTACCATTAGGGTTTCAGTACCTGTTCCTTCAGTTGATTGTGTGTTAGATAATTTCATTCAGTCCAGTTTATATCATGGAGTAAATTGAATTAAAGCAAGATAGATGAAGCACTGGCGAACTGAACTTGAGCAAAAGAACAAGCAGCTGGAAGCTGTTAGTGGCACACCTTCTTGGGCTACTTTTACTGCTTAAGAAAATGTATCCTGATACTTCCTACTGGGAGTGAAGCTGCACAAGATAACCTGAACCAATCTAACTTTTCCAAGAGTTCCCATTGTTCTGCCTCCTTTTATATCCTGCCTTTTTCACTCTTTACCTTGTCATGGCTTTGACACATGCTGGATTTACTCCACAAGCTGATTTATCTGGCCAAGATACAAAAAAAAATAATTAACAGAAAAAAATCATAATTTTCCATTTGCTTAGTGTCTTGAACTGGTTCACCAAAGGGTCCAAGATGCAGCAGAGCTTGTTCAAGGTCTGCAGTGGGACTACATACCTGGCAGAGGGGAGAGAAGAGGAGGAGGGGGAGAGAGAGGGGATGTGACTGTGCCAGGGTGAGCTGTGGTGATTCAGCTGTGCCACTTCATCTGTGGTAACCACAGAGGTGTTATCAACATTCCTCTTTGTAGTACTTGGCTGGTTATCCTATGGAACCCCTGGCTACTTCTCAGCAACTTTGTTATCTGCTGGTAAAGTGTAAGGACATCCAAGGATTTTTTTCAGAAACATTTACTTCTAGACATCAAAACAATTAATTTGCTTAAAGACAGTGATTGCTGCTGGGGTTTTTTTGTTCTCACACTGTCAAATGGCACCTTTAGTGTATGTTTTGTGTAGGTCCGTGCCATATCTAGCACACTACCTATATGCAATCCGTTTTTACCTCTGCAGATGATCCAAGATGACTTGGCAGAACTTACAATTCACATGGAGGAGGTAGAGAAGCTTGTTCAGTCAAATACCACACACAGGCATGAAATGAACCAACTTTCATCTGACTCTCAGGCTCTGAAGAGGTCGCTGGAGGTAATATAAAGAAGAGTTTTTAGTTGCCTGTGGAGTTGTCAGTTGCCACTATGTAAAAATATTTTAAAAATCTTTTAGCATATGACATTACATGCTTTGAGTGACAGATATTTTAATTTCAGGGGAAGAAGGCAGTGAATTCTTATGACTTCAATAACTTTTCCAGGATTCTCAAGTATCTGTAATGTGATTTTTATCTGGGATAGGATACCATCCACATAGATTTTATGTCTATACAAATTATTTCTGGAGCAACCCTGAGATTTGTGACCAAAAGACCTCGTAGTTATATTATCATGGTGGTGCTTGCACTTCACAGATTCCTGGATAGGGGTTTTGTACCGAAGTGTTTGACTTTTTTATAGCTTTGTGACCTAAAAGTTAATGAGATAAAAGTTCTGCAATTGCATAAATATTTGTTTTGCTCTGAGGCAATTTGTAGCTTGTAAACATAGATATAAAACAACCTTCCAAAGCAGTCTCAGAAGAGCCTATAAAGTTTCCTTAGTTATGCAATTCACTATAAAATTTTGTATGTTAAAGTGCTACCCAAATATGCACTGTGGAATTCTAGTTTCAATCTCAGTAATCCCATTTATCACTGAACTGGACTTTTGCCAAAAAGATCCATACAGTCATTTCTGATTCAGGGAGTGTAAGATGTATTTGATATTGACTGGGGTACAAAAACCTTAGACATATATATATGTCTTTATTCCATTTCAGCTGAGAAGGAAGGGAGCTATTGTAGTTCTTTATGCACCCTCGTGTGGTTGAATTTAGACCTGCAGGACCTTGAAAGGTGTTTTCCACACCACTGATGGCAAAGGACACTTTTTTGTCTATCATTAGCAGCTGGTTTTGCCCATGAGATTTTGTGCCCATCACAGTGTTAGATCCAGTAAAGAGAGTTCTTTTTGTCTGTCTTTTGTTGCTGACATATTTCTGTCATTTGTAGATGATGATACAGCAGAGTGAAGACCACGTCCAGAAACACTGGGCATATAATGACAAACTGTCTGACCTCCAGCAGTGGATCGCAGTAACCACGGAGAAGATTGATTCCTACCAGGATGCTGATGGAGAGCAGAACATTGAGGGCAAGGTAGAAGACCTTGAGGTGAGAAAATCTTAAAGATGTTAATTATTCACCTTGCAGCATTCAGACCTTAAGAGTGGGGGTTTCTAGTGAGGATTTCCTGGTTTGGGAAAGTAATGATGGTTTGTTCTTCCTGCAATAAGTGTTGGTTGCTGCTGCCTCCCTGCTTTGCCCTGTGTTGTGAGGTATGGAGCTAGGTAAAAGACAAGAGTAGTGAAAAATGGCTAAGAATTGTTGAGATAGATAAAGTATTATCAGAGGATAGGTGGTTTCAAAAACAGCTTTACCTGTTAGGGTGATTTCTCTGGACAATACTTGCCTTTGCTGTATGTACTCATCAATACATTGAACATTATTGCCATTTTAGCTAGCCTTATCCTTTGTTGAACTGAGCTGTTCCAAAGCTGCTAGTTTTTCCCTGGATAGCAGTACTTTGCATGCTAGAGTCACTTTGGTAGGTTACTTCAGCTGCTAGCTTTTGCCTTCCTATGGGAAACCAAAATATCTCATGGGAAGGCTACAGAAGGAGGTGCATTGACAACTTGCATCCTTTAAGTTTTGCTATCAGCTTTTGACCTGCACTGGCTCTTTGCAAGAATCTACAGCATATTTTTTTTCCTGTTAGGTATGTTCTAGCTAGTGCCAACAGAACCAGCATAGTCCTGGACTGAACATGGCCTTCAGTCTGACATAGCCTCTGCTTTACCCAGGATACCTAGAAGTAATTGTAAGGCTGTGCATTTCAGAGATGGCTAGCTGAGTTTCCAGATAAGGAGATCCAGCTGCACCTTGTGGAAGCTCATGGCCAGCTGGTCATGGAGAATTCTTCTCCAGAGGAGACTGCCCATGTCCAGGCAGAGCTGGATCAGCTGAAGGAATCGTGGAAGTCACTGAAGGAGAGGGCAACTGGGTAAGTGTTCATGTAGCTCTTCCTCATGTCCCTTCAACAGGATGCTCTTTACTGCTATATGACCAGACACACTTGATGCTTTATGCTCTGTGGTGTGAAAGTGCATAGCCATGTTATAATGATACAAGTAAGATGAGATTTTATTTAATTGTTTGTAAACTGAAAATCGTTACTTTCAAGAAAACCATTTTAGAGAATCCATGAACCAGAGCCTATGAATCTGCCTTTACCTCATGCTTGGAGTAGGCAGTGTCTTCTTAGGACCTGGCTCACCCTTGAATTGCCAGTCCATGTTGGAGGAAATTTGGCATAGACTGGGTGACTTCTGCTGTTCCATCTCACCTTCCTGTTCTCCTCGCTTTCTGATCTGAAGATACCTCCAAGGAGGTTATACTTACAGTGGGATTTGTGCCTTTTGAAAACCTGCAAGAGTGTAAGCAGAGCTAAAATCCTCTCTTAGCTGGGAAATGAAGACTTAATTTATTTTGCCTCCACTGTACAGTGTCAAACTGCTGCTCATATTTGCTAGTCTGTATTAAAATTTAATACTGTGCTGCATGTATGATTATATATGTATATAGTGCCAAAATAGGCATAAAAATGAAATTACCAAATTGAAGAAGGCTTGATTGTACTGCCTCCTGTTACCAGAAAGGAAGGTATATTATCAAGGTAATATAATTATTCCCCTGAATGAAAGAAAACAAAATGTTTGGAAATGTTAGAACTAGAGTACTGGTGCTGCTTTGAGACACTCCTGTCCTGCTCCTATTTTGCTAAAAAGATGTTGGGAATAACTGTAATAGTGATAGTGCTAATAAAGATAATAACAGTATAATTCTAATAGTAGTCCTGTTTCACTGGAGCTATCCCCTATATCACCAGTCAAAATAAGCATGTCTTATCACTAGGTGTTCCACTGCACTGATGTTTCTGGTTTTGTGTTTTCAAGTCTTCTCAAAAAGTGGCAGTTAGATAGACCAGTGGCTGATAAGAAGAAGAAAAGAGCATTTGTGGACAGCAGCTGGATGTCTAGACCTGCCTTCCGCCTTTTAGATGTAGATCCCAACTATAAGAAGGTGAGATGGGAACTCTATCTGTCTTCATATCAGCTTCATAAGAACAATTTTATTACCTCCATCTGATATTATGGGTTACAAAGCTGGAGGTTAAGATCTTGCAATCAGGCCTCCAGAGGAAACATCTGACATAACAGTAAAGGCTTTTTTGTTGCTGTTGTTCTGTAACCTAGGGGAAGATGGGAGAAAGGCAAAATACAAGCAGCCACTTGAAGCTCCTACACAACTTTGAAGAGTGGCTACAAGGAGAAAACACTGAACTGGCCAAAATTCTTGCTGAGACTCCATCTTCCACAGAGGAAATTAAGGCACACCAGAAGAAACTTGAGGTTAGTTTTCAGGGAGTGAAGATGGTGATGAAGATTGCAATAAATGCAAATTCTTTCAGATTAAAAAAAACCAAAAAAACCCAAACAACAACAAAAAAAACCAAACCCATCCCACCAACTAAGCAACAACCCATTCCCTCCAAAAAACACCATTAAAAAATCCACAAAGAACAAACAGACAAAAAATTCAAACACTATACTCTCTGCTTTAGGAGACTCTGGACCAGTTGAAGCTCAGAAATTTAAGACAAATTTCATCTCTTCTAGTAAGAAAGATCTGCCAGAGCCAGAGTGGTAGAAAGAAAGGGAGCACCTGGCATCTAGGTGTTGGGATAGACATTTCTAGTGTGGTATGGTAGAGGTGTTCATTAAAAGAGGCTGATTAAAATCAGTGTCTGATATTTCACCTCACTCTTTCTCTTGAGTATGGCCAGATGCAATAGCAATGGAAGCTGTAAGAAATACAACAAATGGAAATATCCAAGTCTACAGGATGAGCTTTTGAGATCATTTCAGTCAAAGAAATCAATAACAAAATAAATGTGCTATTGCAGAGTGCCCAGTAGTTTGATTTAGTACTGCTGGTTTTGGGGATGCTCATTTAACAGTTGGGGCCTTCTTGAATTCTGAATTGCTGCTGACCTTGTCTTTGCCTGTAGGAGCTGCAGTCTCATGTGCCTGATGGTCAGTGTCAGTTTGAGGATCTTCTTCATCTTCACTCTGTCATTGGAAATTCTGAAGATCTGGAGGACCTGCGTTACCGATGGATGCTCTACAAATCTAAACTGAAAGAGTCCCTGAGTTCACTGGTAGGTGACAACACACAATTCAGTCACTGACCTCTGACATTGATCTTTCATGTTGCTTCACATTGCTAGTCCTAATTCAACACTATACACGCATGTCTGCTTAATTAAAGGAGTCGTGTGCTATCTTTTTCCCTTTGTAAGCAATGCTCAAAATACTTCTCAAAATGAAAGGTTCAAAGAGAATGACAACCACCTGTTGTCAAAGAAGCATGAAGTGTGGGACGGAGAGATGTTTGTGTGTGCAAATAGTTTGCATATACGCCTAGTCCTAGGCACATGGATTTCTGGTTTTTTGCCCTTTCTCCACACAACATTCTCCATTGATTTTTTTATTTTGACAGTTCCTGCAGTAAGAATATATTCACTGTTCGTTGTCTGTATCTCCTGCTGTGAGACAGTGATTAGAGTAGTGACTGAACTGACTCAAAGTAACTGTGCACAGAAGGACCTGGTCCTTTTTGAAACTGCCTTTATGGGCTAATGATTTGTAATGAAATAAAGAGGAGTTATTTTAATGCAAGAATCAAATGATTAGAGAAGTTACAGAGTTGTTATACATAAGACATGCTAAGGACAGCAGAATTCATACCTATATATAAGATATTCCAGGGCATGCTAAAGATATTCCCATGTTCTCAGCAGAAACATATATAATTATTAATTAATACTTTTCTAGATTAGCTACTCACATTTTGTGCTCAACTTCAAGCTACCATAATCAGAGGATTAGAATTTACAGGTTTGCATTTGGTACTTTCTGTATGCAAGTGACTTGGAAGGTATCTGAACTCAAACACCTAAAATTTGAGGCATTTGAAAATTTTCTACCTTGGGAAACCTTGTCTTCAAATCCAAAACTTATTTAGAACACAAATCCTTTAAAGTGCATGGAAGGTAAGCACAACCTCAAGTAATAGAAAGTATATTTCTAAGAATTGCTTGCCATTGATTGTAATGACTTACATTTTGTTAACTGAAACTTTCTGTAAACATAAGTATAGTCAGTAGGTGTCAGTAAAGTCAAAGCCATTGCTCAGAGAATTGCTCATTTGATTCAAATAGTCAAGAACCTAAAAACGTCATATTTCTGCATAAGGTGTGTTAAAAAGCTCATTAAAAAAATCTCCTGCTGGTTCACTGTATCCAGGTGACCATGAATTTGAAAGAAACATCCTCTGTGAGGTGAATAATCATTTATAGGCTCTGCTGGGATCTGAAGTTCATGCCTTTTTTTTTTNTTTTTTTTAACAGATTCCTGGATCTTGGGAAGAACCAGACAGATTCAGAAAGGTATGACAGTTTCCCATCATTAAGCTAACAATATGTTTGATCAGACATTTTGCAGAAAATTATTTTTAAATTTTCTAAATATTCTTGAGATTAATTTGCTTATTAAGAGCCACTCTTAAAGAAGTTGTTTATTTTCTCCATATTTTAAAAGGAAAGATATTAGAGAGTTTTTATGCTTGATCTTTGCTTAATGTGTCTCTAAAAGCTAAATATCCATCTCCTGGAAGAGGAGGGGGACTCAGTTTTTATATAGTTATATGGTATATGAGTTTAATTCATTTTTCAGAAGAGACTAAGGAAGCACAAAAATATCTCTCTAAAGGATTTAAGCGTTAAGTGCCTAAATAATTTTGAAAATGGAACTTCTAATTATTTAGATCCTTTGCTTTGGATCATTCAGCCCACATTCTTTCTAATGCAGAAAGTCAGAGAAATTAAAGAGATTTGTCTAATGTTATTAAACTAAATCGTTATTCTAAGCAGTAGAATTCTTCCTGTGAAGGATTTTTTTTTTTTTGAAGTGATAACATAAGAAACAGAAGCAGCACAAGAGATGATAAGCAGAAACTTAAAGAAAACTAAGTGCTGCCAGTTTCTTATTAAACTAAACAGCACTTCTGATCCCATTTTCATAAAGTCAGCAAGTTCTTCTGTTGATCAGTGCAGTGCTGAACTGAGTCTTTTCTCTCTGTCACAATTTGTTTTGTTTGTAGATGCTGTTAGGTTCTACTTTGTACTGTCATCTCACTTTCCATTTGTTTTCAGAAGGAATAGAGTAAGGCTTTATTTGCCCAACACACAGCAGATTGGATGAATAATGTGTTGCAAGAATACAATCACGTAGTCATTTTAAGCTAAATCAAACCCTTGATTTCTCCTGTTGTGACATCTCTTTAGAAGAGCTCAATATTTAAAGAGTGCAGTACAGTGCACTTCTAGTATGGCCAGAAATCAAGACTTTCCTCATTCTCATGAGATATTCCTCTGATACCCAAATGTGGAGTAGCATCTCCAATATTTTTCCCCAGCAAAACACTGACCAGTCTTAAGGTAGTTTTCACACGTTTCCTGAATGGTTTTGGCCTCAGTTCAGCCTTCCTGAAAACCCCCAAAGAGTTTCTGTTCTTGCCTGTCTGGCTCAGCATTAATTGTTTCATCCAGTAAGGTCACCAGAATTTTTCAGGCTGGAAAAACAATATGACATTTTAATACTTGGTGTAGAGGCAGCCAAACATTGAGTAGTGCTGCTATTCCCTAGAAGAGGCCCGAAGGGGTATTCCAGAACACTGACCAAGGAATTCTCTGGTTTCATATTATTTAGTTGGGTCAAGTTGTTTATAGTGAAAAACAAACAGAAAGCTTTAGGCATAAGCACGTCTCGACTACAGTTAGATGCCATTTTTAAATTCATCTGCACCACCTGCCTTGGGGTACATGGTATTTATTCATCCTTAAATTCTCCAAATTAGACTAAAGTCTCCAGTTAATTTTCAAGGATACTGGAATAAGATAATAGCTGGCAGCAAATATTTGTCAATTAGTCCTAGAGCAAGAGCACAAAACCCACATTCTATGAGTTTTTAATAGCTACTGAACACAAACAAAGAGAAACAGCTCAGGGCGGGAAGGAATGAAGAACTGAAATACCTCATAAGGATGAGGGAAATGGCTCCCACTGCACCAACAAGTGATTTGCAGTTTCCCTTCAGCCTGTGCAGATGTTGTGGTAACTTACACCCTGTTCACTTCAGGGAGATTTTGCTGACTTCAGAGCTTTCATTCTGTGTTTAAACAGTGTCACTACCATGAAAATCCAAGTACTGTAAGCAGAGCTGTCTTTCTTTTTTTTTTTTTTTTTTTTTTCTTTAGGTTAAGG
>VXBX01008688.1:795370-849867 GCA_013400415.1 Scytalopus superciliaris
TTTTTTTTTTTTTAATCACTGTGCTTATAAGGCTGTGCTTACCTGTTTTAGGAATTATACCATGACCTAAACACAGGACAAAGGGCATTTTAGTGTTAAAAGTTAGCAGATAGACTTATTTTCTCTCAACGGCGATATTTGTTCAGAAAGAAAACTTAGTAAAAAGAAAAAAATCCCTGAAAATCCTGACTGCCTCCTCCTGACTCTGCCCCACTGCTAAGTGTGATGAGCCAGACAGCAGCACCCCCTTCCTTTTCCAGCAGGCTCACAAGCTTCCCTTATGTCACTGCACCTGTGAGACTCCCCGTCTGTCTGCTCTTATTTCTGTAGGTTTCAGTTGTTTACCAATTTACATGACAGTATTCCCAAATGTTAGAAATCAGGGGCCTTTTGTTGTTTGTCTCGTCCTGCCTTGCCAATGCTCTCTCTCTACGGCAGTGCTGGTGCATGGAGGTGAAGACTTCTTGCTTCCCAGGACATCTGGTTCTTACTTTATCTTCATGTTCATGTGGTATTAGCTAGGCATGCGGTTGGTGGTCCCTGCTTTATTTGAAGAGATGTGTCCTTTCACAGCCTGCTATATTGTGAAGTATTTGCATATTTTCACCAAGCAGATAGCTCAGAATGGTTTTCTCAGCAAATGTAATTTCACCTCTAACTGAAAGGTAATGAGAGAGAGAGAAAGAGAGATTTGTTGAGCAATAGCAGAGTGCAACCAGTTTTCAGGATCTACCTGAAAAATGTTTTTAATGCTACTTTAAAAAACATGGTAAGAAAAACTCTTCTAATCATTACCTCAAATTATATGCCAATTAGTTTTTAAAACTAAGCCATCTCATTTTTAATTATTTAAATAAAATGCAAATAATATTTAAATTATGTATAGTGACTGCTGGAATTTAAGAAAAGTTTGATCTTGACTTGAGAGAAGTAACTGATAAAGCAGCTGGAAACATACATTATTGACATGATAAATCAGCTTTTGATGTAAGTAACTTCCTCTACATGTTCCAGAACATTTTGTCTTTGTTTCAGTTTTTATTCTTTCTATGCTTATTTTAATCAGTTTATTTCAACTTGCAAGGATTAATGAAAGTTGGAAATTGGGAGAAGTTATTTTACTTCTCTGTCTTCCCAAATAATTATAGAACACTGACATCTCCTACTAAATTTCAGATGCATTGACTAAAATGTCATCCAGCTACCAGCTGCTGCTAACTCTCCCTCTAGAAGCAGTAAGCATTGCTCTTAAATAAAACATAGCAGTGCTGTGGAAAGGGAGGGGGTCCTGGTCAACAGCGAGTTGAATGTGAGTCAGCAGTGCCCTGGCAGCCAGGAGGGCCAACCCTGCCCTGGGGCATCAGGCACAGCATCGCCAGCTGGGCAAGGGAGGGGATTGTCCTGCTCTGCTCTGCACTGGGGCGGCCTCACCTTGGATATTGTGGGCAGTTTGGGGCACTGCAATATAAGAAAGATATTAAGCTGTTAGAGAGTGTCCAAAGGAGGGCAGTGACAATGATGAAGGGCCTTGAGGGGAAGCCGTGTGAGGAGTGGCTGAGGGCACTTGGTCTGTCCAGCCTGGAGAAGAGGAGACTGAGGGGAGACCTCACTGCAGTTACAACTTGCTCGTGAGAGGAAGAGGAGGGGCAGGCACTGATCTCTTCTCTGTGGTGACAGAAGTTGAGAGAATGGCCTGAAGATGTGTCAGGGGAGGTTTAGGTTGGATATTAGGAAAAGGTTCTTCACCCAGAGGGTGGTTGGGCACTGGAACAGGCTCCCCAGGGAACTGGTCACAGCCCCAAGCCTGACAGAGCTCAAGAAGCATCTGGACAGTACCCTCAGGCACATGGTGTGACTCTTGAAGATGGTCCTGTGCAGGGCTAAGGGGTGGACTCAATGATCCTTGTGGGTCCCTTCCAGCTCAGCATATTCTGTGATTCTGTGTGATATATTTATTGGCATAAATTATATTGCTTATGAGTATGTTAGAAACTGGTGGAATGTTCCTGTGGTTTTAATTGAATTTAATTAAATTCAGTGAGCAGCTCAGCCTCTCATTTCTGCCCTGTAGTGAGACAGGGGAGAATTGAAAAGGTAAAAGTGAGACATTTTATGTTGAGATAAAGACAGTAAAAGAAACAAAATAAAACCAAGAAAAACAAGTAATATAAAAAAACCCCAGCGGCTTATCACCAGCAAACTGATGCCCAGACAGGGCAAGGGCAGGAGCACAAGGTCCTACTGTATGGAATATCCATACCATTGGTCAGTTGGGGTTGGCTGTCCCAGCTCTGTCCCGTCTCAGCTCCTTGTGCACACCCAGCCCACTTGCTGGTGGGGTGAGGTGAGAGGCAGAAAAGGTCTTGGCTCTGTGCACACACTGCCTGGCGAGAACTAAAACATGGGTGTGTTATCAGTACTGTTTTCAGCACAAATCCAGAATATAGCCCCATACAAGCTGCCCTTTTAACTCTATCCCAGCCAAAACTAGTACAACTGGCTTAAAACCCTCTTACCCTGTTCTGAACCTTTTACAAATAGGGTTATTACAAAGGGATATTCTGTACCATAAGGGATATTCCATGCCATAGAGTGCCATTCTCAGTATTTAAAATGGGGAAGTTGGCTGGGAGGAATTAATCAGTGCTGGGGAACAGGCTGGGCCTCGGTCAGTGAGTGGCAAGCAACTGTGTTGTGCATCACTTGTCTTCCTCAGGTTTTATTTTTCCATCTTTGTTGTCTCCCTTTTCATTAAAATTATATAATTACTACTGGGGTTTCATTATTATTTTATTTAGATTATTAAACTGTTCTTATCCTAGCCCACAGGTTTCATCTTTTTTCCCAATTCTCCTCTCCTTTTCTCTGTGTGAGGAAAGAGGGCAGAGTAAGTGGCTCTGTGGTATTTAGTTTCTGACTGGAGTTAAACTCAACAAATGCTTATGTGCTGAAGATGGGATAAAACCAGGGACTCTTTCTGCTTGTTTACATCTGGAGAATTATAAAAATCAGTGTTACTTTAACAGATCAGGCTGTAGTTCTTGTCCTGTGACATGCTTCTCCTAAAAATGTGTCATGTTGTATATGCACACAGGAGCTGACCTTTACAAATCTGTTTGTGTCACAGTAGCATATGGCACAGTACTTAGTTCCTAGTGACTTTGCAGCAGAAATTTTGAAATATCTGCCGTATGTGACTGCTGCAACCTGAGATACAAACCGCTGGCTCTTCCTTGTTTTCTGTTTCTTTTAAATGAAGCCTTCATCAGAGATCCTGTCTTATCATCCAGCCATGTTGAGGGACTCCAGAATCTCCCCTAGGTCAGAAAATAAAGTCTTTAATTTACCCATGTACTTATTTATTTACATACACAGGCTTATGCTCTTCAAAATTGAAAGGAACGTTAAAGTTGCAAAGCCAAGCAATATGAAGATAGAAAATGTCAGAGCTAAAATTGCATGTATGGCTGCAGTTAGCCTCCCTCAGCACCTTCATTCTGGTAGCTCTTTATGAGATGGAGAAAGATAAGCACAGGACTCTGTGGGGTCCCAGCCCTCCTCACTCATTCCTCACTACTGGTGGCCTAACCTGGGAAGTGTTTGCAATGAGGAAAACACAGTTCTGAACCCAGTGGCTGACTGTCCTTTTGCAGAGGCCACATAACCCCTGATCAACAGTATCCATCTCTTAGTTCCTGCTGTGGTTTATGGGATTATGCTTTGCCCAAGAACATGTGATAACAGTAGTACCCAACTCCCCCAAATTTTTTCCCTCTTGAGAAGATCAGCTGTGATTTGCAATATGTTATTTATATTAGAGAGGGACACTCATGACTGTGAGTTGAGAACTGATGAGGAGCCCAGCTCCAAGCTGTCTCACACTGAAGTAAAAACCCAGTTCGCTTTTGAGAGAGCAGCCTGTGATCTCCCTGGAACTCATCTCTTCTTGTTGCCACTGTGAATGACAACTGAGTAAGTCTGCAGTGGGATCTCAAGAGGCAGAAGCACAGGGCCTCTCAGCAGCAAAACACCTGCTTCTCCAAAACAAGTGATGGTGCTTGCTGATGGCAAAGTCCTATTCAGGAGGAAAGGAATGTATGGCAAGCTGCTGTTTCAGCCTTCCTGGCAGCTCTGTTTATTCTCAGAGGAATAAGGAAGTGGTAGAATCCATACCTATGTAGGTGATCCTTTCCAAGGCCTATCTATTCTTCCTGATAAATACTTCCTCTGTCCCTGTTGGTGTAGTTTAAGCTCAATATGTCGCAAACTTCCCACTGTGGACGTAGGCCTGGATTCATTCTGCCTAAGCATTTAACTCAGGGTTTCACATCATCATGAATGGTGCAGAAAGTGCTGATGGGGATTAACTCTCCATCTCTTCCAGAAGAAAGAAATAGGAGCCAGATTCAAAACTAACAAAAGAGAAGTGTTCTTCATGCCATTTGGTTGACTTGTGGAACCCCTTGATAAAGAATATTAAGGACTTTGTGTAGGTTCAAGGGGAAACTGGACAAGTATCTGGAAGAAAGATTCTCTGAGTCTTAAACAGATCAATGAACAGCATCAGGCTGAGGAAACTACCTGAGCGGGAAGTAGCTGGACACTGAGAATATTAAGGAGAAACTATTTTTGCTTGCCTTAGTACCTATGCATCTGTGCCTATTGGTGTGGAATAGAGGATACTTGGGCTGGGATACAGCTCTGGCATGAAGTGGAATGGCTGTTGGTGTCTGTATATAATGTCTGTAGGACACTAAGGCATTGGTCTCTATCCCCAGGGAGAGCAGGAGTTTTCAGGCAGCAGCGCATTTCTCAGGAAATGCTCTGAGGTCAGAGGAATAAATCCAGACTAAATATTTTTTCTCTGCTGGATCACAGATTCAGTGGTGCAGGTATGATTTTTGTCAGGCATGCTGGTGACATACAAGCAGCAGCAAAACCCCACTAATGAGCTCAGTATAAGATGCTATATTGCTCTGCTCCCTCCAATAGCTAGATTAACTGTGTGTTTTCTTATACCCTGGAACATGGTCAATAGCAAACCAGAGGGAGCACTGATTTTTAGTAAAACACTTCAGCAACTTACACAGGAATATTATGTAGCAAGTTCTAAAGTGCTTTTCTACTGTTTCCCATCCAAGTGATTTTTCACGGTGTGTTTGGTAAGGAGTTATTAACTGCAAACAGATTTAAGTTCTGAGGACTCCCTAGATCTAAACGGATGATTGTCATTCAAATGCCCCAACATGAATCAACTACAAATGTGAATGTTCACAGCCAGTGCAGTTCATTTGGTAACAAGCATGCATTTAGCATTACACAAAACACAGCCCTCCACCCCCTGACAGTCCTTGCTTGTCCTGGTATTTTGATGGAGAAGGGGGAGGACATTTATTCTTGATGGTGAACTTTAAAAGTATATTTTCTTTTTAAATGCCAACCTATTCCTTTTCCATGTGTGTTTCAAAAATGTCTCTGACACTTTGGCTCAGTACCCAGGTATTCCAGCTGTTATTCTAAGATGGTGGAAATTAAAGTTCTGTTGACTTCGCTGGAGCTTTGCCAGTTTTTCTCAGAGGAAGATTTTATTTCATGGAGCCTAGATCCAACACATGCACTGCAGACACTGTGGGTGCTGGGTGGTAATATACTGATGCCAGTAGCTGGAATGACTGGGGAAGGGAAGTTCCACTGTGTGGCAAGAGTTGTGGTTCTGACCTTTGATCTTCGTATGGAAATTAAATCTTCGGACTGTCTCTTGCAAATGTAGAACTGTGTTAGACTGGTCTTTTATAACTCAGAATGATGTGTTAAAGGGTTGGCAGTGTGTTCCTGATTCCAGGACCCTGATCACTCTGAGCCCAGAAGAGCAGAGGTTTGAAACTTGGCCATCTGAATTTCCTGTTGGAGCCATAGTCTCAGGTCACCTCAGCCTGAAAGCCACTCTCTTTCATGTCGCTGACCTAAAAAAATACCTTAGTTAAGAAAAATTGAAGTGCTGTTTTTTTCTCAGAGAGGGAGTCAGTGCCCCAAATCTGCCCTGCTTTTTCCAACTGTATCATCTTTCCTATTGAAAGTCACTGTGTCTCCTTCAAAATTTTTTATCCTTTAACACCTGTTGTAGTATTACGACAAAAGGATATAACCAATTGTTCCAGCAAGCACAAAGCAAGAACTAATGTAGGTTTCATGTCACAACAACCTGGGTATATAAGTAATGAATCCATTTGCAAGGTATCTGCTGCACTCATGGACAAGTAGTTCCCAATCCTGACTATATTTAGTTGTCTCTGTGCATAATCCTGCTGCAGACACTGAAGTTAATGATAAATCTCCTATGCATTTCGCTCTGTGTAGGTTGGGGCCCTTATATATGAAGGGTTTATCATTGCAAATTTGCTGAAAGCACCAAACCCTCACAGCTCGTATGTGCCTCATTTTCAGTCCTGCAGAGACATTATAATACCATGTTTATGGTAACTGAGTCATTCCCATGACAACAAATGGAGTCAGAAATACAAGATTCTGACCTTGCTGTGTGATCAAACAAAACAGAGAAGCTGGGCATCAAAGACAAAAGTTCATCAAACACAAATACCTATAAACCCAGCAAGCAGGTGGGAGAGAAGCAGCAGATAAAGACAACATATTTCTCCTTCTCTGAAGTTCTGCCTCTAGGTAAATGTACCTCCACAGGTTTTCTAGTGCTAGGGTTAGCCTAAGTATCTTCCACTGCAAAAAGCTCCAAGGAGAGAAAACAATAGCTTGTTAATAAAGTCATTTCATGTAAATCCTTTCTGGAGGATGAGCTGTGAAAAGCAATAGTATTTTACAGGTTCTTCCAGTGTATCTAAAAGCAAGGCACTTAAATATGTTTCAATCTCATCCCATTTCTTAGAATTGCATTAATGGTCTTTGCTATAGAAATCAAGGCAGAGTCATAGACCTGTTCTGAATCGAATGCTGGATTGGTAAAAGACTTGGAGCAGGAAAAACATTAGTGGCTCACTGGCATGTGGTCATCACAGGAAACCATCGACAGATCTGAGAGATCATAAGACAGCTGCTCCCTGGGCTGTAGCAGGAACAGAGACAAGGCACAGCTGGCAAAGCCCACATTTCCCACCAGTTCATAGGCAGAAAGAGGTAACTGGGAAGAGAGGTGTTGCAGCTGGTCTGGCAATTAAATAACAGTTTCAGATTAAAGTAGCTTTCAAACCCAATGCTAAAGGATTGACAGCAGTAAACCAAAAGTATTAGGTGCTGCTAGGAAGACTGGTAGTCCTCACAAGAGGTCGACTTGTAATTCCCACTCTGAGTTTGTGCGAGTATTTTTGAGACTTCCAGTCATAATGAACTACTGAACAGTCAGTCCCAAGATCCTACCCTTTACAACATCAGCACTTAGTTTGCCTTAGTAGTAGAACACAGAGCATGGTTTGAATTGTCCTAAGGCAGAGGTAACATGAATCTGATCTTCCACCAACAGAATACAGCTGATAATATGTACAAACAAACTGTTTTGTGCTTCTGGAGTCTGGAAAAGGTCTTTTTCCTTATAGATGGGTCACTATGATAAATGTATTTGCCATACTGCTGTATATTATGGATGCAATGAAGAATCAAGAATGAGAAATAGTCTATGAAAACAGAGCTGTCAATGACAGTCCAGTGGTTTAACAGTGATTACTCCCAGGAGTGGCTGTTCCAAGCCCAGACAGGTTGGACCAAGAGTTGTGTCTGTTCCCCTTGTGCATAGCGGTTTTAGTGTTGACTGTAAACAAAGAAGCCCTGTGGGTTTTGTTCAGCCTGTAGGCTGATGAAATCCAGGGGAGATGAAGGATGTCAAGTCTGGACTCCAGGACTAGACAAAGGAAAGTCTCATTAGTACAGCTACTTATGTCTGGAACTTCAAGAACAGGGCAAAGAAGGAGCAGATGACTCAGTGAGACAGGTTGGTGAAGCTTTGATTTTGTGGGTAAATGATTTCTGTACCCAGGGAACTTGCCCCGTGGTGCTCAAAGTCAGTTCCATGTACACCCTGGCATGTACACTTTACCCACTGCCAGTTCCAGTGTTGGGGATATGAGCTTTTATTGGCCTCAGCATGCAAATTACAACCCAGATACCAGAAATGATAGAACAAGCAGCTGTTGCTCTGCTGCCTCTACATCTGCCTGACACAATAATTAAATCTCATCAGCAATTTGATATAATGGAAGCTCAACAACTACAACAGAAGGATTTTGCAGCACAACTGTCTCATGATGTGTAACTGCAGCTATATATTTGCCTCATAATTAATTCCGTAAGCATTTATATAGCGCTAGAATGGGCTGCGTAATTTAGAAAGCAGGGGAAGAGATCGTTAAAAATAGCAAAAGGCATAATTACATTTCTCTATCATCAATCTCCTCCTTATCTTCTCTGCTGATGTTTCCCGTAGACTATCCATGGTGGTGCTGTAGTGGGATGAAGGCATTGCCTGCTATGCATCCCACAGTGGCCAGAAGCCCTAATTTTGCTGCAGCACTGACATTGCCTGCATCTTGAACACAACAAATTCACTTCCTTTTGTGGAAAATGTGGGTCCCACTTTAGTGGAAAATGTTTTGTGCTGATATTTGTGGTGTAGACTGGTACCTAATGTAGCTGCATTAAGGGCTGCATTTATGATCAGAGTTTAATTCCTTGTTTGATGAAATTAACGGGTTATTGAGCCCTTTTCTTCAGGATTCTCTTACAGATAGTTGACCTTTTTTTTCTTTTTTTTTTTGGGGTGGGGGAGAAGCTCATGTAATGCCGGTTATTGGCAGGAGTTACCCAGGAATCTTGCCAGTGAAAATCTCCCTTCTTAATTAAATTTTTCTGAATTCTGTAGCCACAAATGTTCTCTCCTGGTCATGCTAATCCAGATTAGATTAATGATGTTAACTGAGCTACTCTAGATTTGCACCAGCATAAAGAGAAGTGTAATTGGGACTCTTTGTGTGTCCCCCCCCATAGGTGCATAGCAATAGATGCAACTTTAATGTCTTCTTCCCTGTCAGCGTTGCGTTACACTCACTCTTTTGCATCATATAGAATTTTAAGATGAGCCTGGTAAGGTACAAGAGGTACTGAGACAGCCTGCACTGCAGGGCCTTTATTCTGACCTCCAGCTTTGTAGATTCCAAAGCCAGGATCCAAAGCATGTTGCAGCTGAGGAGATGACTGTGAGCTGGATGAGCTGCCAAAGAAGCTCCTTCGTGCTGATGGAGAGCAGAAGGCTGGCTCCCCTCTCTCAGGCATCAGCATTCTCTTTTACTGACTGCAGAATAACTAAAGCAGACCTGCTGTGCTGTGTGCTGGTTGGGAAGGAACCAGTCAGCAGCTTGATTGTGAGCATTTGTAACCACCACTTTGTAACTGGAAAATGGACCTGCAGGCAATTGTTTTCTTCTAGAAGGTCAGCAGTGTTTTCCTTCTAGAAGACAATGGATTGCCACAGTGAATTCTTGAAGATAGCAAAAGATTTTCCTAAAAGAGATAATTTAACTACCAGCCTCAGTCAGCATGCCAAGCACCCAGGCTGGATCCTAGGGCAAGGACAAAGGTTGTTCTGACACTCTACCTGGGGAGTTTGATGTATTTGAAATGGACATCCCCAGTACTTTATTTCTCTGAGTTGCTCCTTGGTTTGTGTCTTTCAGAAGCGCTCTGGAGGCGTGTGCTCATACCTGCATCGAGTGTGCTGGGCAGCACTACCACTGCAACTACTCCTCTTGCTCCTCCTGCTCCTGGCCTTCCTCTTGCCCCTGGCAGAAGAGACCCACAGCTGCACGCTGGCCAACAACTTTGCTCGGTCCTTCAAGTTGATGCTGAGATATGAGAGCCCACCCCCAACTTAACTTCTTGGCGTGGCACAAGGTGACTGTCAGAAATACAGACTCTCTGTTTCTAACAATCGCAGCTATTGTAGATTTTAGGGCTTCTAACAAGGCCGTCACATCAACTAGGTAGGTGACATAAGTGCAACATAAGATTAGTCCAATTTAATCAGGTATTTGAGCAAAATTAATATTTTTACAATATTTTATTATTGTATTTATAATATGTATATAGAGATTGTGTATTTTATGTGTATGTATGTACATATATGTATAAATGCATATCTGTGGTCAAACTAACATCCACCATCCACTCATCCACTGTTTGAGGATAACCCTGCAATGTTTCTGTTTCTACCATCTTTCAGCAAGCAATACTGAAGGATGGTTTTGTTGTGGGATTTTTTAGGTGATTTTTAAAATCAGATTCTTGTTGTTTACATCTTGATCTGGAGTCAGATCAAGTATGGGAACATGTGGGCATGCACCACAGTGCAAACTGGAGAGCGGGCACTGTAGAATCATGTTTGAATACAGTGGTTGACATTCAGCCCAAAGGAAGATTTGGACTCTTCTATTTAAAATCCTGAGCTACTTTTTCAGTATCTGGATACAGGGATTGCAGAAACTAATGGAAATCTTTCTACTGACTTCAGTAGGAGTGGGGGTGGACCTCCTCTTGTTCTCTTTTTTTACCAGATTTCTTTTCCAATTACTGTGTTCTTCAGCCCACCTGAATCAGGAAAGGTAGAATACAGTAGGAAGAAAGCTGGGGAAAAAAGAATATATTTTTTTAGCATCTCTTTAGCAGGAGAACTTTTAAAATCAGGTCATAATTTTCTGAACAAATTTGCGAGCACTGAACAAAACCTTGTATCGGCAATCTGGTCTGTAAAAAGCAATGGGGTCTTTTTGTTGTTTGTGGAGTTTTGTGGTTTGGTTTGTTGGGGTTTTTTACTTTATAAAGAGGTGTTTGGTAACGGATCATAAAGCCTGAACAGTGGGATGCAGCCTGGCTCAATGTCAGCAAAGGAAAAGTCAGAAGTACGTTAATAATACCACCCTGGAAACATTATTATGAACATGTTCTAGGATGTTTTTATATTAATGGTTTATTGAAATTATGTAAACTGATTGTATCAAAGAAAGTGAAGTATAGATTTCTATATAGTCTAAACTCTAAAATTATGACAACTTGTCATTTAGTTACCTAACCTTATGGCTGATTTATCAAATCTTTGAATGTATATTTTAACATTGCCTTTTAATGTAAAAGCCATTCTCACTTTACTGTGATGAAGTCATTCTTAGTGGTGTTTTACCTACTTGATTCCTGAAAGAAAAGGTAATTTCTAAAAATTTTTGCCATTTCCAAGAGCTATCCCTTATTGTCTCATGTTTTTAGCCACAGTAGTAATCATAAAAAGAAAAAAAAATCAGCAGCCTCCTGGCTAGATTGCAGCAGGGACTTGTCTTCTGAGTATCAGTATGGGGTATGCAGTGTTGTTTTCCAAATATGTTCCAAAATAATATAAAATCTGTTGTGCAAGTAAATTATGTAGTAGCTGGGAGACTGAAGGAAGAAGTCAACTTATTTAACAAACCCTTTAAAGTTTTGCTGACGAAGAAAACTTGGGTAAAATAGGGAGATGGAGCAGCAAGGAGCTCATTATAGGCACAGAATGAGGGAGAACAGGCAGCGTGAAAGCAGAGCAGCTAAACAGAGAAGAGAGGTGTGCAACAATTTATAAAGCCCAAAAAAAGGAGTCACAATTAACACAGAGGACAAAAATATAGCCTTTCTGAAGGAAAAAAATCTCAGAATCTTTTTTTGGTTCCATCTCCCTGCTACAGTATTGGCACTGTTGCATATTAAACAGCTTTTCTTCAGTAAGATTTAAAATGGGGCAAGAAACAAGGACTCTACTAGTGTTCTGAGGAGACTCTTCCATCCCCAGGACCCTGTCACTCTGCTCCTAATAATATTTCTGGCTACATTGGGTTTACCAGTTGCATTAAAATGCCAACATTCTGTTAAAAGCATAAAGGAGAGTGGAAGTTAAGAGAAAGAGACCAGGGATGGGGAAGGCAATCAGTCAGAGTGCAAGAGCAGCATGAGGAGGAGCTGAGCTGATGAATTAAAACCTGCCTGTCAGGAGGTAGCAGAAGAGCTCTCGAAGCAAGCAGAGGGGGACTGGAAACAGAAAGGTGAGGAGGGTGGATGGATGCTGAGCAATAAGACATTCACATTGGAAAGCAAAGGAAGGCCTATGATTTATTTCATGAAGGAGCCAGGTGTAGAAGAGCTATAATTTGTCAGAGAACGAGGCAAATGAATTCTTTCTTTGCAACTGTTCTATCTGTCAGAGACAGATAGAACAGTTGGCAGAGGTGGCAGAGGACATACCTCCCCCTCTCTGATTATCTATGCAAGTGTCATGCACATTCCAACAATGTTCCTCTAAAAATTCCTGCCAGCCCTCAGGGAAGAAACCCCTGTGGCTGCCCAGCAAGGAGCTAATCATCACACACATCTCCATTTCAAATTAAATCCTCCAGTAGAAAAGAAGTGTGGGGGAAGAGGGGCAGTAACAAAACCGTCTCTGTGTGGTTGTGGATACATGTAGGTGTGCACACACTTTTCTGTGACATGGCTACATTGCACTTCTCTGAGTTGCTGAGCTGTTCCAGGTGATGAAAGTAAAATACCAGTAAGAAAGTAAAAATAATGAGGAGTAATAAAGCTGCAAGTGAAAATCTGTAGGGAGATAGAAAATTTTTTTCTATGAAAGCACAAAATCTCACATCACGTTTCTTTCTGCCCAGCCTTCTGCTCTGGGTGATTTGTATGGGTTCACAAATGCATTTGACACCACAGGAGTTTGCAACTGGAGGAAAAAATTTCTACATGGAAGATTGTAGGAGAACAACTGCATTGTCACCTTGATTTGTCAGTGTTGTGGCAGGTTTAAAAAAAAAATAAAGGAACACAACTAAATTAGAAACACACTTTTCCTGCTGGGATTGCAATCAGTTTATTCTGTAAGTTCCCTGTCTGTAATCTTGGAAATTTTTGCTTTCAATCTCAGTCGATCCATTCTCATTAACTTAAGTAATCAAAATATCTCACAAAAGTGATGAATATTTCTACTTCTTTGCAATGAAAACTACCAAAGCACAGGACTTTAACATTCATATCAGTGAAAACAATTTAACTCTTTCATAATGTCATTGACCTTACCTGTCCAAGGCAGGAGTGAGATTTTTCTAGGAAAGAAAGAAGTAAAAAAAAAAAAAAAACAAACCCAAAAGTATGCTTGAAATGTAAATGCAAAATTTGCTTTCTTTTTTATTCTCTTGTGGGTTTTTTCTGAAAAGTTTGTGATACTGATTCCTGGAAGTGTATATAAGTATTAATCAAGTCAGTAATTGGAATAATGAAAACAAACTGCCAGTCCAGCTTCCAGGAAACTGTTCAAAGCTCAGATTCCTCAAAACACAAACTAAATCATACTGTTTCCAAATCAGTCCTTAAAATCTTGAGTGCAGTTCTTTCTCTTTGCTCACAGACGATTTGGTGGTTATGCTCTCACTTTTGTGCCTGTAAAATCCCCAGCTCATACATCTCTGACATCCAGACCTAACTGAGGTGTGTCATAGCTCAGGTTCAGACTGGGGCCACTGCCTTAACACATCCCTTGCCAAAACCTGGGATGCACAGAACAGCTAAGCATCCAAAACTAGGACTTGCACTACTTTACCCTAATCCAGATCCAACCACTGTCAAAGGGTACTAAAACACTCTAAATTATTTCAAATATGTTTGAGGTTGCAAATTGTGCACCTGACTCAGGCCACATAGCCTACACTCCATGCAGACACCCAGCCTGTTCACAGAGCAGAGCCCTTACATGTCTCTCCCAGCTCTTTTGCCTGCACTGTTGAACTCAGTATTTGATTGACCATATTAATGACTCTTCAGTGTTGCAGGCAAAAGCCTGCACTCCATTGCCCATGCATTACAGTAAGAATTCTGTGCAGCCCCAAAGGCACACTTCAGACCCAAGCTTTGGCATGAAAGCAAGCCTAATTTGTAGATTGTAATTGATTTTGAAGCCAGATGCTTTCAACAGAATTTTTCCATGACAGCAATACATTGAGGTAGAAAATTGCTATTGTGCCACATGTCTATTAATAGCCCTTTTTCTAATTCCAGCTAGCAATTTAAGTGGTATTAAGTGTTATTTATATATGCCCTCTTCAGAAATCTCTGTATGAAAAACATGTTCAGTTCTAAGCACACACATTTAAAATGTTGTATTCCTCTGCTAGCACTGAACCTCCAGAACAGTCATGATTTCTGCCAAGTGCTACCTTATTTGTAATGATTGAGACAGTTACAAAACTCAAACATTTGAGGTTGTAAATAAAATGACTAGCTTAACTAATAAAACCAACTAATGATCACTGAATAATTTTGAGAGCTTTTAGAGTGGCTTTCTGCTTCTTCTTAATCCCTTTTGTTGGAATAGTTGAAGACCTCAGAGAGAAGAAATGTCTCCAAAAATGGCCATTGCTAGGATAGACACACGCTTGTCAGAAGAAATAGTATGTCCTCTTTAGCTGCTCTAGGACCTCGGGAGTTTGCTCCATCTGATCTCCTCTTCAGTATTAAATAGGGAATGGTTTACTTTGATGTGTGTGCATACACATCTCATTAGCATCAAAGAGATTTGAAGAGTGAATTCATGTACAAGAATTCTTTTAACTTGTGTTGACAAGAGAGTACATCATCCTCTTTTGTTCAGAAAAAAAATAGAACTGCTGTGTGACAGAGATTCCCAGAGCAAGCAAAGCCTTTTGGAATAACTGAAGATTGAAATTAAATTGTCCACCATAAGAAACTGAAGAAATAGTTTTGCCTTTCAAGAAATTGTGGTGTAAAACCCCCAATAAACATATCTTTGCCAGGTATCATATCTGGCTTTCAAGTCAGAGGTTACGTACCCAGCTGGCTGTAAGAACTGCTTTTGGAGACTTTACTACCTGTTGGACAGTACCATTTGCTAGTCTTTAGCTGGAAGCGTGTGCCCAACAAACTGTATCAGCTGGTTCCAAAGTCACTGGGGGCTGTCAAGGATATTCTTAGCAGTTCTCAGATCACTGACCTGCTCTGAGCCATTGCAAGTTTATTGCATTAATCTAGCTGTCAATGTTTGGCAACTCTCAGAAACCAGTTTATTAAAATACCAAAGATAGTATTTCTGGTACAGATAACATGATTCATGTTGAGAAACTAATCTTATTACTTTTGCCATATTTAAACAAACATATCTATTGGTTATACTGGAATGTAAACAGCTTAGTCGTAGGTGTTGGGTAACTGTGGCATGTTTTAGACACAAGGCATTTTGACTTGTACATGTCTGTTTAAGAATTATGGATTCATGTTGCACTTGTTCAATGGCAAAACAAAACAAACCAAACATTCTTGAATGTAGCATTTAAAAACCAAAAAACAAAACCAAAAAACCCCAAACAACAAAGCAGGATGGGCTAATCTGTCATACAGTTGATTTTTTTTATTATCTCTTGTCTGTGCAATTTAAAACATGAATGTGTGTCTACAAGAGAGTTATCACTAGATCTGGAAAAAAGAGAAGATATATCAGGAATATACCAATTCAAACAGTAGCCTAACTGGCACCTCTGTTTTCTAACCTGCTTCAGCAACTGCCAGATTTTACCTAATTGTACCTTAGGCTAACCACCCTCCTCCTAATAAAGTGTGGGTAAGATGAAACTGCACAGGTTAAGGTACAGCATCCCAGTGGAGGCAGCAGGAGACATTGAGGGCATCAAAGGGCAGCCTGATATTCCAATGCAAAGAGGAACATGCAGATTTGGCATAATGAGAGCTGCCCAGGACTAATGACACAGGAACCAGGGCTCGCCATCCTGCCCTGCCAGACAAAATTTTGACAGTGTCCACCAGCACTATTCAGTTTCATGTCCTTGACTGTAGAAGGAGTCATCCCTCAGGGTGATTTGCTCTAGCTGACATTTCAGCCCTGGAGGTGATTTTTCTTTTCATTAAATACAGAATAAACTGCTAAATAAAACCCCTTAGTGACAGATTAATGGTAAGTGGTGGGCGCTGATACTCCAGGAAAAGATACAGGAAACACTATTGTAGATAGAAAGCTAGTCATGATGGTCTCTGTTCAATCCTTATGAGTTAGAAGCTCATTGTAGAACTGAAGTGGGAGTTTTTCTGTTCCTTTGCAAGTAAATGTCAGGTGTTGCCTTTAGTCTTCTGGATTTTGGGGGTGAGGCTGTTCAGTGCCTTACTGAATGCTAGTGGTTTTCTGGCTTCAGAGCTGTTTACAGCAGAGAGCTCCACATTCTTCCTATGAGTTCTGTGGAAAAGGTATTCCCCTGAATTGGTTTTGAAACAGAAACTTTTTGTTTTGGGAATGTGGATAGTTTGGTTTGATTTTCCTTCTTTGGTACCTTTGTGTTGAATCCAAGAAAGCAGAAAGATCAGCGCTACCCTCTCCAGGCCATGCTTTTGTCTTTCCTTCTATGAGAGCAGAGGAGGTTTGGCTTTGCCTCCTTCCCAAAGTAAATTGTCCCAGTCTTTTATGCTTCTTTATCCTGATACCGTTCTTCCACACCCTAGATCATTCCTGTCACCTTACTCTTAAGTGTTTCCCATGGCAGTTCTTCCTCAATACCTGGAGCAAAAAAATCTGGTCCAGTTTCAATAAATTTAAATTCAATAAAATTTTCCCCCATTGCAGTTCATTCTGCAGGTGCTCTGCCTGTTTCTGCTGCCCCCTGTGTCAACACAGCCTTCACCACTATCTGAGGGGACTCTGGTCCTGGCTAGCCATCTCTTCCAAGTCTCCTGGCCCCATCCTGTCTTTATGTACCTTCCATTTTGGCTTAGGGACTGCCCTTAAGATGCACATCTGCAGACAGGAGTGGGAGAGTGTTGCTTAGCAAACAATTATTAATAATGAAAGCCTTGCCATTAACACTGTTCATAGCCTGCCCAGAACCTTTTCTCCTCTCTAAGCAGGTTTTGATGTGTAATCCAATTACTGAGTGCAGAAAATTGCCCCTTAATCAGTGCAGAGGGCCAGTGTTTCAGTTTCAGCTCTGTTATCCTCGCATTGTCACCGCCAGGGTAAGCACTCACAGCTGCTGGGCTGGGGTGAGGGCTCCGGGGTATGTACCCTTGAGCTGCCAGGAGTGTTTGAGTGTCATTGTTATACATCCAAAATAAGCCCCGACCTGTTTTTTGAGCTGGGAGGAAAAAAAAAAAAAAAGAAAGAAAGAAAAGTAAAGTGGTCACTTTTAACAAACTGATTTCACAACTCGTTTATCAAGTCCTATAGCAAACCATTTATTTTAGCTCCTTTTTGCTCCATCAAAAGCTGTATGTTAAAAGGGAGAGGTGAGTTTGGAAAGGTTGGGAACAGGCTGCAGTGCCACCCACCCTCACCAGCGCTTTGCTGGGAGGCCTCCTGCCAGAACTCAGGGGTAGGAGCTGTTACTCCTCCTGGGGTGACTCCCGCCTTCAAAATCAAATTCTTTCTTTTGTCATGTCTAATAAGCATTGACTGCCACATACTTTATTTCACTATAGNAGGAGCATAATTATTGTTCTACTTAAACAAAGGTGACATTCCACTTCAATGTAACTTTCAAGTGCAGCTTTTAAGAGAAACTGTCCTAAAGGGAAGCTGAAAGAGTTTAGAGGTATATGTTTTAATGAGCTTTATTAAACTCTGAATTTGAGTTTCAGTCTCTAGGGCAAAAAACACCCAAGATGATTTTCCCATCACCTTCCCAGATCAAACCCTGTAAGAACTTAACCTGGGAGGCATTGCTTGAGCACTGGCTATTTCCGAAGGTATTTGGAATGTTGCATGTGCTAACTGTGTGTCTGTCTTCAAATGTCAGCCTCTGTTTTGTACATAGGCTTGACTGGAAGGTGAAAGACACTCCTTTGTCTCGCTCCAAGACCCTGATGGTAATTTTTACCTTATGGATGTTTTCTCTTTCGTCAGTGTGGCTCCTTTAATTTTTTTTTCCCTGTAGTTTGTGTTAATTAAGTTTATCGGGTGACTCCAGGAAGGAACACTCCATCTGCCCAGCCTCAGATCTTCTTTTCCAGCAAAATATCTTCTTCTCATTTGTTTACTTGACTGTACTGGACCACTGTGAAGCAATTACACAAGCAATAATGCAGGTGTTGCATTTTTCTGTCATTGCCTTTTTAGACGCAACTCTCCATTGACATGGAAAAGTGGTAGGAGACCCAGAAGCTGCATTATTGTTTACTAGCAATACAACCCATATGCAGTGTTTTCACAGAGTTCCTCACTCCTCAGAGCAGCTGGCTGTCTCAGGCTCAATTTAATTCACAAGGCTGGATTGTAAGCAGTTTTGGATCCCTTCACCAACACTCCATCAATCTTACTTCCATGAGTTTTTGTGCTTTTGTTTAGTTTCAAACTAGAAGAAAGTTTAAAGAAATGTGCTAAGACTCCCATATAGGGCAAGTAAGCATCTCATATATTTCACAAAAGTTACAACAAAATGAAGGGTTTTAGTCTCACACTGAACAGAACTAATAAGAACTTCTAACTGATATATTAAAAAGTTATTAAGAACAGCCTGGAGTGAAGTTTCTGCAATCAAACTGTTCTCTGCTTTTAATTTAAAAATCAGCAAATACTAAGGTACATTTTGCCACTTTCTTTTAGAAGTGACCTGGAATTAAAATTTGAATCCTCCCTAACAGGAGGTTTATTGATGTGAATCTAAATTGCATCGGTATGTCCAATGTTAGATCACCTGCCTGTGGGCAGAGGGAAAACCAAAGGCTGTTCACAAGAGAAACTCATGTTATGAATGGTTTTAAAATTCTTCAGCGCTCCTATCCACTTCCAAATGTCAGTAATGGGGAGGATCAGAAACCTTCCTGTGAACCCTGTCATTTTGCATGTTGAAATCTTGGCTTGAATTCAGGTCTCCACCTCAGCTTCTTGTCAATGTTAATAATCAAGTAGAACAAAAACCTTAAAGGCAATTACAGCATGAACATCTCTTCTTGTTTATGTATAGTAGCTGATAGCAGAGTCTGCAATAATAATCTGTGTTTATACATGTGCTGTTTAATGTAACAGTTGGGTACAAAATACCTTTTAACTGTCACAAGAAAATAACTGGATTGATGTCACTTTTTGCTTGTATGAATATAATTATTTGCCTTGCAGGGACCAGTTCCACTTTTGTCATGTTATTTATGATTTTTAAATGCAATTGTGATAAATTAGGCTCGTTTCTAAGATAAACAATACTGGAGCCAAGCAGCTGTCTCTGTACATGTGCATGTTATCACAGCTGATATCAAGTCCAAGTCAGACTCCTTGTCTTGCTTGGACCTTTCTTTAACCTTTCTGGCTTATTCAGGGAAATGTGGACCAGTCTGTTTTCTTATGAAAAATATGGCTTTGTGAAAAGCTGAACTTATTTTTTAAATCCTTTCTTTTCTGATTCAGAAAGACTGTAACAATCATATTTTTCTAAACTGCCTATTGCTTGTGTTGGGAAATTACATATAGATATATATTTTACTCTACAGATTTCCATGTACTTTTGGAACTCTTTGTTTTCATATATATCTTCCTATTTGCTAGAATTAGCTCAAAAAGCTGCAAGCTTCTGTATACTGACTCTGTGAAATTCTATAAAATTGCAGCTGCATAAAAATACTGACTTTATTTTTTATGTAAATTGTTAGAGCTAAGTCATCCTTAGTGTTATGCCATGCAAGATGTATGGAAAGAAATCAGGTCATTGTTTAGAAGGCTGGACAGCGTTATGTGACACTTCCTAAAAGTCTCAGCTGAAAGTCAGGAGCATTTATGCTAGAAATTGTACCATTTTGGACCCTGATTCTGTAGTTTTTTCACAGTGTTTAGAACCTTATTTCAAAATTAGTGCCATGAGATATCATGGGAAATATTAAAAATAAGAGCCTATGATGTGTGACTAGCTGTGAGAGAACAAGGCCCATTTCTAATGAAGAACGGGGCCTTTTAACTAGTTAAGAGGCTATGTTTTGAGTATTTCAGGACAACTTGCTGTGTTCTTCTCTGGGATGTAGACTCCTCATGTGTATTCTGGATTTATTCCATAGCTGAAATGCCAGATTAAATAGATTGAAGCCCCATGTGCAGATGAACATAATAGTAAGCTGAGCTGAAATATTGCAGAAAATGGCCTGATTTCATTCCTCAGAGCAATAGTTAAAGTAGCTCACAGCCTTGGCTTCTTTGCACCTGTGAAGCAGAGGTTCTTGCTTTGTACCTCAGCTATGGCATAACATGGAAGGATTTCTGCTCTCTGCCTGGAAAATACTGTCTATTCCTCATCCTTGTCAGAGCATAATATTTTCTCAAGTAAAAAAGTCTGATTCTTCAAGACTCATCTGGGAGTTAAGGGGCAGCTGGAACCTTCTGTGATCCGGCAACATTATTCCAAAAGTTTAGCCCTCAATGACAAATAAAATACGATGTGACTTTGCTGTTTGCAAGTAGAATGAAGAGACTGGAAATTCATCACTCCAAGCCCCAGCCTTATGACTGTTCTGTGATGCTCCACTGTTACCAATGAACTATGTTGAATCGGATTATAAAATCAGAGTATTTTATTGCATGTGTCCTTCTTTGAAATAAAAAAATAGTTGTATTTGATGTTGCAGTTATAATGCAGTAAATAAACACATGTACATTTCTTTTTAAGGACTTTGAAATTATTCTGGGGGATGGTTGCACATTTTTGCTGTGCTTATTTCTTACCATCAGAGTATGTGGACTGACCTAGAAACAACTAGAACAAGTGAAGCAAGGATAAAATTTCCTGCTGCCTGCCTCTCTGCTCAGGTAAAACTGGAAGATGGTTGTGCTCAGTGTACCTACTTCACTCTAGTCCTTTGAGATTTAATAGAAAATGTCAGCTTTTCTTGCAGTTCTTTAAATAGAATTCAGCTGGACCCAAAGAAAATGTGAATTTGCTAAATCATATTATGATTCAGTATGATTTCTTATGGCATTGGCCTCTTACGCTCTCTGTGGGTTTCCTCTCAATCCCAAACCTACTGAGGCAAAGGGGAGTGTTTTTGAGACCCTCAGGTTTGAAGTTAACACCAATCACATGTAGCGAGCAGGCAATGCATTAGCATAACCACTGCTGATTTCTCTGAAGAGTAATCACTGCAGCATGTATGTGCAGATGCACAACTCTCATTAGCACCCAGGTAACTGCTGGTTTCTTTCCAGAGTCTTTATGAGACAGAGACTGCCAGGATCCCTGACATCAAGGGCTCCACATTTCTGAACAAGTAGAAAACCACTACAACTTTTTGGTGAACCTTTGGACTGGGTTCCCTGTTATGAACACACTGAGCTTTATCCAGGTTTTTGACATCTCTCCAGTATTTGTTCCATGTGATCTTGTGCCTTCCTGTGAGCTGTGTCCTGCTAAGCCCCCAAAAGTACAAATGCAGACACTTCAGCTGATCATAGTTGTGTCAAGGTCAGAGCAGCAGCCCAAATCCCTCCCAGAAGAGAAAGGGGTAAAACAAGCCCAGGGCTGTAGGAACAGCAGACTGTCCTGGTGGGACAGTTACATTCCTATTAGGACTACAGTTCGTGCACAGAAGAAATTTCTGTTCTTACAGGTTTTTGGTTTTCTTTTGCAATGCATTTTTTCATCTTGCAGTTCATTTTTTGTGGAGCCAGAAAGTAGGCTGCTTTGTGTAAATCAGGGTTCTTCTGGAACCAGCAAAAAAACTTGGGCTTCATTTTGTCCCAGACACTGTACAAAGACCAGGAAAGACCTTTGTCTAGCAGGGAGGAGAAGTGCCTACAAACAGATAAAACAGCTCATACTTGTATAGGGAATTAATATTTTGTTGCCCAGGTTCAGCCTGCAAACAACTCTACAGCTGATTGGTGGGAGCTGGGACAGTCAACAAGAATTATTATAAACACTTCTAGAGGACAGTGAAATACTCCAGGCAATTATAAATCTCTGAAGTCATATATTACTGGAGAAACACCTGTTTTAGATAGCAGTGCTGCTGCTCAAGGATGGAAGTTTAGGTTGTAGCAGCAAAAGGTGGCAAGTTCAATAAATAAGAATAATAGGGTAAGACCCTCAAGTGGAGTAAATCAGTGCAGCTTCATTGAAGCTGTTGGAACTAAGTCAATTTACAGCAGTAAGAATCTGGCTTGTAGTCAACAGGGATTTTTCAGAATGTTTAAAATCTCTCCATTTAGAGAGTTCTCCTCTGCCTTATGCCTGTGCATTAAATCGTATCCACATGAAAGTCTTTGCTGGTATAATGAGGTCATTTCAGATGTGAGTGTTCATTATATGCTTAGGTAAATTAAGGGGAAAAAATACATCATTAGCAAAGTCTTAAATAAAGGATGGAGCAAGGTTAGCGAGTGAGAACTATTTAAATAAAATCAATCTCAGCCCTGGAGAGTTAATGGGGAGTGGCTTTCTATGGAGAAAGGCTGATGGTGTATTGATGCTGCACAAAGCTGAGCACTACAGCCACAAGAAATTAAAAGCAGGGACTGAAGATTTTTCTACGTTAATATTTCAAGCTTTCTACATTTCATTCTGTGACATACCATGAATGCAGCCTAGGTTTCCAACTTCAGAAAAATGCTCTGATAAACACATATTGCTGGAGCAAATGAAACTGAAGGCTCATCCGGTTTTACCGTAGCACTCGTAGTATTAAGAGGGATTGTAATATAATCCTCTTCAATGAATAACCCTAACAGATGTTATCAGAGTTGCTCTGTACGAGCTGTGGACCTCTCGCTAGAACTCCCTCTGTGGAAGTCCAGTTCATAAATTGTCCTAATGGGCTGCCTGCCTCGTCCTGCTGCTGGTGCGGCATGAAAAGGAGGTGGTTACCAGCGGCCTTGAAAGCCGGCATTATTCCCATCTGTTTTTCATTACAATACTGCTAAATATTTCATGCTTTTTGTTTTACAAACAAGTAAGAGCAGAACTAATCTTTTTGTTTAATGTTCCTTGATTGACGTTTCAGGGAGGAAAAAAAGTTTTGGGTTTATTTTGATTTTTTTTTTTCTTTACTTCAGATCTGCAAAAGCTTTTAATGGAAGATAGAGCAGATTTCCGTCGACTTTTCTGGTGGGCTTTTTATGGCACCATTGATACAGGAAAAGATATGGGGGAAATTGAGATGATGAATGTGCTGTTCAATCAGCTGGGATTTCTTTGCTTGCGAGGAGATAACTCGATGAAGTGCAAACAGAGACAGGGAGCAGACGTTGACTGCTCGTCAGCTATACAGAAAGCTATCTCTGGCTGGGGCTGCTGGAAAACACAGCAGCTATTAGTCCCCCTTTGCCCTTTCACAGCGCCCTGTCAGAGGGTCCCCAAGCACTGCAGCCAGAGCCATCCATTAAACCATGGGGCAACAAGTTTGTTTAATTGCTGCTTCTTTGCAGGGAGGGGGATGGCAGCCCTGGGAGGATTCAGCCAACATTTTAACCTCATAGTTCCCTAAATTCACACTGAGATGGATGAGTGAAGGCGTTCCTGTGGGCAATCAGCATCCCTGACAGCAGGTGCTGCCTTTGCCCCAGAGGGATATGGGTGACCCAGCTCCACACAGGGACCTCCATCCATAGGGCAGAGGTGAGGGGGAGGTCAGGAGCCTCCCTGGGACATGCTGTCTCCCCTCAGGTGACTTACTGTGGACATGCTGGATGAAGGTTGTGAGCGGTTTCATTCCAATCCCAAGCACACCCTGGCACAGAGCGAGGCCTCTTGGCTGATGATGCTCCACTCAAATGGCAGTGTTGGCTGGATTATCTGGCCTTTGGACAAATATCTTTGTTACAGCACTCAACAGGCTATGTTAGCTGTGAGGCCTAATTACAGGGTGGGCTGAAAGATGTGAAATGTCACTCAGAAAGGGCTAAACACTCATGGAATCATAGAATGGTTTGGGCTGGAAGGGACATTTAAAGATCATCTAGTTTCAACCCCACTGCCACAGGCAGGTACACCTTCCACTAGGCCATCCAAACTGTCTTTGAACACTTCCAGGTATGGGACATCCAAAACTTCTCTGGGCAACTTGTGCCAGTGCCTCACCACTCTTACGGTAAAGAATTTCTTCCTAATATACAATCTATTCTCATTCAGTTTAAAACCATTACCCTTTAGCCTATCACTATCTACCCATATAAAAAGTCCCTCTCCCTCTTTTTTTATAATCTCCCTTTAATTACTGGCAGGTGCTTTAAGGTCTCCCCAGAGCCTTTTCTTCTCCAGGCTGAACAACCCCAACATTCTTAGCCTGTATTCATAGGAGACATGCTCCCATCCTCCTGATCAACTTTGTGTCCTTCCTCTGGACTTGCTCCAGCAGGTCCATGTCCTTCTTATTTTGCGGCCCCAGAGCTGGACACAGCACTCCAGGTGGGGTCTCACAAGAGCAGAGTAAATATTAAAATAAATGTTCCCTCTTTCATCCTGTTGAAGCTTGACCCTGCAATGGAGTGTTGGTGTGCCAGTGCAGATAGTTAACTCACCATGCTACATTTGACCACGGACTCATATTTTTTATAACACTGCACAAACAGAAATGAGATTGTCCAATCCATTCTGGAGGTGAATTCCCTGCATTTATTGCAGGATGAATTTTCCCCTGATGGCTGATGGATCAACCATCCCATCCCTTTCCTCCATAACCGCTGGATTGAATTCAGAGGCAAAAGTGAGTCTTGGGGCCTGACCCTAATGCTTGCCCGCAAATAGGCTTTATAACTTATGCTGAACAAGACACCCAAGCAGTAAAATTGTATACTGCTTTCTATATTATATTTATTTTTTCTAGCATTTTCCTCATGAGGAAACCACTGCAAGGTTAGACTAATTCTCAACAGTCACCTGTGCATTAAGTTCTTTTTACAGCTGAAATACTGACAAAGCTTTACATTGCTGTTCTTGAGTATCTCTCTACAACAGCATGCAAAGGTTCCACGCAGGACTGTTAAAAAAATTGTGACTTGTAACGGCCACAGTTTCTGGTGTTCAATTATTTTCATTGAGGATTTTGACGTTCTTCTTTAAAAATTTCAAATCCAGGAATAGTAAATGCCGACTCATAAAAGCTTAGGAAGTGGGTCGAACCAGAGTGCAAGGCAGCATTACAGTGTCTGATCTGCTGTCTCTGATAATACCCTCACAAGACAAGGGCCTCTCTCTCTTTTTTTTTTTCCCCCATTCCTGAACAAATGAATAGCAGCATGTATGAAATCTCCAGAGGCCATCTGTGACTGTAATTCATTTAGCCTCCGTATTATGGAACAGATTTTCCAGTGAGTTCAAAACTCGGGAAAGGGGGGGAAGGGAACAGTATGATGAGAAGGATCTGTGATCCATATCTAAAAGTAAAAATATTATTCAATTGTCATATTTGATGGATAAAGTGTCTAACGCACCAGGCAAAGCCATAGCAACTAGATAAATATGTTTAAAACATTTAATTTTGATACATTAAGAATGAGTTGGAGCAGGGGCTTATCGACACTGAAATTAAGCAGACATTTCTAAGTTCCTAAAAGCCTCTGATTTTGTTTAGTTTGGAAGAAAATTTGCTGTAGATAACTTGGAAGTGTAAGGGGAAGTTGGACATGGTGCACAAAGGAGCAGCTCTGACAGGTCAGGACTAGCAATTACCTTTCTTCTTCATCTGTTATTTTCCAAGTGCCAGCAGTCCCCCACCTCATTTGCATTAGACCACAAGAGACCTCATGGCAAACTTGCAGACCGTTGGCTTCTGCTTTTGAAATGAAATTAGTATGTTCATTTATGATTTCAGCTGCTGCAAAAATAACTTTATATATAGGGCACTCTCAATATTTCTGTAGTGCTGTTAACATTCAACAATTGTAATTAGTAACACATCCTCACAAACAGCCAATTGGTTATGTGGCTGTAAGCATCAGATTTCCTTTCTGAGTAGTCCCAAGGATGTCACTGAAGCTACAGCAGGAATGAATTCAGTCTCTGGCAGCTGGCAGGGTTTGTGTTTGCACTGTGGGTCATGTTGGTACCCACTGAAGGGTTTTCGTTCTGCACTGGGTTCTGTGTTTCTTCATAAAGTGATACCATGCAGAAGAGGGAAACGGTGCAACCCTCTAAAAGTTGTTTTCTGTAGATGTTTGATCAAGAGTTATGGAAAATGTTCACCTCCACACAGTAATCGAGGGGCTCTGTTGGAGTAGAGAGGAGTGGAGGGAAGTCAAGAGAAGGAGCAGGTTACCTTTTCATCAGTCTGAAATCTATGGAAGGTGCTGCACTGAGCCCTTTACCTGCAGCCCCTGGTACTTATAAAAGCCAACATCAACACCTTCCTCCTAATGCATCAGGCCCTGAAATATCTTTCTCTGAGCCAGTGAAGCAGTGAAGAAGACACACACAACAACTTTCTTTTCCTCCTCTTCGAAGAATTGTGAATGCACTGTCCTCACTTAACTCAGGGGCATGAGCTGAGAAAGGGCAGGGGAAGAGCAGGTAGAGCTGAGCATTAACAGCCTGCCTTCCAGCCTCTGGAGGATTCGCAGCTCCTCAGCTGTGCAAAGCAAGCCAAGTGTGATGGCCTGGGGGCTCAGTGAGCCAAATACTGCTAATACTGCTCCATTACTGCTTTCAACATGACCATCACAGCCCACTAGGGATGAAGTGACTGATGGTTGTATTTCTTTTTCACTCACACATTCACATCTATAGCAGATCAAATACTTTGCAGTGTGCCCACAATGCTGAGTGTACTTTCTTAATACAATACTGGCAAAAAAATCAGTGACAAGTCTTGGTAAAAAACCACAAAAATGGTGCCTTTTTTAACAATTTATTTTTCCATTGGAGAACTAGGTTTTACAGGAGCAACTATACATATGCAATAGGCACTTTTTTTTTTGCGTATATATANGGCAGAAGCAGCAGCATCTCCAGCAGTTAGGATCTAGCCTGGGCACAGCCATCAGCCTGGAGGGGCACAGCTGTGTCAGGGATCTGCTGCCCATGCCTCAGCTTGTTTCCTTGGGGCTCAGCAGAAAAGCCAAATGCCTTCTGCTAATAACCATGTCTAAATATACTTTTAAATAACACTTCCAGTCAGGAATGACATTGCTTATGGTAAGAAATTCAAAGCTGATCTTCTTCCATGTTGTCACTGTCTTGCTGTGATTGGCTCTCCAGCTCTTTTGGCAGCCAGTGGATGAAAAAGTGCTCCTGGCACAGGGGGATGCCCAATCCCCAGCAGAAAAGGCAGAGGCTGCACAGCAGCTGGCCCCAGCCCCGCTGGCAGGCAGGCTGGCAGGGAATTTGGGAGGCTGGTCTCCATCACACATCTGCCAGAACTAACCCATACCCATGGGATCCTTATAACCAGCATTTTTAGCCATTTTCCCTCCAAAACCATTTCCACAGTGTTGTACTGAAGGCAGAGGCCAACAGAAAGCATCTTCTGGCCATGCCCACTGCCACAGGGCACCCACACACTATGTCTCTGCCTCCTGGGCTGTCCCCAGCCACCTCAGGAAGTGCTGGCAAGGGGCAGCACAGCTGCCTGCCAACAACACAGTCCTCTCCAGAGGGCATCTGGCAGAGCTTCAGGAAAGCTAAAGGTTTGATGGAGAGTAAGGTTGAATTTCTGTATTAAAGTAGTCAACCACTGATACTGCCTGCCTGCCATGCTGGAAGGACAGCTGGTGAGTCTGGGTATCTCCTTTCTCTCCAGAGCAGTTCTAAACCACAAGGTTTCATCCCAAAATGAGCAAGCTTGACCACAATTGTCTCCCTGGGGCCAAATTTTGACAAGAGCTGTTCATGCTCCTGTATGCAGTGCCCTTTCAGACAGTGACAAATGGTTTTTATTTGCCCTTTTCTGAGTTATTTTTATGGCATTTTATCCACTAGTCAACTACTTTGGCTTTGCTGTGGGAAGAGCTAAATGAAGCAGTTAGAAAGAACCAGCACAGTGCCACAATATTGCATGGTGTGTTTGGCAGCACTGTCCCCTACTCACTTGGTGTGGCAGAGAGCATGAGCCTGTGAGCTGGCAGATGGGTCACACAAGTAGGAATGGACAATATGAGCATTGCTGGGCCATTCCTCCAGGACAGCAAAAAGGGTCTAATTTCTTATGACAGAAAACAGGGCTGAGACCACTTTCATCCCAGCCTCAGAAAATGCAAGTCAGTGTCCTGGAGAGTTGTATTGGATCAAGCTGGTAATCCAAGGTAGTTGCCATGACTACATGTTCCATGCTCTCACTCTGGATGTCACATTGTCCTGGATGTCTTTGCCTTTACTTGGAATAGCTTGGGTTCCTAAAAACAGGCATTAGCTGTCTTAGGGCACAGGCATCTCTCGCACTTGTGCAAATCTATTGCTACTGGAGAGAGAAGAAACCAGAACATTTCTACCGGCACCTATAGGGTATCTAACAAAAATCACACCCATGTATGCATATCCTGCTGCTCAATCTCTGCTCAGGTGAGCACAGGTAGGAGTCCCAGCAGCAGACAGATGAAGAATCACTTCTGTTTTCAAAAGTGTTGTGTTAGCATCTTGCCTGTGAGGAGCCTGAGTGCACAGACAGCAGTGAGAAAAGCTGGACAGTTTCACAAGCCAACAAGTCCCCATTTTCTGCATCCTGGGCCCACCCACCTGGGAGCCCAGGACCCTTACAGAGAGGTGTATTCCCATAGTGCTGGGCATTCACTCAGTAGAAAGGTGCCAAATGAGAGCAGTTGAGAATGGACTATGATCAGCACAATAAGGGATGATCTGATCTTTTAGTGTTTTGTGTTCTGAGGACTTGGCTGGTAGGACCCTTCTCAGAGAGGCCATGTGCTGACCTTGGATGCAATCAAGTACCTAGTTTATATCTCAAATTTGTATTGTTGCTATGGGAAGACCTTTTGGGGCACATGTGTGTGCATGAACTCACGGGGCTGTGCATGCTTCCCAAGGGAAGGTGGCAGGCTCCATTTCCTCTGCCCCTTTTATACCACAGCCTGAAATATTTGTGTTTAAATTCCATCCCATCGTGCAAAACCTCTTCTGTTCCAACCAGCCAAAACCAGCTGCTATTTCTTCTTTTGTTTGAAATAGCAAAGCAAAACAGTGTTTACTTTAATTCTTGAGAGTGTCACAGATAATCTGTGGGATGGAGTCCTCATTTTCCATGCACTCCAAAACCATGAAGTGTCACGCACAGCTGTCAGTAGTACAAAAAATTAAATCAAGTTGCTCAGCTCAGACAAAAGCAGATAAAAGTTCTATGTGCATTTTCCTGTAAGGGGAAAGGTGGAAGGGATGAGGAGAAGAATCTTAATATAGAAGAAATGTGAGGATTTTAGGCACTCACAAGAGGATAAAAGAATCTGAAATCTGCCAGTAAAGAGGGATCTGTTGCCTTCCTGAAGCATGGGGATATAATTACTCTTTTTTCCTCCTGCTTCATTATAAAGCAACTATTGCAGAACATAAATGACCTCGTAGACTCATGAGATATTCCTGCCAAAAAGCGTATCCATTATCAAGTAATACATTTTCTGCTTGTGTAGTTCCAGTGTGCTCTTTTGAAAAGCAGTAAGTTCTCTTCTGTCTCCCTTATCACATTTCAGGATGCCTTTAGTCATGGGACTCTGCTTATTCAGTAGTTCATGTCAAATTTACTTCAGTAAGCAAAACCAAGAGTTCTTTGAGAATTGCTCTCCTGTTCCCCAGTGAGGAAAGTGTTAGGCTTGCTCCTTCTCTCAGTAAAATACATTTGAGGCTTGCTATTGAAGGCACAAAACAATAGTTGCTGAGACTAAATCTCACTGGAGCTATGCTAATTCACACCACCTGAAGTGCCTTTTTGCAAGAAATCAACAGCAAAATGAAAATGAGCATTTGGGAAAAGCACTTCAAAAAGTTAGAAACTAATCTAAAAATGCATCACAGCTCAAGTTGTCCTGGTTGGCTGTACTGCTACGCAACTTGTATGGCATGAAACCTGGGTCTCTCACAGGGAATAACTTTATGTTGAAGTCAGACAACAATAATTCCTGATAAACAATAAACTTCAAATGCTAGAAGCAATCTGAAATGGGGCAGTGGCATCCCAGTACCTTCAGGGGACAGTCGTGACCTGCCCTCCCTCTAGTCCAAAAGAAAAAAGAAAAAGTGTTTGCAACAAAGGAGTTCAAGAAATGCAGGAAGATGTTCAGGGGTTCTTAAAAAAGATATTTCTTGCTAGGAACTGTGAGTTGCAATAGCCTCTCCAGTGTGCTGAAATACTGAGTGTCTCACCAGGATCATTAATGGCTGTCCCACAAGCTCTGCGCTCTCAGAGAAAGGCATGTTATTGCTGTGACTTCATGGTTTCCCTGAGTTTCAACACAAAGCAGGCAGGACTTGCTCTGTTTTGCATGTACTCACATTAGATGTCTCAGGCTTTTGTTGGCCTAAGAAATCCAGTGTCATCACCAGGCTGAGGTTCATGGCTCTTCCCACCTCCAGCCTCACCTCCCCCCCCATCCTCTTGACACATGGAAAAAGGGCAACATCTGAGCATGTTTTAGTACAAGTCCAGGCTGTTGTTCAACAGGGTAGACAAATGAAGCTTGATGTGGATAAACAGTCCACTTCAGCAGCAAATAATTTGGCTTTGGCATGATTGAAGATGCTCTTGACTTCACATTGCAGATGGTGACAGAAAGTCTTTTAGCAGTGTCACTGGAGCGACCCATGCTCAGCTCACTATGTTGCTAGAATCAATCATGAATACTTGAGAGATGATCCCCTTCAACGATTGTGTTACTGTCTTAACTCGCAAAGGGAAAAAGAGAAGCCCCAGGCTGCCCTGCAGAGGGTTGCCTGGCAGCACAGGGATCTCAGGATGACAAGGTGTGATTGGTCTTTCACACAAAATTCAGTTTTGGGAGTGGGAGAGCTTTTCCTGAGCCCAACCTACCTCTGGAGGCAATGATTCCCCTGGGAGACAGGCAGTTCATGCTCCAGGGAAAGAGATGTTTGGGATGGCACCTGTATGCTAAATGTTCCTGCCCACTGTACTGCACTGCAGTCTGCATCTCCCCCAGCCATGGGCAAAATAGACCTGGTTTCTGACTTACTTGAAGGAATCAAAGGGCAATCTCCATGGTTTCTGCAGGAAGAGGCTGTCTGGCAAAATGTTGAGGAGCCACTTCTTTGGGCCAAGCAGTCTCCAACAGCTCATCACAAAGTTCTCCCTGTTGATCTCAATACAGTCGATAAAAATTAAGTACTTACAGCTCCTGTTTCCATTTCTGTCAATCAGTTAAAATTTTTTCTTGTTTGCAAAATAGGCCTTTTTTCTTTTTTTTTAAACAAGCTTATTCCCTGTTGGTAATGTCCCAGTAGCTTCATCTGGGTGGATGTGACTCTTGGGATCCTTCCAGTCTTGTTGCTCACTTGGGAATGGTTCAGTCAGACCACCTGTACACTCAAGCAAGTCACGGGTATCAGTCTCACTGTGTTCTGGTTTTCCCTTTCTGAAGTAAATTATAGTGTAGCATTAGATAGTTCCACCTTTCTCTGTGCCTGGAAAACAACTTCATGCTCAAGGAAAAATGGTCTTCTGGGTAAGACAGTGGACTCATTTGGTATGGACTGTCTTCATTTCCCTTCCATCAATGTCTTATTGTTCTGACACAAATCCCCTGGTCCCAAAATACAAATAGTCCTGCTCAAAAATAAGGTTATTAATATGTATATTGCATTAAAGGTAAAAATCTATTGATACTTTTGAGACTACTGATAAAATAAATGCCATACAACAGCTTTATAAGTAGCTCTAAGCAAATGTTCATATCTATCTGTATCATAAGGAGCAGATCCTGGTTTCAAGTGAATTTGCATCATGTAATTGATTTTTTTAAAACTGTATTAGGCTAAAGCTACAGCATGTGTTTGTGAGAGAAGACTTTATGAATACACATAGCACCGGAAAAAGCTCAATCAGAATTACCTTTTACTACACACAGGATATGTTCTTCATCTGGGAAAGACAACTTAAATGATGGGTGGATTTTTATGTCTAATAAAGCATTAACTGTGATCTAAACTTTTCCTGCAGTTAAAGTATTTAGAATGGCTCTTTCCTGTGTGGATTCTCTGGTATCTCTCCACTACCCAGCTGCTTATTTAATATAGAAATTGCAGGAGCATCCTATCTTCATGATTTCTTCTTCTTGGTCAAATCTGGCTGAAACCAGTCCATGAGTTCAAAAGTTATTATGGGAAGGACAGTTAGAGACACACGAACACACACATACATGGTGATCACATAAACACTTTCACCCAAGTTAAAAATAGAAAACCAAGGAAAAACTCCAAAACTACTTAAAAAACAAAGCTTAGGCCGGCAAAAGACTCTTTTTCCTCTCCAGTATTACCTGCCAGTATTTTGCTGTCTGGCCTCAGCATGCTGATGGGGTGCAGGGTAAGCCACCAGCCCTGGCAGGGCCAGCTGGGAGCCTCCAGGATCAGTACCTCGGTGACGTGCCTGCAAGGGTATGCCACCTTTCCCCATAAGACCTTCCCCAGGGAAACAAACCCACCAGCATGTGAGACACCAAATCCATCTCTCTTAATGGAGATGATGCACCCTGATGTACTCCAGTGGAATATGGCTTGCCCAAGCAAAAATCATTGGATCAATTTAGCAAGGAGCAGCTTTTTGCAGGAATGTGACCTGCTTGTCTTTGTTTGCCCAAAGCCTGGCATTGCTTGGTTTTGCGGAGAACCGTTTTCACTCCACCTGCTGCCTGCCACAAAGGTGCAGTTGTGCTGCCACGTGAAATGGAGACAGCTGCAGAAAAGCACCCAGACTGCACCAACAAAAGTTCCTAAACATGAAGGAAACATCAGGATTAAAAAAAAAAAAGAAGAAAAAGAAAAAAAATAGAAAAGGAGGACATGTAGCTCAGCCAATGCAAACATATGAGAAACTCTGCAAGGGCTCAGAAGAGAAACCAGATTGCTGTTGAAATAGCTGGTTAACATTTTGTCTGGAAGCACAGCTTCAATAAAAATAGGTAAGGAAACCAGCTAAGGACCCCCAATGGCAAACATATTTATTGAGAATCCAATAAAAGTCTCAGAACAAATAGCCTGAAGGACCTGTAGACACAGCCTCTGCTGTAATAAAAATACAATATAAGGCATCAGGGAAATGGTAAGGGAAAAGGGCTGCTCCATGAGAAAACCAAACAAGAATCCCAGAGCACGAGGCCTGGAGACACAGTCTGGGATGTAATAAAATAGCTGCCATTGGGGAAAAAGAAAGAAAAACAAAACATCTAACAACAGCACAAAGAAGCCCCAGATACCCCAGCTAGTCTAGAAAATCACCACAAGTTGCCATAAAAACACATGGGAAAATAGGAACAGAGTAATAGCTGCAAAGTGATCAACTCCTGCAGGTACCTAAGGGTAGTGTGTAGGTGAAAGTCCACAGGAAGGCATGTCAGCTGCAGTAAACTCTGAGGGTGCCTAGGAGACAAGTCTGTAAAAGGTGACAAAACAGCAGCCTCAGAGGGACTAAATCTCTGCATTGGAGAGAGATTTATTTTAAATGCAAACTCCACATTGCACAGAACTGCGGGTTTTGTTTTATTTATCTTGGTCAGCAAAACTTTTTCAGTAGTTACAAAAAATGCTAGAGATTTTCTATCATAAGTGCACAGGAAAAAGTGGTTTCAGAGACAACCACTCACTCAAAGGGTTCAATCTGCACCCACTTCTTATGAATTTTCATGTACCACAGAAGCAGCCAGAAAAATGGGCAATTATTGTCAGTCATTGTCATGTTAAGTACTGTTAATGAAAATAACAAAAAAAGAAGAGTTCATAGGAACAAGCAAGATTTTTTTATTAAGGTAAATGAGTAAACTGAGAAAGAAGGTGATTTTCATTTCCTGGCTTCAGTCACACGCTGCAGGTCACGGCCATAAAAGAGCAGTTGCCTGTCGCCAAGCACAGACCATCCTTCACGGGCTGTGCTGATGCCTGCACCCCTGCCTGGCCAGCAGAAAGCCTGTACTGACAGGGCAGGTCCAGGTAGCCTCTCAGCAGCACATCCTCCTGGCTGCTGGCAATTCAGATGCCTCGCTGCTGAGAGGCAGGTCTGTCGCAGGCGTTTCTTGTCACCACCATCAGTGGGTGAGGGCAGCGTGTGACAGCCCTGCCTGAGTTCTGCAGGGATGCCCTCAGGACAACCCAAAGTGGAAACATCACCTTGGTTTCTCCAGACAAGTGCCAGCCTCAGAGGAGATGGTGCACACACTTGTGCTATGACAAACAGGTCTGAAGTTGAGATTTGTGAGTCTCTTCAAATTGAAAAGTCATTCAATCCATGTTCAGAGGTTTTGCTTTTCTTTAAAAAAATAAAATATATACTTCTTCTGGAACAACTACAGAATTCATTTGCTTAGAAATGTGCTAGAAGTTGGCCATAACAAAGTATTTTTTTTTGTTTGCAAGCCTCTGTATTAGGAAACCTAAAGCTGACAATGTTAAGTTTTATTTCTCATTGATGACAAAGAAGTTTGTGCTTCTACAATAACTGTCCTTCCACCTGTTTGTCAGCTCTGCTACTTGCACCAACCCCTTTAAACGACCTACACTTTTGAAATTGTTCTTCCTGAGCTGGGCTGCCTGGGCTGCCCAGTTCTAGGATTTGCTGGGAATAGGGTTTAATGGTAGAGGATGGTGGTGTTCAGCTACATGCATGAATCTTCAGCCAAGCATGTAATGGGCTTTAATCTCTTCAACTCTCATCAATACCCTGAGGTAGATTTTGCCCTTCTTGGGTTATTTATAGTGTCACTCTGTCAAGGAGACTTCAAGTTATAGCCATGTCTTCCAGCCCACCCGATGTGGCTTTATCCATCTCTTCCATCTTCTGTTTTGCCGTGAAGTGCTCCAAGGACGCAGCGGTGTCTGCAGTTCACCAAGCCATACGTGCAGGGGTGCTCTCATCACATGCAGGTCTGGAAGGAAGAAAACCCAAAAAGACCAGTTACAGCAGAAAGGTTAAGTTCAGAAAGGTTAAGCTGTAATGTCTGTGGTGCAAAATAGTGGTGAGCTGAGCTCATTCCACCAAGCCTCTTGCTAATCTGGTGCTCTCATGGGTGTGAAATATTATCAGCTGTTAGAGTTATTAACCAGCGTTAACCAGGTAGTGCATGCACTGAGCTATGTTTAAGGTTAACTGTGCCATTAAGGGCTTACAAACTCAATTAAAGATTTTAGTGCACAACAGTTAATGGCTAATTTCTGCAGATGTCCTGTTTCCAATTACTATTCATATATAATGTAAGCAGCATGGCATCACACTTCAGCTCAGACAGACTGTTTTTTTCCAATATATTTTAGACCAGCAGAAGGTTTCACTTAATTGCATAATACCTAATAGTTAGTATTCCTGGAGTGTCTTTGAAATCCCTTTTAAATCCCAACTATTTTCACCTTTTTTTTTTCTATTGTTATCACTGTTCCCCACTTCACTTGTGCTCATCTGACCCCACAAGGGTATGGAGATGTTGCCTGCATTTTGTCATGGACTCCCCTGCCCAACAAGGACGAAGAACACTGTGAAATGGCTCTTCTGATCCCCACAGTCAGAGGGAGGGACTTGGAGGTTTCCTTTTTATCTCTCATTGGAAATGACTGGCGAAGCTCACAGCCCTCAAAGACTGTGGAGGAGCTCAAATGCAGATTTAAAACCCTACATTTGGGCCTGCTGAGTTTGGAAGTTTTTAAACAACAAAAACCCTCTTGTAAGTTCAACTCTGACAATGGAGTGTTTGGTTAAATGTGCAGAGGGAGTTAATTGGGAAGTTCCGAGTCCTGATGTTACACCCAGGTGGAAGGAAACTTGTTGCTGTCAGTAAAGAGAAAGAGTGAGTAAATCAGTTCTCAACTAATGATGCAAATAAATTCATAGCTGAAGTCACCCATTACAAAAAATTAATTACTTTCTATACACACAGTTGTGATATTCCTCCTGAGAAGAACATGAACATACGCCTAACTCTGTACATGCAAGTAAATCTATGCTTATCATTGAATTTAAGTTATGAAAATAATTAAATTCAAATTAAATATGAAATACCTTGGGAACTACTCACGAACTTGAAATTCAGTCATTTAAATGTAATGCTGAACTAGGGCCTCTGTGAGGAAAGGGCCCAGGGAGATGGACACCATATTAGGCTTGCAAAACCCTATGACATGGTTTCACAAGCCCTTCAAGCCATCTGATGACTGCATTGTTATTAAAAAGGCATGTCCCACCTCTTTCCCTTGCCATGCTTCCCCACACAGCAACCAACCACACTGTTGGGCCAACTGCATCAGCAAACTGATCTAGACAAAAAACAATCCCGCCAAAAACCCTATCATTTTCAGATGGGTGTATTCCCTGACTCATCTGATGGCAGGTGCTGGCCCTTAAAATGGAGGGATGAGGGCATGATGTGATCTCACCTCTTCTGGTGGCTCAGAATCATCAGCTGGTCAAGCGGGTAAGGAAACCTCATGTGCTCTGCAGCCTGTTACAAAATTCACGCCATTTGGAAAGTCTTTGCAGTCACTTCTGATCTGTTCCATGGCCTATGAAATTGTGGCTCTTTGAGTCGTTTTTTCAGGTAGAAGGGATTTTTGGAGGATATCTAAGGAGATGTTGTTCTCTGAGATTTGCAGAGGTGCAGTGTCAGTGCCTCCTATGGCTATAAAGGCTACAGTTAGTTTGAAGAAAAGGTCTGAGTGACCCAATGATAGAGATCTCCTTTTTTTCTATAAGAAATATCAACAGGAGTTATTAACTCCAATGGCTGACCCAATGCTCAGCCATTTTAAACTGGGAAAGATCTGAACAAGAGGTTAACAGAAGAGAGAGACAATTTCAGCTATCAAATACAAAAGAGGCAATGCTAAGTTCATATAGTAGCATGTCAAAAAATTATCATGGATGGAGATAACAGATGGTTGGGCCTCAGAATGTGTCTAGCTGTCTCTGAAGTTTTGGGATGAGATCCCTCCTTCTCAGGTGTGCAGAAAATTACAGTGTGGATAGAGCTACTCTGGGCAGAAGTCTCCACTCTGGTCACTGTTCAGAAGCTGTGGGAGAAACTCCAGAAACATGTAAGACCCGTCCTAACACTCAGTGATTCTTCCTCCAAATGTTAGCAGTGCTTTTTAATCTTATTGTCTCCCACAGAAATACAGACTATTGGGCACTTCTAAACGCCCCCCCACCGAATCCCCAAAGGGGAGAGACTCGCCCACAGAAGCCTGTAAATGGAAAGAGGAGGAATGGGGCATATATGACAGATATTCATCATGTTCTTCACAGCATGACTGGATGAGGTTCACATGGGCCGTGCGAGTATGAGCAGTATGGAACCCATCCAAAACTGTAGGATTCATCTATTAAAAGACAATGTGTGGCTGACATTTTTTTCATTTAAATTAGTGAAAATGAAGGAACAGACAATCCTGTTTAAGGACCTGTTTCCACTTAGAGCTGAGCACCTCGATGAAGACATCTATTTATATCAGGCATTTATTTTACAATGGAAGTGGCACCTCTAACCAAAATGAGACCACCAGAGTAGAGAATAACCCCAGCTCCCTACAAAGAGACAAAATCAACTGAGGAGTTGAAACGGTTTCTCAGACCTCATAGGATTTTTCATTGCTTTTTTTTCTCAGTGGAAACTGAGAAAAGCACTCAAGTGGATGGCAAAGTGTCTCACAAATATCTTGTATAATTTGGCAACCGCAATGTTCCACATCTAATTTCATTACAGCACATTGAATGTTTTGAGGCTTTTTACAATGGTTTTTGCACCTTTAGCAACATGTTGATTATTGCGTTTTGAAATAACTCACTTCTTTAGGAATAACTTAAGTGAAAATTTCATTTAGAACTGCAACACCTGGAGAAAATCAACATCATGTGACTTGTAGGCACTTCTAAACAGGAAATACTCCATTTATTTTTTTAGCTGTGTTTGTGTAATAAAGTCCAGCATCCAAGTGTGAGCAACACATTTTCTTGTTTTATTAAACAGCATGAAAGGATTTATTACTTCTCCACTGAATGCAGTTCTGGCACCAAATGGAGCTGGACAATAATTGTCAGGCACTGAGCTTAGCATTACGAGAAAACACCTTTGGTAGAGTTCAGAGTTTACTGTATAATGAAAAATACACCTAGATGGTGAGGCTTCCTTTGAGAATTTGTTTGGTGAGTATAATCTCAGGTACTGCTGCTTAATAAATTGGATTCTTTGAAACAGAAATTAAAGTACTGAAATAATATCTAAGGAGGTTATTTTTCTTTTCCTCCTCCATCTATGTGAAGTTTCCTGAGAAGGAAAATAAAAACAGAGAGAACGGAGAACATTTCTTTTACTGCTTAACAGGTTAGGGCTGTGAGGTGCTCTTAAAAGCCATGCACCACATTTGGGACTTTTCTTGCCTTCTTCTTTGATCTTTCTCAAATGCAGAGGCTGCTCCTGTTCTTGTGGTTCCACCCCTGACCAGAGCTAGGTGTGAAGGACTTTCCTCTCCCTTTTTGTTTTATTCCCTGTATTGCAAGGGGAAGCTGCCCCAGGCAGGGCAGGAGCCTTAAAGATGGGCAGGACTGGAGAGAATCACGAAGCATTTTGCAGGTGTGCAGCATTCTTGTACCCTCAGAAGTTTCACAGGAATGGAGACTGAAAAGAAAAAGGAGAGATGTGGTAAAAATCGATGCTCAGTGGATGAGCTGAGGGGACTGATCTGCAGTGCCCTGGTCTTAGTTCCCTGCACCTTGTACTGGTGCAAAGTGCCTGGGAAACAGGGGCAGCAGAGCTTTATGCTCTTCTGACTCAGTCACAACTGACTGCTGCAAGTCGAAATAGGAAAAAGGCCCTGCATGTATCTACAGCCCTGGGCTGACAAATGCTCCCCAAAGTCTCAGTGTAGCATTGCAACACCCAACCAATATGATTTGTTTTCCACTGAGACCGGCAGTGCATGTGTTAGAGGTTTCACGTTAACCACAGGAGTGGGAAAATGCTTCGCACAACCGCCAAATTAGGGGCTCTGACTAATGAAAGGCTCTCCCATTCACTGCCTTCCTTGGTGCAGGACAGTGGGCTGCCCTGGAATGTCTTGATGGGGAGGGCAAGAACGTGGGAAGGGGAGCATGGGCGTGACTGGTCCCCTAAGGCAGGGAAGCACTAATATCATCTTTCTGATTTCTGGTTTCTGATGGGGTTCTGAACACCAGCCTTCGTCTTTAACACGCCCCTATCGGTGAGGAAACCTCACTTTATCCTGCGCCGTTCCTCGCGCGTCCCTCTGGTGCGGCTTCCACACTCCCACCCGCTCCCGGGTGCTCCATCCCAGGGTGTGCACAGCCCACCCGGAGCATCCCGAGATGCGGGCAGGCGCCAGGAGAGGGCAGCGGTGCCCAGGGCTCGGCGCCGCGCGGGATGGGCGTGGGAGCCGCGGCTGCGGGGGCTGCGGAGCCGGCGGGGGATGCGGGGGGTCCTCCTCGGAGCCGCTCCCCGAGCCAGGGACACACAGGTGGTAAAGGGGGCTTTCTGTATCGACCATCGGGGCTCAAATGCGCTTCTTGGCTGCGGTTCATGTTTCCCGTGGCGGCCAGACAGCACATTAACCATCAGACACACAGGCGTTCATCTTCAATCCCCCGGCTGCAGTACAAGCCATTTAAAGGTTTTAAGGCCAGAAGGGACCTTTACAGTGAGGCAGGACCACCTCTTGTCTGAAATTAGCCTTGGATTGTAATGCCTGCAAACAGCATAGATCCCACTGGAGACCTCTCCTCTGTTAGTGGATGTGTGATGGTTCTCCTCTTGACAGCCTCTCCTCTGGTCCCCACAGAGCTTCCATCAGCTTGGCCTGGCCATTCCTATCCAGAGAGTGTGTGTGCAATGTGTAGAGCAGGGAAAGGAGCAACAGAGGAGGGAAAGAACAGACAAGTGATCTTTAGCCAGAACAAAGACCACTCTCCCAGAAAAGTAGCCAGGCTGACAGCCAAAGGGTTATGGGGCAGATATAACAAAGCTAACTACAGAGCAGGGCTGTTGGTGGAGCACTGTTTTTTCCCATCATGTAGTAGCAAAAAAGAATGTCTTGCCTGAAAAGGCATAAGTAGCACTAATACCCAGGATTCCATTAGTTAGCATTAACATACCCCCAGAAGCAACATTCAATGTAATGTGTCAGCTTTTATGCCAATCTCTGTTTAAGAAACCGGGAAGACTTCTGACACAGGACAGACTAATTCACGTCTGCTTGGCAAGAGGTTCTTGTACCTTCTGATTTGTCCTGTGCTAGTCATAGTTCCAGGATAGGACATTGGACAGGATGCCTCTCTTGGCTGACCTTGTCTGACCCATTCTGTGTTCCTATTTTTCATAGTGAAGAAAAGCTGCCGTGTACGATTTTTTTGCACTGGCAATCTGGTAACAATGAATAAGGAAAAGGCCGAGGTACTCAGCAACTTTTTGTGCCTCAGCCTTCACTGGAAATCTCTCTTTCCACTCCTCTTAAGTGGGTGAATGGAAAGATGGGGACTGAGGAAACAAAGTTGCTCCCACTGTAAGGGAAGATCAGGTCTGTGACTGCCAGAGGAACCTGAACATACCGATGTCTATGAGACCTGACAAGACACATCCTAGAATCCTGAGGGAATTGGCTGATGTGGTTGCCAAGACATTCTCCATGATATTTGAAGAGTCATGGCAATCAGGTGAAGTCCTGCATAACCAGAAAAAGGGAAACCTTGCACCCATTTTTAAAAGGGGTAAAAACAAAGAACCTGGGAACTGCTGACCTGTCAGCCTCAGCTCTGTACCTTGGAAGATTGTGGAATGAATCCTCCTAGAAGTGGTGCTAAGGCACATGAAGGACAGGGAGGTGGTTCAAAGCCGCCAGCACAGCTTTACCAAGGGCAAGTCCTGCCTGACCAGATTCATGGTCTTCTAGGATGGAAGTGAGTATATCAGTGAAGAAGGGAAGAGCTATGGACGTCATCTACATAGACTTCTGTAAAGCCTTTGACATATAGTCCCCCACAGCATCCTTCTCTCTAAATTGGAGAGAGATGGACTGTCCAGTGTATGAGAAATTGGTTGGATGGTCAGATCCAGAGGGTAGTGGTCAACAGCTCAGTGTCCAGATAGAGATTGGAGACAAGTTGTGCCCCTGAGGGGTGGCTGGTACCTATGCAGGCTGAGGGGTGAATGGATTTAGAGCAGCCCTGTAAAGAAGGGTGTGGGAGTGCTGGTGAATGAAAAGCTGGTCATGCACCATCAATGTGTGCTGGGAGGCCAGAAAGCCAATTATGTTCTGGGCTGCATCAAAAACAGCATGGCCAGCAGGTCAAAGGAAGGGATTCTGCCCCTCTACTCTGCTCTTGTGAGTGCCCACACGAACTATTTCATCCAGGTCTGGGGCAGCCAACATAAGGACATGGAGCACCTTTCCTGTGAGGAAGGGATGAGAAAGTTGGGGTTGTTTAGCTTGGAGAGTGGAAGGCTCCAGGGAAACCTTACAGCAGCATTTCAGTACTTAAAGGAGGCTTGTAAGAAAGATGGGGACAGACTTTTTTATAGGGCCTGTTGCAATAGGACAAGGGGTAATGGTTTTAAACAAAAAGAGGGGAGATTTAGACTATCAATCTATGGTTCTTGCACTCACAGAAGGAAATACAGTAAATCACAGATGGTAAATAAAGTTAAAAGTAAGGTAATCTTCAAAATTGTTTGTGTTTTTACACACCAATGTCTTGATGCAGAAAACACTTGTGCATACAATTAATGTTACCATGGTAATAATCCCATTAAATCCAATTAGCTTTAGGTATTTGTATTTTTATAGAAAACCATGATAAGAAGCCATGATAAGATCTTTCAGTTCTACCTCAGTGAGGCAAAGTGCAGGATATTTATTATGTTCTTATGAATGTTGGATAAATTACATTTTGAGGAAAGTTATTATAATTAATAGATATTATAGGATCAAGACCTGATTATAAATAACAAGGTCACTGCTAAAACGGGGATACTTTCCAACCAGTTTTAAAGTTTGTCTAGCAAAAAATAGGTCAGACCACATTAAATGGCATTTTGGGCAACCCTGAAATCCATTTGGAGGAATCAATTTAAAACTTATATGAGATGTATCATAAAAAATTACAACCTCAGGGAACTCAGATCACATTATGTGATTCTGCTCTGAGCATGAAACTTTGGTTTCAAAAATCAGATTAACACCTGAACCTAAGAAATAAAATGTGAGAAAGAGCTGGTCAGACAATGTACTAAAACCAGTCTTTCTCTTATGTGATAGGCATGTATGGCTTGAATGAATGGTAAACTTTGGACTTAGTTCTTAGGGCCATGCTCATCACCCTCATAATCCTGACTCCTCAGAGATCAGAGACATCTCCTTGCAGTCGGACCCTGGAGTTGCTGGTACAGGCTTCATTTGGCTGGGAAATGACTCCTTCTGAGTATTGCAGTTGCACACACAAAGGTACATACTGTATGAAGGCCTGTTCCTATGGAAAAGTGCAGCTGGGATTCGAGCCATTGCTTATATTTATACTTGGTCTGTTTTTTCAGGAGGCCTACCCTGTGTGATACCGTTGATAATTCCTGTGTGACTAGACAGCTCCATGCCTGGATACTGTTCCCGCAGACAGAAAAACCCAGCCTGAAAATTCATATTGGTTAAACTGAAGTGTGATAGGACTAAAAATAATAACAAGTATTTTTAAATATGTGTCTACTTCCAAGTTTCTACACAGAAATCTAGAGCTGGCACTCCTATAACATTTTGACAGAATGGACATTGTTCTTGTCTGACGATTCAGCAGAGTAGCTGAGCATGTGTTTAGATATGAACAACAGCAGGGATGGGGGAGAGAGGAAAACGTGATCAAATGTGGCTGTTCTTCCAAGGTGGGCCTGGACCCTGGAGATATCTGGGATAAGGAGGTGCTCATTAGAAGTCAGGTAATTACATCAGGGCTATCCAGAAGAATGTTACCTCTCAAGAGAAGAGGAAATCAGGAAGACTTACTTGGTATTGGTATAATGTATAAAAATACATGTTAATACATAACCAGCCTCCAAATCAAGTCCTCTCCAGCATCATCCCCATGGAATGCATGCACATGTCAATAATTCCATCATCCCAGTGTCTGGTTCCTGTGCAGGAAGAGGTTAATTCTGTCTCAGTCTTTACGGCACAAAGTAAAAGCTCTTGTTATTTTTTTTTTATTTATTTTTAAATTGTGTGGAGAAGGAGGCAGGCTTTAAATATTTGTGGAGGCTGCTTGGCAACAAATTGCATGCGATGTTTATAAAAACAATGAGTTCTCATAGAATTTACATTGTGTTTGAACTGGGTGCTAATGGCTCCTGACCAGTGCTCAATGACTGGTCTGTGGGAAGAAACAGGCAGAGAGGTGTTATATTGTGCATTGTGTGCTGCTACTTCAGCTTTCTGAGCAAGAGGAGCTGTAAGAAGTTAAGGACCAGGGTGGGAATAAAGCTGTGGCTTTTACAGCACATAAAATGCATGAGGTGAGAGCTGACACTGGCTGTGGCTGTGCACTCAAGGCCACTGCCTTGGAATCCACACACAAGACGTGGTGCTCCCAAATATAACCTATGTCTGCAGGCTTGTCTGCTTCGGTCTCAGGAAATACCTGTGTTCCCGATGTTTTTTCCTTCAGAAATGACAGCTACTTGTCTGCAGCAAAGGCAGTATTGAGCAGATTGCAATCCTTTTCCTATCATCTGGGAACTGATTTAGAACTGGTATATCATCTGCTTGGCTGTGCACGAAAGGCAGAGCATCCTTGTGCCTGCAGCTGCTCAAAAAGGGTTGAAGTCAGCTCAGAAATTAGGAGACTTGTCAGACCAATAGGCACTAATTACTTCGTTTATTTCATCCTCCCCTCGTCCATCCCCCCCCCAGTTTTGGCCATTCCACCTCTGGGATACAACTGAAGCATGTTTTCTTAGGTTTCTTGCACTACTCCTGAAGGAAAAAACACACTTCATCCCTCCCCCCAGTTTTCTTCCTGGCAGGAAAAGGGACTTAAAAGCAACACCTTTTGCAACAGGAGTGAGAAGAAGTCTTAAGTTTTTCTGGTGCTGGGTGTGCAACCCCTTCTGTAACCTGGGGAGGTTACATCATTTCCCTGCACTGATGGCCTTTGGAACCATTCCTGGTGAGGGTAGAGGAGTTAAGCATGTGCAGTACCAACTGGGTTGCTTGTAAAGTAGATATAAAAGGAATTGAACCAGGGTCTATCTTCTACCCTACCTTAAAATATGCACAAATGAAAACTCCGATCACCGTTGCTTCAGTTTTACCAGCCAAAATACAGGCTTTGCTTTCTGTTTATATAGGCAATAATGAAATCACTTGGCTTTCCTGAAACTTCCTCCACATGAAGACGTATCAGTGTAGCAGGTCACAAAGGCTGGGAGAAGTAGGCCATAGTAAACAAAGAGCATCCAGTCCTGTAAATAAGATAATATGAATTCAGAGAAATTCAGTGACTTACATATGATTGTGTGTGCCCTAAGCCACAGCCAAAGTCAAACTAATGTCCAGATTTTCCAAGTTCAGGTGCTCTAAATTGAGTGAATGATGACAATGACAACATCCTGTAGGTGTGTCATTATTAGTGTTTTAACTCTCAGAACTTACCTAAATGGGGAACATGAGCTCTTGACAAGTATCACCCAGTAGCAGGGCACCCACTGACTCCCTGAACCTCTCCATGATGCCATGTCAATGTTACAAGTCTTTGTGAAGTTGCATGAGAGGAGCATGAGGCAGTGGCTTCTTGTACACAGATGTGTATGACTGGCAGAAAAAGTGCTGAACAACTCAGATGTTCCACCACCACCACTTCTGTTTACTCACATATTCATTAATGCATTATATATGTGTATTTATAAGGACATACATAGATAACTTTACACACACTTGTGGCAGAGAGGCCATACAGTATGAACTGTAATGTAACAAATATCTAGCAACATGCATTTTCAAATGTTGTGGCAATGGTTTTGACTATAAATTCAGGATAACCTCACAGAAATTGGACTGTGCGATTTAGTGGCTATCTTGCTGAATTGATAGAAGAGGATTAAATTATAATTATCAAACCATTCACCTCTGTCAGTGGATCTAATCACAATCTGTTTGATAGGAACAAAAAAATGCCGTCTGACGGCAGCTTTGTAGCTTTGTGAATGAGTGAATTAGTTCCCACTGGCTGAGCACTAACTGCAAACTGTTATCACTTCACAGTTGCTCTTATGACTTTCGCTTTGCTCAATGGCTTCATTTTCCAAGGTAGAAGTCTGTAAGGAATGGAATTAAAACTCTTTGAGCTAGCCTGTGTAAGAGCTGGAAAAATGAAAGGAAAAGCAATACCCTTTTAAGATAAACCTCACAAAACTAAAGGCAAAGGACCATTAGACAGATCCTCTGATATGGCTTTTATTTTACAAGTCATTATACTTCACTCAACCCACTTTTGAATAAACTGTACTGTGAGTATGGTACATCTTCTAGAAAGGCATGCTCTCTCTCTGAAGACATTAAGAGTTGGCAAATCGTCATTTCTCTGGATGACTGACTCACTATTAAAATCTCCTCATTTGGATTCATCTTGGCTTCAGCTTCTGGCCATTGGTTTTTGTCTTTCTTGTCCCCAATGCATTTAAAAACCCCTTGGGGCCTGGTGTTTTCTTCTTAAGAGGAAAATTAACTGTATGTGTGAAGAGCCCTGAATGCTTTGCCTCTTCATGAAACACTTCAGTGGTGTTTCTCACTAATAATCATAAGAAAGAGCTCCTGGACATATACATATTTTTAAATCAGTCATGCAATAAAATGCAACAAGATTTTTAAATGCTGGTAAAAATCCCTGAATACAAAAGTCTTCAACACAATGACATGTGGTAACACTTTCACTTCATCCTGGAATCTTGAAATGCTCCCACAGAAGTTTGTTCAGATCAAAAAGGATAAGCTATTTTGTATAAAAACACATGAGCTATACCAAAGAAAATCCTTGAGTGTTCAAGTTTTGGACAATTTGGTAGCCTTACCAGATCTTAACAAAGCTACGGACATTTGCCATATTTTTCCTCAACAGTTCTGTGGTATTGGAAACTATTATTGCTGTTGGGACTTCTGTTCAAACTGATCACTACTGTGTTGGTTTTGACAGAAGGAGATTGCATTAAATGCACAAATTGGGGTTTTTTTACCAGTTCTTCTGAGAATTAGAGTGCTTTCCATCTCCAAAGTTTGTCTTCAAATTACACCTGTTGAATTTTATACTATAATATCTGTGATCATCTGCCAGTTCAAGCCAAGGGAGCTACAGTATAACTGGATATATTCCTGAACATCTCTGAGAAACAAAGTATAGAATTTCCATCAAAGCTGACAATATTTGCCAAGTGATGATTGCTCATACTCTTGCCTTCCTCTTTAACTGTTGTTTCTTTTTGCAAAGAAGTTACTGGACATGGGAAAACCATGCATAAATACATACAAATCCATCCATTTTTTAGCCCCTCAACTTATCTCTGTGACACAGGTGTGACTGGGTGATGCAGGGGGAGATTGGACACAGGGAGGGGCAACTTTAATGAAATCCCCATACTGAACTACTGGCAAGTGATTACTTCAACCTGCATTTGTATGCTCATGCACACACAAATACTTAGAAACTGAGCACAAAAAATACTTTTTGATGCCCCACACCTGCCAGATACCACTTTTTATCTCCAGATGTTTCTTTTTAAAGGATGTGTTTGAAAGTCAGGCCTTGATTTGGAAAATGCATTTGGAAAAGGGGGCAAGAAGAGATGAAAAGGAAGCAGGCAGACACCTCTCACTAGAGACATGTCTTCACTGGGATGCTGGTCTCCAAACCAACCCTGAAGGTCCTGCTGACCCCAGCAAAGTAGGGACATCAAATCTTAGTTAAGCAAAGGCTCCACTCTATGTTGTTTAACATGACTTTTAAATATGACTTTTGAATAGGCTTTAATGACGTATTGGTTAGAGGTTGATAAACCCTGACAGATGCTGTAGTTAACTATGCTCAGGTGAAGTATCACCAACAATGACTTCTAAACTGTCTCTACAGACACCACAAGGACATGTCTGACATTCCCAGTGCTCCTCAAGGTCACACTTTGAAATATAGTACAGAGAAACTTTCTAAATCATCAATATCCTTCTGCTAAGGAATGACTGTTGGGTTTTAATTCTCCCTATTTTCAGAGGCTTTTGGCAGAACTGTGACATTAAATATTCAGGGAAATACAAGTAAGGTTTGAAAATGCCTGCTCTGAAAGAGCTTGGAACCATTAGTGTATCTCATACTGCAAAAGCCTCAGCCTGGTGTGTTATGCATCAGAGTCATCCACTTCTTACCTCAAAAAATTATTCGGTTTATATATCAGCTACAGGGAACAGCCCCTCCATTTGAAGCATTTATATCTTTCTATTCCTTCCAAAGCTAATATTATTTGGGAAGGCCAGAGAAGGAATCTCTTCTCACATCTCTTTCACAGTCAAGCTGACTTGACATTGGATGTAAAATTGAAACCCCTTTTTCAAACAGAAACAAACAAATAGGAGAAAGGTAGAATTACTCCTGAAAGGTACTGCATCGACAGGCAGTTTAGTTGACAGTTGCATTTGAAGAAAATTTGACATCTCCAGTGCTGTGACAGAGGTCAGGCAGTTCAAAAGGAGCCTTCTTGCTTCCTGGCTTCTAAGAAACTAACTCATTTTGTTACTATGATGAAGTACTCAGAATAGATCGCACATAATTCATTCTTCCACACACATTTTATTGCAAAGATATACTGGTTGTTTTCTATAATATCAAATAACATTTCAGGGCTTGTAGTTTTTGTTTCAGGCAGGTTATGCCAGGAAATTACAGAAAATTGCAATATACAAGAGATTTGAAATCTGCAGATGGAAATCTGTGTATAAAAGCCAGAAATGTTAGCATTATTTTTATAGCATCTGCAATTGCAGTGCTTGAACACTAATAACTACCTGCTGCCCTGCTTCCAATCCTAATATTCATGGGGTAAAAAACAGACCAGGCAATCTCCATTTTCTACTTGAAGCATTCGCTTCTGGTAGATGTTGGAGCAGGTTGATTTATAATTTACCCCATATTAAATATTTGTAGTTATGTCCAGAAATAGTCTTTGCCAGTGAATATTATTGCAGGGGCCTTGACTTGTATCTCTAGGGTATGCAATGAACGTACCACAAGTTTCTCTAATCAAGATAATTCAGGCAGAAGAAGGCAGCCTGTCTAGCCTGTCTTGAAGCTAAACATGGTGCAACAGAGATGGTCACCCCTGAGCAACATTTAACTGGATTGCTTCTTCCTGCACAACCTCACCAGCTTACACAGCCCTGTGGGATCCTTCTGTCAGGGACCATCATCTGCAGAGATATCCACCACAGAAAGTCCCTGATCTGCTACCCCTCTCTCCTTCCATGCAGTAACCCCCTCTGTTTCTTGGGTTATTGTTGAAGGCATTGCCTGCAGCAAGCTGGCATCTCTACCTTTGCATGGAGATCAGTTAGGATGAAACCATGAAACTCGTGTTAGGGGAGTGGGTTGTGAAGAGATGGAAACTCCTAGGAGAGACTCAGATGCTCTCAAGGTGAAAGCCTTACTTCTTGGGTCTTTTTACCTGGCCTTTAGGGTGCTATACAACATCTAGCCTGGAAAAATTATCCCTTCATAGGTAAACATTCTAACATTTGTTCAGTATCTATTAGGGCAACAAATCTTCATAGCGTGCTGGAGCGCACAGAAGGGAATCTGAAGGTCCTGCATTCAGTTGGTCACAGACGATTGAGAGCAAGTCAGGCTCAAAGGGGCAGAATTACACAATCCTGTCACATGGATGAGACAACTGCATCCTGCATCCATCAGAAACAGGAAAAATAGAAGAGGAATAAAGGGGGAAGATAACAAACAAGTTTCCAAAAACTAGATGGAGCTTTTCCTGCGTCAGCTCCTCTCTGAATCAACGAAGGGTTTTGCCCTAGTGAGGGGGGAGATTTTGAATGAAGTGCTCATGGCAACAGAAACAAATCAGCTTCACAAGTACATAATATTCAAATGAGTTTTACATAACTACTCTCCTTTTCTTCCAACTTTCCATCTGCATGAAAGAAAGTCAGAAAACCAAACTGACTGTAAGATAACCAGCCTGAAGCCGGGGAAGGACATTTCCCATTGCCTCTGTCAAATAAAGCATGGATGTTCTCAATAAATCACATCATAAAATAAGACACACTTACCAAAGCAAATGAAAAAAACAACAGAGGAAAGACGGGGGGTGACTCACACAACCCTGCTCCCACCATACCAGCTGCCCTGGTGAAGGATCAGAAGGACCTCACCTCCACACCTCTTACACATGGAAGCTGTCCCTGTGATATCACACCAACACGCCAAAAGATGAAGTCTTGAAAATGCCAAATGCATTTTGCTATTAAGTTGGTCCAGACAAGCTTTACCTTGGTAGCAAGCAAATAAAACAAATTCAGCCTCCAAGTTAGAAACCACTACAACTCCTGGCATTATTGATGGACTGTGTGATGGAACTTATACACAGCACATAGAGACCTCCTAGCAAGTTCCATAGTCTAGTTTTTGTCATTACATGGCAACAGTTGTTGTGAATCAGTGTGGTTCATCAGTGTGGCCTACATGGTGGACTTCTGGGAGTGAGGGAAGGAGGAGAAACAACAGAGTAATGGAAGGGAGGCTGGTCAACATCCTGACTGTACAGAAGCTCACTGATACACTGACACAGGGCCAAGAGTCACCACTCCTGTTCCTCTTTTAGCATCTGAAAGGGACCAGAAGGAGGATGGGTCCAGTGGGGCACAGCACTCCTACTTCTAAGATGGTATTCATTTTATTGATTATATAAATCTTATAAATTAATTCATTGCTTGTTATCGGACTTTAGCTGAAGAAGTAGAACACCCATTTTAGTGTACTTTCCCTGGGGTTTAAAGAAGTCATAAAGTACTTATATTTCATAGCTTACTTTTTAGCACATGACCTTACTTCCTCCACTTGCTTAATCTTCTTATTACAATATATCTCATTCCTTTTGTGCCTTTTTCTGAGTGTCTCCCATTTACTTGGTTGAATTAGACTGTCTTTTTTTCTCCTGACTTTTCTGGTATTTTGCTTTGAAAGGCTATTTTAAATGGTACCCCTCCCATTGTTTACATGTGTGTGGGCAGAGGAGCCAGACGAAGGGGTGGCTGCTGTCAGACAAGGTAATAGAAATGCAATTTTCACTTACCTATTCATATGGGAGAGCTGATGAGTCTTTTCTCATGGCTGGCACTCCTTGGTGTTTCAGATATGGGCTAAGCAAAGAAAATAAAGTGTGGATGAGACTTATGGTGGCATGATTATTGCCTTCAAAGTGAGTCACCACTCAGGTCAGTTTCTAATGTATCTGTAAAATATGAGAGTTAAATAAGAATGTGGATTACTTTCCTCTGTTACAGACTTCAACTTTCCTCCCTTTTTCTCATTCAGCTAGAGGGTAAGATTTTCCATCATCTTTCTGGAAGACTTCAGAAAGACTAAAAGGATTAAAAATTGAGTGAGAATTGAGGCTCCTTCTCTGTAGCCTCTTTAACAAGCCAGAAGATCATGCAAAGACTTGGGGACTATGCCAATAGTGCAGAGGCAGGACTCAAATGCCCACCACCTTTCTTTCCCAAGACAAGTACAGATTTTCTTCTCAAACTGAGAATTCAACGCATTAAATCTCTCACAGATAAGATATGCAAAGGATGGGAAACTAAAATATTTTTAACATCTTTATTCTGCATACACAAAAAAAAGATGAAGATCATGCAGAACAGTGGTATGTTCCCCATTAACTTCCTATCAGACTCTCTGCCTTCTTATATGTGACCAAACTCTATTTTTAATAAACCTGTTATTATAGTTCAGAGTCTCTGCCAAGTATTTACAGCGTTGCCCTAAGTAACAAGTCTGAGCCAAGGGACTTAATTAAATGTAACCTGCTTTTTCAGTTATAGAACAGTCCCTCAACATCAAAAAGCAAGTGGACTTTGTTAATAAAATCTGAAATCACTCTTTGTTTGAGTTCTTTACTCCTCACATTATACAATCAGTTAATTCTTAGAAGGCATGTAGTATTTTCACAGATAATTTCCCACAAGCATTTACAGATTTTACAACACGTAACATTCTGTCTTTGTGTGAGAATCTCAGATTTCGTACTTTCTTCCTGAGCTGATTCATAGACACCAGGCTGCAGGGAAGAATGTAAAAAATTTAAAAAAATGTTTATAAGGGATGCCCTTTTGTATTTCACAATTTTAAAATGTCCTTACAGTTTTAGTGGCTTAGCTTTCCATTTTTGAGCACTTGGTTCTGCATAGATTGCAATTTTTTTTACAATTATCTAGGAGGAGGTTCTACCTATGAGGGCTTCTGTTAACCACAAAGTTGATTTGGGGAAGGTGCTGAAGAGTCATCTGAAAGGCATGGATACACAAATGCAGGTCCCTGGACAGAGCAGCACACCAGCAAAGTGAAACTGGACCAGGGTTTTCCTTCACAGCAGCTCACAGTCCAATGTGTTAATGTAAGATGAGGTCAATGCAGTTTATGTTGATGTGCTGGGCTAGAAACTGGAGTGGTCAGACCTGGCAGATGGGCTGGAACCCCCTGCTGAGGACCCACCTGACGTTCTGGCAGGAGAAGGGCAGGCTGCTATGCTGATGGTCTCGCCTCCATCAGTGCAGGAAGAGCAGGCAGCCCCAGCCTGTGCTGCTGCCGGACCACACCGGCCTCTGCCATCAGGCCTTCAGAGGACAGGGTGGCACAGAGCAGGTGCTTTCTCAGGTAAGAAAGGTTTAATGCTCTTCTCCTCTAAGTGGAAGTTTTAACTTCCCCATGCCCACAATGTTAACCATTTACATCTTAAGCCCAACCTGACTCTGAGACCCAGGTTGTGCAGGTCAAATGCAGCTACCTGGCAGGTCTGGAGATGTCAGTGGCACAGGCTGCATCCTCAGCCACCATGGCAGGGGAGCTGGGCAGCTCTCACATGAGGGGAGTGAAGGCAGTAATTAGTTCCAGGGAAATGTGCAAGAACAATGAATCACAGCTGTAACATCACACCTCAGGTGGGGCTGGCTGCAAGGAGTTACAGAAGAAACAGTGTGACCAGCAGGACCAGGGCAGTGACCATCTTCCTGTACTTGGCAGTGGTGTGGCTGCATCTCAAATCCTGTTCAGTTTTGGGGCCTTCACTGCAAGGAAGACATTGAGATGCTGAACCGTGTCCAGAGAAGAGCAAGGGAGCTGGTGACAGGTCTGGAGCACAAGTCTTATGAGGAGCAGCTGAGGGACCTAGGGATGTTTAGTCTGGAGAAAAGGAGGCTCAAGTAGAACCTTACAGCTCTCTATAATTACCTGAAAGGAGGCTGTAGCCAGGTGGGGGGTTCATTCTCCTCTCACAAGTAACAAGTCATAGGACAAGAGAAAACATTCACAAGTTGTTCCAGGAGAGGTTTAGATTGAATGTTAGGAAAAATGTCTTCACTGAAAGGGTTGTCAAACATGTGAACAGGCCACCCAGAGAAGTGGTGGAGTCACGATCCCTTGAGGCGTTTAACAGACTTGTAGATGAGGCACTTAGGGACATGTCTTAGTGGTGGCCTTGGCAGTGTTAGGTTCATGACTGGAACTGATGATCTTAAAGGTCTTTTCCATCCTAAACAATTCTGATTCTATGACTCTGCTGCTGAAGGTTGCAGACTGGTTTGCTTCTCCTCATTCACTTACCTTTGCTTCATATTACCCACCTCTCTCCAGCTGGCATGCTGACCAGAGCAAATGGCCACTGGGAGGTCTCACGAGCAGGCCAGTGCAGACTGGGACAGGCTATCTAGAGAGCTCATGATACCCCATCTCCTGGAGGGTGCCTACACACAATAGGGTACAGCTGTCCCCATGCAGCACTGGCAGTAGTCTTGTTTTTGAGATGCAGCGTGGATGAGGCACCTCCAGCCATCTCTTGCAGACAGTGTTTCACTGATGCTGTGAAGTCATTCACCTGCTTTTCCCACAGCCACACTGGCTCGATTTCCAGCTCCACCTCTAAATGTTGTACTGATGCATTCAGCCCATTTGGATAATTCCTGGAAAAAACAGGTCCTTCCAGTGCAAAATGAAGTCAAAGCCCAGTGCTGTGATTTGCACAAATCTGTTTGAGTTCAGATGCTTTTTCCTTTTCACAAGATGTTTTTTCTGTTCCTTGCATTCAGGTTTATAAACTCTATCATGGCATTCATCTGTCCTTACACCTGTGCAAAACTTTCCAGTCTGGGTACGTAAGTAGCTGAAGACTGTTCCAGGCTCTTGGAGACTGCATTTTAGGATAGCTGACTGCTGCATGTTATAGTGGTGACGAATCCCTATTAGATGCTTAAGGGATGACTTTGCCTCCTTACCATCTCCATCTGATTTTGAGCTGTAATAGAGAAATCACTGGAGCAGGCTGTGGGAAGAGCGCTGCATTCCTGAGCTGGGTGAAACAACTGGTTGTGTGGAATAAGTGTTTGCTTGGGATCACATAAACACTTCCAGCTTGAAAGAGCCACAATTTCTAGATTCCAGTTTGTTTATATTTAACTTTGTAGATCTCCGCTTGTGTGTTTTGCTAGTCTAACTCTTGATGCTATACTGGTCTGACTGGATCATGTCAGTTTGCTGTTTACATTATTCAGTCGTCATGGTTTGAAAACAGGCACAAAAGTACAAATAGTGGTATACTGCAATGAAATGCCTCGTATGTAAAGGAAATGCTCATGCTGTTCACCAGGTTTTTAGCGAACAGCTCTTAGTGACACTGAAGTGCCTTGGTAACAATCACTGTCCAAGTTTGATGAAAAACAGTGTAAATGAAGACATCCAATGTGAAAATTCACCTCAAAGGAAATTTGACAGTCCAAACCGACTAGCAAGAGCAAGCTAAATCAGTATGCAAATATTGGTGTTTTTAATGTGCAATGGCACTGATTTCATCCCCACGAGGAAAACCCCTGTGCTGCTCATTCTTTCGTTCGTCCATCGCTGCCGTGGCCGCACGACAATTATTCTAGGGACGACCCCTCCACAATGCCCAGGCAGGGCAGGGCACACGCTCGGCGTTTCTGGCAGCCCCTACTGCCTCGGCAAGAAGCGCATCTTCACCGGGAGGGCGGAGAGGTGGGACGGGCGCGGGGTGCCCGCAGCGGCCCGACGGGGCGGCCAGGCCGGGG
>VXBX01008688.1:850388-932106 GCA_013400415.1 Scytalopus superciliaris
CGTGAGGGGGAAGCAGATGGCTATCAGAGGACTCGATTTAATGTATCTTCTAATAAGCTACTGTTGAATAAACATGGGCAGAGCTTTCGGATAAATCATCTACGAGATGCTTTCCGATTTTGCCACAGGCTGTGCGGGCGGAAGGGATACAAATACCTGGGTCTGCATGTAGATCGGTATCAGTGTAGTAGTAGTTCCTCCAAAGTTGCGTTTGCCCCTCACCAGGTAACTCCTCGTGATTGGCAACGACCGCAAGAATCGATGGAAGAGGAAAAGGCAGCAGTGGTTTATGGGAGAACAATTCGTTCAGTGTAACATACCGATCTTAATCAACAGCTCACAGAATACTGCGATGTATCTTTATGTTCCATAAAAATAATATACTTGAATCAGAGGTCATTATCTCTTCCTGTCTATGCATAATTATATTAAGGCACTGTCTACTGGCAGAGCAGTGCAGTTGCTGGAAATTAGTTTTGGTTTGGATTGATTATAGAAGATGTATAATTTATCAGAAAAGAAAGTAAAATTAGCCACTCCTTTAAGCTCTGATGTTGGATTAATGCAGTTAGCTGCTGATGGGGTCGCTCCACAGCATTTTGACCTGGTTCATCCTAACCTCTGAAATTCAGATTTTGAGTACAGCCAGGACGGTTGATTCCAGGTTGATCTCCTCTTGAGTTTTGACAGTCTCTCATTACACTGTAACTCTGCATTTCTGACTCCTGGCTCAGTCTCTTTCGAGTCTGTGTGTTAGCGTAGCTGGCCTGCCTCTGATCTCTTGTTGCTCAAAACGGTAGCAGATTTAATGATTAATGCGTGGGCATTTTTTTGGAAGGAATACAAAAGTAATCTGTTCTTGAAAAGAGTAATATGCTTTTGTCTTTGCCTCCCAGTCATTTGTAGAAGAAGCAGTTAAAAGTAATTTCCCTTTCTGGAACTTATAATGCATTTATACAGATGCACACAGCAATATAAAAAAATTCCTGTAGTTCTGTAGGAGAATATCATCCTACAGAGCAAATTCCTTTGAATGACATTATGTTCATGAAAAAACCCTCCTATTCCCTTCTTACCATACAAGAGAAATTCTGATATATTAGTTGTCACCTTGCTTGCACTGCTAAATAGGATTTTAAGAAGTTTTATGCCTCATGTGAGCTCTTATAGGGGAGAAAAAGCATTTGTTCTAAGGTGCTGCTCCAAAGCAAGTGATAATATCTGTCAAAAAATATATGATTTGTAACACATAGTTCTCACATTATCTTCTAGAGATGAAAAACATTTTACAGATGGTGAGTCTGATACTCGTGAGAGTGTGATTTCTGTCGCTCGGGAGCTTGATGGCAGAGCATGGTGCTTCTCTTCAGAACAGTTTCTTGTAAAATGGCAGCATATGCTCTCTGTTCATATGTAGTAATTAAAGTTGCTCTTGTTTTATAATTCAGAATTCATTTTCTCCTTTCAAAACAATGTGATCCAAATCACCACTAGTATCACTGTCTATCAGTTGCAGGATCAGTGATAGCTTTGGTGTGCTAAAAAGTCAAGAGTCTAGGATGAAAAACTACGTGAGGATGGTGCAGTTTCCATCAGCACCACCAGAGCTCCTGCAGGGCCCTGCTGCCCAGGGCCACACGAAGGACCTCATGCAGTGAGGGTCATTGTCTGCTGCTGCATCTCTAGCATCTTGCAAGACCAGCTGTTTTTTGCGTAGGTGCTATGAAGTGGATTGTTTGTCTTATTACGGAATGCTCCCATTCAGTGGGACATTCTGCATATGTGAACGTGCTTCCTGGTCTCCGGGGAACCTATTACATTAATATAGACCCAAGAGCAGTAAGGAGAGGATGGGAGGCAGCAGCTAAATATTTGCAGATATGAACAACACATGAAAACACTGGCATGTCCGTGTGCAGCGATGGAGACTTCTACTGCTGATGCACAGAACCAGACAAATGTGAGGTCTGCAAGGCAAAGAGAGGCAGTACAGTCATGTTGTGTCTGAGCCGTCCTGCCCAGCACCTGATGGAAAAGCCCAAGGGGTGATGACCATGCGAAAGGGTCCTGAGCAGCCTAGCTGGTACTAAAGGAATGATCCAGGATCATTCTGCAGGAATCATACAGCCATCTGCTGTAGTAGTTTTCCATACCCTTTCTGCCTCCCTTTTTAAAAACAAAAATTGTTCATTTCTCTTGAACAGTTCTTCATTATGCCTTAGCTAAGCTATAGAACACTGCTGACATAGAATACTATTTGAAGATGGCATATGCTGTTTCAGTCTGTTGCATCTTCCCTCTCTGGTTTGGTAGTTCCACATCCAGGAAGGATCCAAGATGCTGGTTATTGCAAAGTGTCTGCCCTTCTGGAGATGCTTTTCCCTGTGGTATGATCCCACCAAATTGAGAAGTTGTTCTAGGTGCATGTGCTGGGTGCAGAAGTAACCTCAGGGACTGTATATTCTGTCATGTAACTAATGGGTGAAATTATGGCCTGTGTGGGTTTTTCAGTTTTTTCACAAGGACACTGAAACTGTCAGCAAGGGCTGAAATTTACTAAATGGGCTGGACATGGGAAGGGGAAAAAGGATGATTTTTAAAATGGAATTACATCTGGATATTTAGATGAAAGTGTATAATGATGGACTTCTACTTTCCCTTTCCATCAAGATCTGAGATTTTCCATTTTATTTTTTAAATAAAGGAAGTGACAGTTCAAAACTGTCGCAGCTAAGTGATGCTAAAAGCCAGGCGCATCCGTTCTCAACAGAGGTGATTTCAGAGAACAGAAGCAGAAGTGACAATCTAATGGATAAGAGGAGAGAGGACTGTAAAGAGCGAACAAATGCCAGGTGTGGTGATGCACAAAACAACTTCCTCTCTTGGGGTCTGCTCGGTTTCTAAATGCATTTAATAAACTAATCCTCTTGTGCTCTTTGTTCTGTTGGTACATTCTCCATAGTGAATTTCTCCACATACTGAGAGAGAAAAATGGAAAGCCTGCGCAGAATGTAGGAGCACATCATCCAGCAGTGGAATGCTCAATAATTAATTTCCTGCCAGGAGATGGTTTTTTTTCTCTCTTTCTTACTTTCATTACAACACCAGTGGGAACATTTTGTTACAACACAAGAATATTTTAAAATCTTCCCTATTGGAAGCTTGATTTAGGATCATCAAAAATATACTTCCGTATGTGGCAAATTGCACTCCCTAGAAAGAGGCAACATCCTCAGCAGGAATTAATCTCTTTTAGATGATATTTTGGTTGTGTGCTTTGCAATAGTCTGAATGTATGTTGAGTAGTACATATCTTTCCTTACATTTGTTGGAATGAAATATGTGGAGATGAATAATTGTGCAGTCAGATGTTTTGTTCATCTCTGCAAACAAGTGTTGTTACAACCATTTAAAAATAATTATGGTTTGAATGTTCACTATTGTGTATTTATTTATAGTGGAGTAGATAGGCTGATGGTAAAGCTCTACCATTCTGCTATCAGAGGACTAGACAAGGTCCTGCTACTTGTCATTTCACTACTCAGGGTTTGATCCAGAAACAACAGAAATGCCTAGATTTTTTTTCCTTGATTTCTGTAGATTTAAATACTTTTCTGAGTCTCAGCCTTGCTCTACTGAGGGGTGCATGGCCTTCAAACATATTTGAAGGGCTACACAGGAGTGTATTGTAGTGTTGTCAGAAATAATGGGGGGAAAATGGTGACAGACTGGAAGAAATAACCTGAACAATACCAGCCCCATTGGTTCCCCATCCTTGCCATAGTTTATACATTTCGGTGGATCACTTATTCATAAACTACCAGCACTCTGATTTTGTTTGACTTCCTGTTTGGATCCTTAAGATCTAGACTGTATAAGCTTTGGAGAGCAGTGGCTATAGTTGTCACTAATATGAATCTCAGCTTACTTTGAGGTAGCAGGTTCTGAAGCCTGTGTCTTAAGAGGTAATGCAAATGCTTAACTCATAAAAGTTAACTCTGGCAGTGACAGTATCCTCATATATTTATGCTGGGGGGCTTAGGCAGCTCTGATGGACTATGAAAGACAGGTGCTATAGCCAGTCTTGAAAATGTTTCTCTCTGTACTTTTCTTTTTCATTTATGAAGCATAATGCTTACGACTTTTGCACTTAACTACAGAGAGTAATAATTTACTTTTAATTACAAGATACAGCAGTGTTCAACTTGATTGCTATAGTTTAACATGCTTTTAAAATACATGGAAATTTTACAAATAGAAGGAAACATTTTTTTAATGTATCCATTCATTCTGACAAAAGTAGGGTGCTGTAACTGTTCATTACTTTAACTCTTCTATAACTTGTCACTATACTCAGCAGGATTTCATTCTGCCTGTAGTCATGTTCATTTAGTGGAGTTCTTTGTAGATTTAGGTGACATTTGAAAGGATGAAATTGCCTGGAGAACCTTAGGCAAAGCCCTGTACAACCACAAAGCAATCCTTTTCTATAAAAGTGAAATTAAATAGGCTTGAGAATTATAAGTGTGAACCTCCCAAATAAAGATTCATATCCCCGTATAAGAAAACAAAGTTAATGCTGGAAATGCAAGTCTTCTGGTGGGGATGGTCTTTGTAAGGGCAGTCTCATACCTGATGATATTTGTCAGCAATGGAGGGAAGACTTACCTGCTCCAGATGTAGGAAACTCTGGCAGTGAAATAAAGGAGCAATGAGAGGTAAGGCAAAGTGCAGATTGCATGTTTCAGCATGCAGTTTTAACAAGGTCAATCCCTAATTTCTCTAACAAATTAGAAGTCTGGGCTCTCTGTCCCACTGGATGGATGAAATGACACCAAATTCAAATCATGCCCCGTAGCTCCACAGTCAAATGAACACATACACTCACGTACTAACACTTTGTCTTAAGAGACACTGTGTTTGGCAATGGCATGGGCCTGACTCAGGGCATGGGGCTGATGTGCTGTCACTTGCCAACATCACCTTCTCTGTCTTTCCTGGGTGAGCTGTTGTTCAAGCCCTGACCAGCCTCAGTATTAGGAGAGCTGGTGACACCTCGGACCATATCACTTGCCTGAAGTTGTGGTTTAAAAATTAGAGTCTTCAAAACACTGTGTTAAAACTAGTGATGATTTAAAAACATAATATATTTTTCATAGTTCTCCTGCTTGCTTTTTCTTTTTTCCACTTGACTTGGACAGAAATACAAGCAATTTTCTTTCTCAAGGTTATGTCACTTGCCTTCTGAAGTATATGTAGCATTTATTTTGAAAATATTACAAAGGGATGACTTGATTTCCTTTTTCAGTTTTAAAGACAGACTTCTGTTGGACTAGAATAAGCAACCTTGGGCATTTTGGCTTGTCAGTGTCCATTTAAACATTATTTGTTTATGTCCTAAGCTGTTTAAACTTGCTGTTGTTTCAGAGTGATTCTTAAGGGCAAATGTTTAAAGGGGAAGAGCCAAATATCTGTCTTGTCATGTAGAAGTCAAAAAGATATAAAAAATGTATTCAGGAATAGAAATTATCAGATAAGCAGTGAGATTTGTGTCAGTGCTGGGGTGGTGAAGGGCATCACAGCATCTTTTAAGAAATAAGTGTCTCTTTCTACATGTCTCTGTACCTGCTATTCTATTTTTATATCTCCCCAACCAGTTAAATACAGGGACTGTAGGTGGAGGATTGCAGGATGAATTTTGCTTTATTATAATTGCTGCATATTTCTGTGCAAACAGCTGAGCTGTATTTTAGCTGTAGTTTGAGGCTTCATAGCCATGAACACAAGTTTAAATCAGCATCTTCTAAGAATGCTCATAATAGCAACAGCCTGGATGTCTCCAGAGTGAATGCCTGTGGACCTGCAAGGTGCAGGCAGAGGATTTCTTTATAAAACCAGAAATCCCACTGAATCTGAATAGATGTTATCAAAAACACTTAAAAGATAACTCTAATCTCTGTGCCTATTACTTAATTCGATGGCATGATTCAAGACGTATTTGTTGAAAAAATGTACTACTTTGAGGAATTCTGTTAATTACGTTCTATGAATTATTTTCAAACATAAATTGAAACATATTTTATATTGTAGTATCTTGAAAGTTACTCCTGATATAGGTCAACATAATTTAGACCCAGTGTCTCTGTGAAAAATTAGTTACCTTGTTTTTTAAACTTCTAATGTTGACATCTTTTACTGTTGGTGGTCAGAAATGAGGCCTTTCTAGGCTGGTGTTGATTTGCTTCATTACGTTTTTTCTCTTTTGGCAGAATAATTGGTAGTATAATTCCAGTTGTTTACAAAATAAATGCTCATTAAATATGTGTCACAGGGATAATTTTAATTACAAATATTTATGTTCTAGTCCTTGTTGTATTTAGTGCATGTATCACCTTGGATCTTCATCCTATCATAATTAAGGCTGGGAATGAGTGCATTTTGTAATGTCCCATTTTTTGCAAAGGAGTCCCTGTGTAGTGTCCATTACCAGGAAACACATCTGTTTAGATGCTCTGTATGTCTGAGTTAATGCAGAGTCCTGCAAAGGTCAGAGTTGCTCTACCCATACCCATGGAATAGCCCAGGTAGATCAGGTAGTGTCACCAGCTGTCACCAGCTACATTTTTATTCTTCCAGACTTTTTTTTCCTATGTTTTCTTCAAGAAACCCACATAACAGAGCACTAAACCCTCCAATGATCAGTTCACCCTGTGTTGTTCATATGTTGTGAAAGCCATATCACAGGCTGAACTGTCCATTTCACAGGACTCCAGCTGAAGCTCTGAATTGCAGCCAAAGCACAGGGAGTATTTACATGCACGAGCTGTCTTTCTGTTGTGCACTAATGGTCAGATAGAAGTACTTGGCCGTTTTGTTTCAGTCTTTGCAAAGAACCCCCTAATGTATATCAATAGGTGTTTGGTGTATGCAGTCAATGTAGTTCATAACTAAAGGCTGATTATGCTTTTCTTGGCTCAGTAAAAAATGGGAAGGGCAAGAGAGACCTGGCTTCATGACAAATGAAAGCAATGCCAACAAAGATAACTGTTAAAAACTGATCCTTCATATGACTGCCTCTGGACATGTGACTATAGTTTTCTGGCTCTTACTGATGTTCACAATAAATATGAACTGCAGTTGTAACTTAATAAAGATATAGTATTTATAAATAACATAGTGTGAAATGTCCACTTCAGTCTTACTGTCTTGGATATAAGGAAAGAAACATAAATCTGTCTGGGCTGTTTGCCCAGGGAGAGTAACAAGGCAAACAGAAGTAGGCACATGGGGAAGAGTGTGGTCCTCAGAAGCCTTGATAGTGCAGGAGGGACTGTGGGCCAGCACCTTTATGTCATACTTAAACTTGGCGAGTCAGAGAAAGCCTGTCCAAATGAAAAGACGACCTTTCAGAGGCAAAATTCCCATTGACTCCCCCTTTTCAACAAGGTACTCCATAGACCTATTTCTGGTACAAAACCTGAGTGATTCCAGCAGTAACTGTTCAGAGTAGCTGGGAAGCATTTGGTTGCTCTCCTTGTTCTCAGGTTCCAGGCCGGGTAGGGGACTTCCTGGGCCTGATGATTAATGGATGATTAATGCCACTGAACAACATCTCAGTTCCTGGTGCTGTTTTTTTTTTTTTTTTTTTTTTTTTTTTTTTTTTTTTTTTTTTTTAAGATCTCCGTGGATACAGGACAATCAGGACAAGGAGTGATTTCATGTTTCAGGAACTCTTTCTTGTGAGACTTTTTCTGTTTCTGCACATAATTAAGAAAAACATTGTTCAGGGACCTGATGGTGGTTAAAAGAACTCGTGCTTAGTCTTCTTCCAGAAGTTAGTTTGGTTATTGACCATAGCAGAAAGAAGACTGGCTATGAATTTTTACTGCCTAAGGTGCGTTTCTTCTTGTGAAGGTAGACAGTCTTTTTAATGTATTCAGTGTTGGCCTTTTGAAACTTTAAAACATTATATGTTTATCAAAAAGCTCAAAGGAGATAGGAGTTTTAGGTGGCTTCAACAACTCTGTGTATGAAGAGGAAGCAGCATGTTTTGGTAGCTAGTACGGTTAAGGACACAATGAAATCCTTCGTGTAAGCTGCAGCTGTATCACTCATCATGAGTTTATTTTAATTTAAGAATTTGGAGGTCGCACCAGTGTGACTCCTCTGAAGTGAGGAAGTGGTTGTAACCCTGGTGATGGTAGCCCATTTCTGCAGGAGAAGGACGGTGCATGCTTCCTGTCCAGTCCCAGACATAACCAAGAGGTGCTGAGAGATCCTGATGTAGCTGAGAAAGTCTGGAAAGCTGATATCCATCTGTCACAAAACTGTTTAGAAACTAATTAAATGCAGCAAGTTACATTCAGATTTTGTTTCAAATGGTGAGATCGTAGTATCTTTGAAGTCCTTCATACCCTTTAATTTTGGGGAAGGTCTAAGCATTATTTCCTTGCCTACCCCGCAGATGGCTCTAGAACAATTATTTTTTTCCATGCAGGATCTCAGTTTTTTCATGCATATTGAGCCCTTGGCTTTTAAGCTGAGCCTATGAAAGCCACTTGCAGCAGTGCTCTGGATGCCCACAGAAAGCTCTGAATGAGACCCCCGTGTTGCATCACTCAAGCCAGTAAACAGCTTTGTCATTTAGGCACTTAATTATGAACTCAATGTTCACTTGACCTCTTATATTCACATTTCACTAATGAACTAAAGCTTGGGAAGAGTGACTGACTTCAGAGCTGCAGCAGTTTGGGCTCTTTGAGCCAAAGTTTCCACTCATTTAATTTATCATACTAATGATCAGTTTTGGAGCCTAAACACAGGAGCTGCATGGAAAATACAGCGCAATGTGCTAAGGTGATGTCCGCGTGACAGAAAGATTGGCGTAGGCTGCCCACTTCTTCTTGGCTTTCTGGTCCTGCTACACATGTGTGTTCTTGCACGCAGTATCCTCATGGAAGAATGAAGGGGCTGTTATGGATGTGGAAGTAGCATTTAGTAACTGTGGTTTCACAGAGAGGGTCAAAGCTTGAGTTCTGGTGTTCAGATAACATTGATGCCCATAGGTTTTCTTTCCCACAGCTTTGTGTTTGTCTTTACTAAAATTGAAATGTGTTCTTAATGCATTCTGACAGGGATTTATTTCTAATTTTTAAGTGTTTGAGTGTCTCATGGTTTTGATGTATTTCACTAGATGACACCCTTATGTAGGCTTGAGGATCAAAGACACATGAGAGCCAGAGGATGTATTTCAAAAGTTATCCAGACAGCCCAATGGCATGGTTTTCTGTGTATGAACATGCTAAGTTTTGGTGAAGCACACCTTGAACCTTGGTATTCTTTTTTCAGGGTGACCATTGTAACTACCTGACCAAAGTCCTCTCTTCACACCTTCTTCTTCTCTCCTTCCCTCTGTGACAACAATAGGAAACTAACAATGTACTCTAACAATTCATGTGAACTGTAAGATAAATATGTACTGCCTTCTCTATAGTACACCTTTGCAGCTTCATATTACCATGAAGCTACAGACCCATCTTTCATCCCAGCATGTGGTGTTCCCATGATGGGTGGCAGGTGGTTCCCTTCTGGGTTTGCATGTGCTTGTTGGAGTTCTCTCCAGTGCACACCAGTTGGTGTGAATCTGCAATCAGATTTAACTTAGGCTTGACTGAGGGATTTTTAACGCAAGAAGAACAAAATGTTTGTAGAATGAAATAAACCTGCTTTCTTCTACTTGTCCTTGTTTGTGAAGAAGTATTTTTTGATGTCTTGTGGTGATCATCTTTGAGTTTCTAATTATCATCATTTTCAGGTAGAACCTTTTTTTACCTTGAAGTGTTTTGGAATTACCTTGGTCAAGATCCAAATTAGCTGGACTTCCTCTGCCTCTTCTTACAATGCTTTCAGTTCACTGAGCTTGTTTCGGAAGTTTTGTTTGCTTTGGTTTGAGTATGTGTTGCTGGAAAGAAGATAAAGTGAAGCTGGGGAAGGAAGAAAACTTGCTGCTAGATGCTTAGAGAGGGTAATTAATGATGAACATGTCCAGGAACTATAATTTGTTTTCTTTGAGGAATGTATGCTAATAAAAGCTTTCCGCTTGCATGCATAAATGAATCAGATTAAATTTTATCCCAGCATGAACTTGCTGTCAATTCCTGCTCTTCGATTCAGTTCTCAGAATCATCCAAATGTTATTTTAACAGAGGGCAGTGCTCTATCCACTGCCTTGAAACCCCATCTTGCCTTGTGGATGGCTCTGAAAGAGTTTAGTCAGATAGAGAGGAAGACTGAGGGAGTGCTTGCTTAGGGCCTGGATGAGACATTTTCATCTTGTGTGACTGTAGGGAAATACCTACCTAAAGCTGTCTGCCTGCCCTGGATTATTATAGGAGTGTGTTCTGCAAGAGAGGAAGTCAGAGAGTTAAAAGAAACAAAATTAGAGCAGCAATCAGATTCTGTGTTTTCTTAGTGCAAAGGTCATGGAGGAATGAGGCAATTAATTGCCTAACCTTGAAATGTGGTTTATAATGGAAGCTCTGCAATATCTGAGAGTGTAAGCAGCCTTGACTTGAAGCCAGTTGAAACTGATGTCTTGTGGAGTTGCAGTTTGATAAATAAGCCATTCTGACTTGCTCCTGGAAGATTCCTTTCCTTCTTTGTTCTCTGTTCCCAGTTTCTCTCTCGAGCTCTTTGGTATTTGTCTGGTGATCTCCATCTAGGCTTGGCTTCATGGCATGAGCAGAGGAAAAGCATTGCTGTTTAGTCCCATGAGTCTTAGAGGAGAGCTATTAATACTGAAAGGAGTGAATAAATGACAGGTGCTTAGCTGAGCACTTTCCCACTGCTTTCTCAATCTTCCCTCCTACCAGAGCATGGGAAATGCTGAGACCTGGTAACTCCTGAAATAGCCTTGAGTCTTCCCCAGGCAGGTCCTCCCCACTGCACACGGGCACTGCTTGCGATCAGCATGTGCGTAGGAGCTGATCCATCACTTAAGGCTTCTTTGGGAACCCCAAAGAACAATAATATCCTGTTGACTAGGATTTTACTATTTATATCCATCATCTGAGCAGCCACCTCCTCTGCCTGCTCCCTGGTTACCAGTCTGTAAATCTTTCTTTGGACCACGTTGCCTACTGCGTGGTTGACAACATCATTTTTAATTTCAAGATGAATTTGCTTGAGATGCTTAGAAGAACAAATGCACGGATGAAAAAGGCATCAGCTTTTCTTGTTTTGTTAACCTGTTAGTTTTTTGGACAACAGGCAAAGAGACCGGCAGGAAACTAAACTAAAAACAACAGGTATCATTAGAAAGCAGTACAATACAAAGAGGAAAACAATTAGATCCCTTATAGATATGTTTGTGGAGAAGTGCTGACATACGCCTGTCAGATTAAAGACTGAATCCTACCACCCACATACACTCCCAGCAGTTTATTCCTTTCTTATTTTTCCACCAAATTTTTTTATGCAGTAGATTTTCAGTCTTCTTGACTGGAAAACGTGTCATCTTCTTCCATAAAAACCCTTCTGTGGCTTTGAAACATAGGGAAAAACATGTCAAATTTAGCTTGGTACTTTCTAGGCTGTTTTTTTGGTTTTTTTTTTGTTTTAAATGTGAGCCTTTTAAGAGAGGCTGTACAATTTACTTCAGACAGAAAAAATACAGTCATACCTGTGGGAGTCTGCTAGAATGAAGTTAAAAGAAAGCAGTTATTTCACTGCAAGCTTTTGTGAAGATTTTTGAGGCTCCTATCAGAAAATAAAGTGTCTTAATAATGGCACTTAGTTATAAAGTTCAATTGCTTCAGCTTCATTATGGATAAACCCATCATGGAGGAAGTGGGTTAAACCTGGTCTGCATCTGAAGAAGCCATTGCTCCTTGTTGGTGCCAGTTTTAACTGCGTGAATGTGGATCACGAAGTTCCTTCATTTTGCTTTGGTGCCGTCGTGCGTGTCCAGGGACCACTAATTTCCTGAAGGCCTTGCTAGTGTATCCACCATATAGCTCTTGGTTTCCTGGTTCCTTCTTCTCCACGCTTTGGGAATGTCGTGACTCTGCCCAGCTCCCCTCTCCTGTGTAACGCTCCCCAGCTCTGCCTTTTAAGGTTTTCTAGTGCATATGCATCCTCCCTGTTACAGTACTGCAAGTGAAATGGGGCATATTCAGCAGTAAAAAGTGAACTAGGAATACTCAGAGAAGCCAGGATATTTTCTGAAACCATTTTTTAATTATAGTGAAAGCTTTGTGTTTATAGAAAGTTTGGAGCATTTTTGGTACCATCTGGATACCTAAGCTTGGACCACAAATCACTTCAGACATAATGACAAAAGTGTATAATACTGTGTTCTTCTAACCCATGTCTCATTAGTGTGGAAGCACATGGATTTTCCTGCAAAATGTGGATTCACCATCTGTGCTAGTATTCTTTGTATGAAGTAAAAGACTGCCCTTTGTGTTGTGATTGCAATGGGCTTTTACTGCCTTGTCTCTTGGATCTGACAGAATAAAATAAATCTACATCAAACAGTACTTTCTGCTAATGCTTATTTACCTTACATCCAATGTGGGAGCTATAAAAATATATTAAAAGTGGAACTCACAAGATTAAATGACATTTTTCTGATGTTCTCACTTTCACTTCTCCATGTTTTGACATTCATTTGCTTATTTGGGCTGTGAACCCCTGGTCTTGGGGAAACTGTAAATTCCTTGTATGCCTCTTGTAGATGTCCAAACCTAAATTGGAGTAAAGGACAGTAATATTAAGAGTTAAAATGTTGTAGGCAAGTTTAAAATTATGCAGGTGAGAGTTGCCCATTGAATGTGTTGCAGCTTGGTTTGAGTCATCGATTTTCAAAGTAACTTAAGAGGTTATTTACCTTCAGAGCTAGGCATTGGCATTTTGAGTCTGATCTGAGGATCACCAGCTTCACTGTACTTCTCCACTGACATTTCAACTGCTCTTTAAATACTCCTGCCTTAATTGTGATGCCTTTTATATTTACAGAATAAGATTCCTACGTAGAAGGTGTTACAAAGCAGTCTGTCTTTTTAACATCATGTAATTTGAAGTATCACAAAAAAGATGTTTTAAATGCTCTGAAACTTTATTCCAGTATCATATAACTGATAGCTTCATTCATACAAGCTGGTACTGATGGCTTCCAGATGAAACCCATCAAACCCAGGAATCTTTAACCATCTTGTTTTTTCATCTCTTTTTAAGTCCTTCTGCTTTTTAAGATCCTTGACCCTGAGAAATAGATGAAACATCTTTAAGTAAGTAAATAAGTATATTAGCAGTAAAAATTTAGTCTGCTTCAGTAAATTTCTCAATGTAGTATGATTGAGGGCAGTACAATTAAGGGACAGATTCTGTTTTCTTGCACTTTCAGTAGTTTTACTTCTGAGACCTCATGGGGATGAACTACTTTATGGAAAATACTGATCTGTGTTTTATTAAAGAGTTTTTATGCATTTTGATACATCAGTAAATAATACCAAAGGGGAAGGAAAGGGCTTTAAAAGAATTTTTATTTTCTGATGTGTTGTGAATGGGATTCAGAGTATCAGTTGAGAGGTTAGATTTCTCTCAGTTGGGGGAGGACAGTTAGGAAAGCAAGAAGATGACTGCTCTGAAGGGGCTGGAGCTGGACAAGCTGGCGGAGCAGGGAAGTGCCTGATCCCCATGCTTTGGAGGCAAGTCCATTGGTCTTCAAACACAGTGAATGACTCTAACTGGATTCACTAACAAACTGAAACCAGAAACAGCGAAGCCTTTCTTAGGTCCTTGAGGCTAAATTCTAGTGAGGTTTTATGAAGTTAGAAGTGCAGGGACTGGTGGTGGTCAGCTGGATGTTATCAGAGAATGGGCTGGAATAGCCCAATTTCTGAAGCAAGGGAATGTGAAGATGAGAGACTTGAACATGTAGGAAGATGAAATCCTACAATTTTGCCTCCTCGGATGAGAAAATCTAAAGCTGTTCACTGGGGACATGGAGGAGGAGGAGGTAGTTATAGCATAGGAAGCTAAAAGATTTTAATGCTCTGTTCATGACTGCATGATCCACCAATCATGCACGTGTGCAGCCCTGAGGAACTATAAACTGTTATGCTTGCCTTCATCCTCCCTACTTGTCATATGAATTTCTTTGCCTGCAACTGGGATCTAATCTTGTACCCACTGAATTTTTTGCCACTGAGCTCAGTGGGGCTAAATCTGGCTACTGCAGTGGAGGAGCTGCTCACCTCTGCCTGTCTCACATGCACAGAGTTGCATGCTAAGGCTCTGAGCACAGTGAGAGTCCTCCAAGGGCTGCAGTCAGTTTATATAGATATATCTGCCTGAAGTCTAAAAACCTGAATATACAGAGTTGAGTCTAAACCCTCGGATCACCCATGCACTTGTCCTTGGTTGGCATGTTGTCAGGTGAGCCAGCAGCACATCTCTGCAAGAGGGGTGATGTGGAAGCCCCTGAGTGGGTGTTGTAGCAGCTCTGTGGGTTCTTTGCCTAGGTGTAGGAGTCTTTGTTATGGCTCCTGGCCTACTTCTCAGCAAAGCAATTAGTGAGTCCGAAAGGTCTTGCCTCAAGGCTTTCACAAGGCATGAATTATGCATTTAATTCGGTATCCTGCCTTTCCTTTCTCTAACATGCTCCTTCAGATCACATAATGTCTTATTTTCCCCTCACATAAAATCTGACAGCCTGGTGCCCAGAGCAGGGGCACAGGAAAGCCTTTTCGCCATCTATTCCCGACATACAAATTCTTTGTTTGTTTGTTTTTTTCAGGTGGTGTTTATGAAAGAAAAGCTTGTTGCAGACAATAATATCTTTAGGCTATTCAGTGCCTTGCCTTCTGAGAGCCCTGAGAGCAATACCAATCTGCTGGGCATTCAGCAGCAACAGCTGCTGCCTGCCTGACACCATTAAAACACAGATTTAGCATTTATTTCCAGTACCATGGAGCCATGAGCGTGGCCCTGCCACTCCGGGGTGGTGCAGCTAAGGAATAACGTAGAGTGCCTCAACGTGAGCAGCCTCAAAAGTTAATGCAAATTAACTTCCCTGAAAGTCGATTAAACTAAACCACTCTGGATGCTGGTGTAGCGGTTCCTCTGCAGAATGAAGGTGGCTCTACCTCAGCTGTTCTTAGTTAAATGTAAACTGAACTAAGAATACTTTTTTCCCCTCCTACTGTTTTGCTTGATGCGAGGTGTTAGCGGCATGGGTCTGTCACTACATGCTTGAAGTCGACCCAAGTGCTGGCAGTGGAGGTGGCTGCAGAGAAAGCAGAGATGGTGGCAGAGGAGGGGACCCTGAGTTTGGACAGTCGTGCCACCTGTGTGCTTTGTAGCAGGATCAGTACCTGCGGAGCTGGGCTCATCCACAGCTGCTGGTGTTGGAGGCTGTTCTGGGAGAGGCAGGCAGAGGAGTGGTTTAGCTGGAAAGGCTGAGACAGAGCCCTGTCTTGCCTCAGCAGTGGGTCTGAGCCTCATTTGTCTGTAATTCTGGCTTTTGCTTTTGATATTGCCTTGAGGCAGGGAGGAGGAGTTGTGTGGCTACTCGAAACAAAAATAGGCTAGGAATGAATTTTAAGAGTATTTCCCTGCTTTTCTGTCACAACAAGAATCTCACTGGGAATGCCTGAGCTGCTCTTAATAACAAGGATGCTGGAAAGGGACCACATGTGTGGGTGTGTTTACTCTGCAGCTGACAAAGCAGGGTTATATACCTTAATGGTTATATACCTATAATGGTTCCTCTAAGCAGTTTATTAGGCCTCTCCAGACATTGTGGATGCTCTGGGGAAAACCCCTACACTGCCCCATGGCTGTATATTACCTGTTCATCTGCTGGTCCATGGGATGCAATTATTCCTCCAGCCTCATAGAAAATGCTCTCCTAATTCAGTGCTGTGGCAGTGAATGTGGAATGAAAAATGGCTTTCAGCCACTTCAGGAGCTTGCTGCTGCCTCCTCTCAGGAGTCCCCAGGGAATCCTGCACGCTTGTGAGGGAGGCAATGTGCCTCTCAAATCAGTTATTCGGGATACAGACCCACCCACACTAGTGATGGTAATTCCGGGCAGTGTCAGCTGGGAGGTAATTTGGTCCCAAGGCCCATCATTTTGCTGCTAGGGATTCTCCATGGATGCTGGGATTGCAGCATGTGTGGGTGGAGGAACTCACAGATCCAAAGGCTGGGCTGGCCAAATTATACAAGCTGTGTTTCCAGTACCAGTATTCCCGTGTTTTCTTTACCCTTCTGCACTGAAAATCTTGTTCAGTTAAAAAAGTCAGTTATAAACTGAGGCTGCTCCTGGACTTGTAAAATTTGTTAGAATGAGAAATACTTGGGTAGTGAATTTGCTGCTGTGATGTAAGCAAGGCAAGGTTTGTAGGGAGAGGTAATGTCTTTTATTAGGCTGGCTCATAAGTTGCTTTGTTGTTTTTTCAACTCCTGTTTGTTGGCCTAATAAAAGCTCCTGCCTCACCTCTGACTTTTTTTGGTGGCATGCTTATCTGAGTAAGAGAAATCAATGACGTTAGCCTAGTGCAAGTGGTCTTTTCCAGACTGCAAACTATGAAACAAATTCAATGCTAATTTGTGTAAGCCCAGTTTTATATATTGCCTTGTTTTATATGTTGCTTTTGTTATCTAATTTGTGACCATTGAGAAAAAATTATGTTCTTTTATTTATGCAGAGTAATCTCTTGAAAGTACATCATTGCTTCAATAGCATGACTACAAATAAGTAAGATTACAGCAGTGACTGACTGAGAATGACAAGTAACCAAACAGCATGGCCAAGGCCCAGCCTGACTACAGTTGCAAAATGTGAAATTTAGCCTTGAGAGGTAGTGAATGGATGGATTAAACTATAGCTGTAAGCAGGAGAACATTGTTTAGCTATACTGCTGTACTGAGCCCTACCTGGTCCCTCAACAAAGTCACCCATCTGTGCTTTGTGGTAAAAAGCAATGCATAAAATGCACCTATCCAGTCTGCAGGCAGGTAGTAATCCCTGCATGTATAATGTGTCAAAACAAGAAGTTTCACTGCTTGAAATGCAAATATTACAAATCATGTATACATTTTCCCTAATTTATTTGACAGTGTAGGGTGAGGCCTATTTGAAGTTCATCCTACCTTAGTTTATTTATGCATGGGGAAGTCCTTGAAGAGTACTTCAGGGAGGGGGCACAAGCGAAGGCTGGAAGATGCCCAAGTGTTTCCCAAGCCCTTGCCAGGCTGTCCATGTTGTCCCAGGATCAGATGTTCCTGAGAACAGCGTTAGGATTTCTGTTCTTTTCTGTTCTCATGATGGCTAGAGTAGAGCAAAGTGGAAATGTAGTTTAATTTACTAAAGCAAGATTTGATTTAGCCATGAAAGCACCATGTTTGGGAGACCTTTGGTGTAAACAGTAGGGAGGTTGTTTGGACTTCTCACTTCAAAACTATTTTAGCAAATGGTTCCTTGATGAAGTCTACTCCTATCTGCAGTCACCGTAGCTGCTGGTATTACATGCCTGAAAGGTCCCTCCTGTTGACTTAGCTCTCATTAAAACTGTGTGTTTCTCACAGCTGTGACTCCTAATGACAAACACTGAGCAGTGGCACTTGGCAGGGGCTGGATGCGATCCCTGAACCTAGCTGCCCTGTCTCATAAGACCCCTGGGATTCTCTTTACAATTTTGGCATAATGGGTGGCCTTTCTCTTAAGCCCTAGCCGTCTGGATGTTGGACCTTCTCAGCTGGTCCTGTAGGCTTCCTCTGTTGCCATGATTTTCCCCTGATTTTGATGGTTGTTTGCAATACAGGAGAATGTGAAATGCAAATGCCAGGCTGAGAAAGGACTCTCATTTGCCGTTGGAGAATTAGGCTCAATTTCAGCCTCTGCTGTATCTCTGCAGACACAGAAAAAGATTTGGGGCCAGCAATGTAAACACTGCACACTGCAGTGTAAGCCCTGCAGCTACCGGGGTGACAGGAGCAGCAGGGGGGGAGGCAGAGGTCACCCTGATTTCCTTTTGACGGAATCAACCAACACTAATCCTTCTCTGCCAGAGGAAAGTCACTCCACTCGCTTGCAGGGAGCCCTTGGTCACGTCAGCCCATGTTTGTGCACTGAACACGGTATGAGAGCACATAAAAGAGCACTGTTGTCTGCTGAGCCCCCCCGCCCTACACAAATGCTTCCTTGTTTAGGCAGCTTGGCTTGTCATTTTTGTTTCATTTTGGTGAGGTAATGTCCTTTTCTTTTTCTCTTGGGGTGTTTATAGAAGAGTGTGATCCATCTGTTAGTTACACATGGTGCTTGCTCGTTGTGCCTGCCTTAGAAACCTCCAGGTTGGAACATCTGCACTATCCCAGGTGAAGATAATGTTGCCACTCAGAGGCGGTTCACCCTGCCAATGTATATTCTGAACTCAGCCTGATCTGCTTACCACATTCCTTGTTTTCTTTCTGAATGCAGATTGAATATCAGGTGCTTATGCACAGGTAAAACTGTTCTTATTATAATCAAGTCAATCAGGTCCATGCTGAAATAATGGGAAAACTTAAGTGAAAAAAACCTTGAGTATGTTGGAATGTTCATATCTGGAGCAAGGCGGAGTGCTCTGATTTACCTGCCAGAGATCCATCATGTATCATGTAGGCCTAAAGAGCATTTTGCTGTGGAAAAGAGCAAATAACTCTGCCAAATCTGAGTTTCTGTTAATCTAAAAAAAATAAAAATAAAAGCTTGCCAGATTATTTCAGTTTTTGGTTGTGGCTTTATTTCCTTCTTCCCCGTCCCACCAGCCTGAATTTACAAAATATCACTAAATGACCTCTAACAAAATCGAAGCTCTGATATTTGCAAACCTGTTGTTGCAGAGCTCATGGTTTTTCATTGCAAAGGTTGCTAGTGCAGAGCAGAAGGCAACTCTAGTCTTTCTTTTCCCAAAAAAGTATTTTCAAGGTCAAAGAGAGAAGTTCCATGTGCAGACTTAAATAATACTCAACACACAACTTTGCTCTAGTCATGTTAGCTGTTTATAAGCAATCATTGAAGTGGCATTGCAAAAAAAGCAACCAGTGGAAAGCCCCCACAACACCCATTTACATAGGTACTAACTCTTCCAAGAGCTGCCTGGATACAGTCTTCTGTCACTCCTGCCTTGGCATGGTGTGCCACCTTGGACATGTCTAAACTATGCTGAGCTTGTCTGTAAAGACATTGGAAGTGCTTCAGGGTAGTAGCTTTGTGTGTTTATAAAGCTATGCAGTCTGGATCAAACCCTCTCTTTGATTTTAAGCTCTGCTAATAATTAACCCTCAGCTTGTAGTAACTATAATGATAACCATACCGCTGACTCATGTGCACAAGGTTATTCGGTACATAGTGCACAGTATATCCCTTCCAATCATGTCTGAGAGATGATATCTCTGAATGTGAATTAATGTGAAAGAGTCTAAATTAGGCACAGTATCTTCTTCCAAATTCTAATACTTTATAGGCAGATACCAGTTCATATGTCCTTTGACCTGTTATGTCAGGTTTGGAGAGCATTCTTCTTGCAGAGACTTTATTAAGGCTCTTGAGCACATGTTGTGGGCTCTGCTCACTTGTTTGTGTTAGCAATGGTGCTTTTTCATGTTAGACTGGTTTGACTGTAAACTGTACCAGATTAAGTCCACGTCTGCTATATCTAGGTTGTTTTTTCCTTCTGTGTTATGTGATGGTGAGTAAGCAAAACAGTAGTTGGGTCTCTGTGTTTCTCATCACTCTTTCTGTCCAATTCCTTGAGGTATGAAAGATGCAAACAGGCTATTTATTGCTGCCAATCACCGGTGCTTTGGCAGCTCACACAGAAAACATTACTAAGAGGCACAGGAATTAATATAACTTTTGTTTATGCTTAAAATATCATATGTTTTAAATATCATCTGCTCCTTCTTGTCGGATGCTTGTTTCCTTTGCCCTAGCTGCATTCCCTCAACTGTAATCAAAGCCAAAATCCTGGCACAGGTGATTTGGCTGTGGAGCTTCATGACTGACTGTCATCCTGGTGGCTGAAATGCAGCAAGAAGAAACTCTTCTTCCTCATGCAACCCAGGAAGGGGAGCAGAAAAACCCGTGCCACCTGTGCTACACAGGGACCCTGCATGGTGACCCTGAGTCTCACCTCACCCACTGACCAGCCATCCTGAGTCTCCTACCAAGCCGATTTATGGCCTTTCCTTAAGTGCATGTGTGAAGGAAGGGGAAGACTGAGCTGTAGTTAATCTCATGTTTCTAAGCAACCAGGTAATTCCCTGCAGCCAATCCCTAAAGGGAAATTCCTCTATTCCTGCACCCCTGCTCAGCTGTGGCAGAGGACACCTTCCTCTCTGCCTTCTCCAGCTCCTGGACAATAGGCAGTGGGGTCTGAGGAGGGTCATAGCTTTGCAGCATTTCTCCAGATGGCATGGGAGCACAAAAGGGGCGCTTTGTTAATGGTCTGTAACAGGTAAGGGGCATTGATTTCAAAATCAGTAGAATAGAGGGAGTGTGGAAAGTGTAAATGTTTTACCTATGGCTAAACTGAAAATCACAGTCAGAATTCAGGGGGTTCCTCTGCTCCAAAAAGCATAAAAATATTTGAAGGATGAATTGCTGATCCTGTTTACAGTGAAACCTGTTTGCTGTGAAGTTTTGGTGATGAAAGTGTCTGAATTCTATTCTGAGTCTGTTTGAACCCTTCAGAGTGACCATAAGGGACTAGCCTGTTAGTCATAAAAGATTCCTGAACCTCAGACTACAGAAATATTAGGTAGAGGAAATAGAGATCAAATGAGATCTCTGAGCTTCTCCACTGTCAGAAGAATGTGGATGCCTAGTTGGGGCTTCAGAATAATACTAATAATTATGGCCTTTTTTTTAAGAAAGCCACATGACCCTTACACAAGCAATTATACTGCAGGGACCTAAATCTGCTCAGCTCCACTAATGAAGATGATGAATGGTGAACCCAGAGGCATGCTGGAATGGTGTGGGAAACTGGGCAAGGAACTCCAATCACAGCTCCAGCCCCAGCGGGGAACTTCAGCACTTGCTCAGGGAAGTGGGGCTGGAGAACTTGAGAAATGCTCCCATGGGTCCAGGGATATGTTTCTGTCTTGCTGGAGGCTGTGCATTTGACCAAATATAAATGCTGCTTAGACTTGGGGGAAAAAAACAAGGAATTCAACAGTAGTCAATGGGAGGGAATACAGTTAATAGAAATGGGCATGCCTTGGCCATGTAGGACAGATGCATCAGTCTCTTGGGGTTTGGGCTTTTTTGACTTGCCTGGTGTTTTATAATCTGGAGCTCAGCTGAGAAACTGTCCCTCTTGACTTTTGTCCTGTGTATTGACAAATATGTGCAATTGGCTACTGCTGATGAGACCAAGTCCATTTCCATTTGACCCAGGTGAGATTCTGCGTCAAATGGACATTTAAGTCTGATCCAGCATTCTGTCCAGAGAAGTGCATATTAAACCACTCTACATGAGTGTTTTACAGCTGGGGTAACCAGATGCTGGGAGCACAATTCTTTAGATCAAGTCTACCAACCTGGTGCATTTAAGCTTGTAAAAGACGTGCTTTTACAGAGTGAAGTACTGGAGGAGGTAAACTTTTGAAAATATCACTTCAAAGTGATATTCTTGAGTTGTAACTTGTGGAAAGGGTGTACATGAGATGGACTTACCTTTGGCTGAAGTGCTGACCAGGCACAGTGCCTCATCCCATGCTCCTCCTCACTGACCACAGGAGAGCCACACCTCTGCAATGGCCAAGTAGCTCCTTCCCCAGCCTCGCTATGGCACTTCACTGGTTTGCCCTTGTAGCACAACTGGATGTTCACTGGGGCATGGCCAGCTGGGCAGCTGCCCTGCCCATGGTGCTGCATGTGCACGAGCTTGCCTCACACGGTGATGTGCAGAGGAACACAACCGGACTGCCTCGGGCTGGGCAGATTTTATTTCCAGGCAGGAAACGCTGTCAGGGCAGATTATGTGAAATGGTGAGGAAATCTTCCAGCAAACTCATTTTAGTCTCAGATCTTGGCTGTGTTTATCTCCTTTTGTGTAGCAGTAGAAGAGCATGCATGGCAGGGCAATGTGGTTCACAGCCTTCCACTCGGAGTTCAGCTGGGCAGCTCACATGGGCACAACAGGTCCTGAGCCATGACAGGAGGCTCTGGGTGGGTACCAAGGAGTGCTGATACCTGGCAGTGTGTGCAGAGGAGTAGGGAGCACAATGGCTTTCTTCCTCTATGGTACATTTGTTGGAAGATCTGACCATAGTTAAAGAGGGAGATTAGTGGGCAGGAAGTGCCTGAGAAGACAGATTAAAGCTGTTGTAATTTTGGTTTGGGAACACATTGAAGTATTCTAGCTGACAACCACCAGCACTGCATATGAGGTAGCTGTTTTCTGTCAGGCATGCCTACTCTCAGCAACAACATGGGCTTTCATCTGTTCTTAAATTAGTGTTAATTACAAGTTATTATTATTTTTTTAACAGCAAAATGCAGCTGAAAGCAATTACCCCTAATTGCTAATTTGTGTACGTATACCCAAAATGATAATCTCTTCATCTGAACACCCAGTTCTCACTAGAGTCACTCAGTGTGGTTTTGCTGCCATTTTTTATTTCAATTTTGGATCTCGTGACAGTCCTTCTTTTTAATGGTTTCTCTGAAAGCTATGAAATCTCTTCCCACAAGTTCTGTGGTCTTCTTGAAAGTGTGATCTTTTTAGCTGTTAAGGAGGCCTCACTAAAGAAATGTTCTTTGGTTTTGGAAGAATGCTTAAATCACAGTCACTGACATGGCAAATTCATCAATTCTTGCAAGTTGTGCCTAAAATGCACTCGCATTTGTGTTGGATCTTGATTTCTCCTGTGAACATCATCATCCTTTTTCAGTAAGCTAAAGACCACACAGATAACTGGTTTTGTGCTGATAAATACATGGTATGGTTCAACACTGACCATTGCAATACCAGGTCTCAGATGGTTTTGGACTTAAGAAATATAATTCAGAGATATCGTGGCTTCTCTTTGTATTTGCATATTTTCACCCCTGCCAGTGTAGGAAAGATTCAAAGCTGTTAGATTCTTCCAGTGGGAAATGGCCTTTCTGATACTGCAGTCACAGTCTGGTGGAACAGATTGTTATGTGGGTTGAAAACTGATGGGACCACCTTTGGGTGGACTCTAGGAGATCAAAGGGCTGACATCCAGCTGGCACCAAGTAGTGAGTGGAGCACTCGGGGCTTCTGGAGTCCACATTGCTCAACAGTTTGATCAAGCAGGCTGGTAAAGACAGATTGTCCTTCCCCAGATGTGTGAATGGCACTAAATTAGAGGTAGCAGCTGACATGGCAAGTGAGAGAACCTAAATCCACAGGGATAAACCTGGTGACAAGGCTAACGTGAAGGTCATGGAGTTCAGAAAGAAACGGAGAAAGGCTCAGAAAAGGAGGAGTTGAGAAAGAACTCCACAAAGTGGAACAGTCTGCACCTTGGCCAGACCAACCCCTTGCATTGGTAGAAGATGGGAAGTGACTGTGTGATTTGTAGTCCAGCTAATACGGATGTGGGTATTACTATGGATACCAAAACATGCCAGTAGATATGAAAGCTGAAAACAACCCAACAGTGGATCCTGATTGGAATAAGTGAAGCCTTCTTCTAGGATGCACTGAGAAGATCACTGCCTTCTGTGTTTTAGTGTTAGTCGCTGCTGCCAGTATTCTCCAGGGAGCAACCACACTGCAGGTACCATTTGCTGGCTGTGGAAGGGCAAGAAATTCCTGAGCATTTACATCTGTCTGAGCACTTGGATTTGTTGGTGTTTGCACCCTGTTTTTCTTGAAGTCTGCCTGTTTGTAGGTCCATTGACGACCTGAAAAAGTATTAATATGCTAAGGCAGGAAAAACGTTATTGAGTATTCACAAATCATTAAAACAATGGCTTTTCTTTGTCTGAAATAGCCAGCTTTTAGAAAGCACTGAAGGAGGAAATACAAGTGATTTTTATGCCACCTATTCTCAGTGTTACAGAACTTCTTGGCCTGTTCAGAAGATATGCAGTATTGCAAGTGCTCAGGAATTTCTTTCCAGAGGCCACAACCTGCAGCTGAGCTCTGTGCCCACTTGCCCTTTGGGCTCTCCATCCACAGCCAGCAAATGCCAGCTGCAGTGTGGTCACTCATTGGAGATTGCTGGTTGTGACTGATGCTGAAACACTTCATTCTATGGTAGCGAGGATTCACTCCCAAGTGGAGGCAAAGAGAGGAGTCTCCTGTGATCAGCCTTCAGGTGTTTTAGTTCAGTTTAGTAAGCTGAGTATTCATTCAAAGGGACTTTGTCTTCAAAAGCTGTTCTCTTACTTTTCTTGTTTTTACATCCTTACCTCAAATGACAGATCCACCTCTTAGCCTGAGGTGTATCCATAGTACTTTTCCTCCACTAATATGGGTAAGAGGACTTCTGACTGTGCCACTGGCACTTCAAAGCTGTCAGGGTGTTAAGGAGGAAAGTGCAGCTGCCAGCTCTACTACAGACCTTGCACATGTCTGTGGGCAGCAGAGCCAACCTCCATCACTGAGCTTTCTGGACTGGAGAAGCATTTTTTTGCACCTTTCATCCTGCCTGTGTAGGTGTGGATCATGCAGGATGTGCCCAGTCCATCCCAGTGTACCCCAGTAGAGCTGGGCAGCACCCAGCCACCTTGGAGAGGCTGACAGGGATGGTGGCTAGCAACAAGCTTTGCAGCTTCACTGAGAGCTGGGATTCACCTGTGGAAAATGATTTTTCAGGCATGGTCTATATTTAACCAGCTTCTGTTTATGTGGTGTTAAGTCACAGGAACAAGACGAGTTTATTGTTTCATCTCCACTGATACAGCATCTTGCAGCTAATGCCAGTAAAATCCCACACCCTGAGCCCAGCTCTTGTGTAACAGTGTGGCACTGCCATCCTGGAGCTGCTAGTAAAGTTAAACTGAAAAAGAGAGAATCTTATCTGACTGTAATGTGCTGCCAGCATGGGAAAACCAGGACAAGTGTGCTAGTCCTGCGGAAGGCAGGGATGTGCCTGTGTGATGAACACGTCCCCCAGCTGAGAGCCAGAGTGTCTCTGGATTGGTGGGCATGTGCTCTGCACATCAGACCTCCATGGCCAGCCTGCTCTGCTTATGTCCAAGGGAGCTTTGACTTGTCTCAGCTCTTTCTTATATATGAAAATATGGATCTATAAAACGTTGTTCTGCTCCTAACTAAAGATTTAGTTCTTGTGAAGAATACCTACTGCCTTTTAATTATTCATTCCTTCAGCTATGAAATAACCAACAGAGAGGATCCTTTTATGGTGAGCTGGATTTAAAAGGTAGCAGCCCCTTGTGATTCTGATATTTAACGCATGAGTGGGGACTGAATGCTGCTATCAGGCCTCCTGAGATGGTGCATCAGCTGCTGCCTTTGGGCAGCATAACTCAGAGATGCCTGAGGGCCGTTGTGTTCGTTTTGTGCTGGCCTGAAATGTTATAGCTGGAATGACTAGGTGTGCGTAATGCTCCTCTAACCACAGCTATCACAGAGCAGCATCAAAAGTGGGTTACGATTGCTCTGGTTTTCCAGCTTGTTGTCTGGTAAGGAAGGGAACTACCTCTGTAGAGCTGTGCCACTTTATCTGCTGTGAGAAACAAAGAACAAACAGAGAAGGGAAGAGATAACTGTGTGCCAGGATTGCAGCCAAGATCAAAGACTGAATGGGGAAATCAGCGCCAGCAAAACAGAGAGGTAGGAATGAAAAATGCAAAGCAGGCAAGGAGGAAGGAAGTTCTTGATCCTTATGTCTTCAGCCACTTGTGCAAAACAAGTTCCTCCATTTACATCATTGGGAGTTGGACTGGGATGAGCAACTACCTAAATGTGTAATTTAAATGTTCTAAATCAACAGTTTATATCCTTTTTTTCCCTGTGGCTTATCAGTGGATAGGTAAAGGTACAGATTAGGTGGAGAGAAAATGAATGAACTCTTAAGATAAGGACTTCTGTTGTAGTGCAGGCCCTGCAAATACACAGGAGAGAATGGACAGCCACCCTGTTAACATACATTACACATATCTGGTTTTTATCACCGCTCTATGTTATATTTTTTAAAGGTTTTAAGAATGTCAGGAATCTTAAGTTGCTGTCAGTTATTTTTTCATAGACATGCAATCAAAATGTTAGTTCTCATCCTGAGCCCTTATGAAGTGCTTACAAAGGTGGTAAGACTGGGACATGGAGACGAATTTGTTTGCTTCTCTCATGTTGGTGGCATACCTCAGTAATCCTCTGCCTTTAACTACTGAATTATAGCTATTTCTGAAAATACAACCACTGTATGCAGCCATTGGATTCACTGAGTATTTGGTTAGACATACCATAATTTCCCCTCCTATGTGAGGACTCCTGCTTTGTTTATGAAGTGTCTCCAGTCTGGACAGCAGCAAAAATCTGTGTGATGTATGTGTGACTCAAGAGACTAAATAAAATGGCTCAAGGGCTATTAAGACATACTTTAACATACAGTTTAAATAGAAATAAGCCAGTGCTGCTGCCAAGACAGGCAGAGCTATAACACACCCTTTTCCCCCTTGGCTCATACAGGCGCAAGTGTTTGTGTGACTGTGCAGTGAATTGGATCAAGTGACCAAGTTAAAATAAACCTTTTTGTCCATCGGGTTAACTTTAACCGGCATCAAATCCTGCAGCTGGTTTCCCATAGAATCACAGAAGGATTGAGACAGCTCTTTCCTATCTCCCACTTTGTGCAGGCCATTTCAGTCTGTGAACTGCTGGGGAACAATAGGCAAATCTTTGTGCAAGAGCTGTCTGCATGCCCTCATCGGGTATGTAAACTGAATCTGTGATAAAGGGAGGAAAAGCAGGGGTGGTACTACGCATCGTGTTTAGTCCTGTAGCACTGAAGGACGAGAAAGAAAGCAAATTGTCGTTCTGTTGGGTCTTTTCTACCTGGTGGGTATTGCAGACTTGCAGCTGTGTCATGAGATACATGTGATGTGGCTGAGGAAGCCTGCTATAGGCAGTCATTCTCTGTCTCTGCATTTTTGCTTTTGTTTGCTTCCCAGGATGAAGATTTGAATCCACCTACGTGAACATTTCTAAGTTAAAGAGGTAGTTTGCTATTTTAGTTACAACCTGTGTTTCCAAGACTAGGTTACAACAAACAATATTATTGAATTATAAACCTATTCAAATACACTATTCACACTAAAAGTAATAAATAAAACTTCTTTGCTTTTAAAGACTGTTTTCCAATACCTTCTGTTAGGGTATCCTTCCCTTGCGAATAAACTCTGATCCAGGTGCTCCACAGCCACTATATTTACAGGTATAAGGGCTTCAGTTTGCTTCCAGGCCCTCATGGGCAAGGAATTGGGGCAAAGTGGGACAGGCAGAATCTGCCCTCAGTTGGGTGTAAAAGGAAGTCTGAGGCTTTCTTGGGTTGGATTGCAACTGTCTGTGTTGGAATACTTGTCATTAAATTTTTCCCTCCTTTTGCTGGATGCCAGGACGTGATACACAGGTTAATGGGTGACAACCTAACTCATGAGGGAAGTGTTTCCTAATGTCCCAGCTCATTAAAACCAGGAGTTATTTTAACATTACCTAGCCCATAGCTGTTAATATTTATTATATGTTATTACTGTATGATAAAGCAACGCAGAGGTAATTGAGATCACACGTGGACTCCCATTTGCTTCTCTGCTGCAGTCATCAGAATCATGCAGTGAAGACTTTGACAGCTCTATGCTCACCTGCTGGCTGCAGGAGAGTGGGTAATAACTGATGTGGTCTAAAACCTGGTGATACAAAGTTAACTTCCAACTTTTTTTACATAATCAAGCTGCTAGGTTAAGTTTATATTAGTTCCTCATTTTGTATGATGAAGGTTTTAAAAAAATATTTGGTTCCACAAGCTTTAGAATGGATTTACTGTACTGTTGAACTACAGTGTTGTTCTTTGCTGCTTATGTTATTAAGTTACTATGTTTATCTCTGAAGATAATGAAAATGAACTAAAAATTGACTTTGCTTTGCAAAGGTTTTAGAAGGCAAACTCTTGGCTGGGAAAAACAGCTTCAACCCAGCATTAAGAGTATCTTTTAGAATTATTTTCTGGAAAAATTATATAACCTACATTTGGGACCCAAATTACTGTGGGGAATAGAGGAATTGAATGCATATGGAGAAAATCACACTGTCTCTAATTGCGTTTCTTGTCATGTGTCTTGAAACATCGATAAATGTTTAAAAAATGACATATTTTCTAAGGGTAGGAGTGCATTTTTCTGAAAGCATTAAGCAACTACTTTAGCTCTTTCAGAGTGCAGCATAAAAACTAAACTGGTGAAGGAATAAAAGATGATGGAAGTAATCTTATTAATAAACAAAACAAAACATGTCCAGAAAACATTATCAGCTTACTAAAGAAATATACAGTGATAACCTGAAATCTTCAGATAATGCTTCAGGCTCCAGAGGTGCACTAGGATATCTGCCCTTTCCCATGAACACCACCAGTCTTTCTGTGGCACCTCCTTACCTCATTCTTCTCCTGCTTCTGTGCCAGAAGAGGAGTTGAAAGTATCTCTCTGTAAATGTGACTGCAGGGCTTATATCCTATTCACAGTTTAAGGGTATTTTGCAATTAACAGGATTAGATTTTGGATTTTGTAATAAAAAGTTCTTCTGAGGTAGAAGAATAAACTAGTTAAAAAATCAAAGTATCTTTTAATGGATTATGAGTCAGTAAAAATCAGTACACTTTGCATTTTAAAAAAACCAATTGGCAGCACAGTGGAACATTAACCAAAAACTTACTTAAACTTAATGCTTTGGTGAATTGATGTGGCTAGCCATCTCTGGAGCTACACAAATATCTGAGATGCTGACACCAGTGCAAAGATAAAATCTAGAGACTGATATATACTTAATAATGGGCACAAATCCGTCCTTTTTTCCTCCCTTTCACCCAGAATATTTTTGACAAGGAAAGTGTTATTTTCCATCACACTGCAGTTGCATGGTTCTTTTTGATGCATCACACTTCACACTTCCCACAAGTTCTGAGCTGCTGATTAATCTTACTAAGGAGCCCTACCCAAATTATACAACAGGAGTCAGTAGTCCTTTTGGAAATCTCAACAAACAGCATTTAGTCAACTGAGGAATACTGTACTTACTGATGAGAATGATGCTTTTAAAAGGAAATGGCCTGCATAGCTGTTTCCTAATTGTTGGAAACATTTAAACTGAAAGCAGTTTAAAACATAATGATGCTTCTGTAGAGGAACCTTTCATGTCTCTGAATTATTTACAATATTGGTCTGCTGTGCTTGTTTTTCTATCTGCTTTTCATACACATGCAGAAAAAAATGAAATAAAAGTGCATGTCTTTTGCATCCATGTTTTTTCTTTGCCCTTGGATAAAAGGAGTAAAGGTGTGTTCCTGCTGAAGGTCAAATTATCAAACCTGGAGAAAGAGCCAGAGAAGTAGCATGTCTATGAGAAATGACAAGAACTGCTCTGAAGCAAAATGGACCAATTTGCATTCAACTTTGAGGAAGAACCTCAGGTTACAGAGGGAATTTGGAGACCCCCACCAAGAGTCTGCATGCACTTAGTGAGACACAAGCTATCCTTGCAGTGCTTCCACAGGCTGGTTTTGGGATTAGGCCAGATCTTTCTGAAACGGGCCTTTTGTCATCTTTTCAGAAACCTTATGTTTTCTGGTACTTGATATGTATGTGTAATAGAGTCAAATAATCAATTTAGCAAATAGAGACTAGAAAAGGAAAACAAAATAAGCATAACTAGAAGGACTATACATTCAGCAGAAACTACCTGGAAAAAGGGGCTTCTTGGCAAGAAATGCTTGCTTGCAAGTGGAAAAAAGAACAGAGCCTGAGTGCAGAGAGGACTATAGGAAAAAAGTAGTTAAAAAGCCTCGCTTAATATGACTGTCTAGTGGTAGAATGGTGAACAGATAACATGATGGTGAATCTTCAGTATTTATTCCTGCTTTTTGAAGTACATGTGTCAATTTTTAATGGGATAGAATGTACTTTGTGGGATGAGAGAAGTACGCACACTTTTTTTTTTTCTTTTCTGACTTGACTTAAGAAGCAGAAGGGGGACGGATGGTGCGATAATCTGTGGAACATGTGACTCCATATCCCAGGAAAAATTGAGATTCAGCCCTAGAGAAATGCCTGTAAATAGCAAAGGCAGCTGAACTCTTCAGGGAAAGGATAAAATAATGCCAGCCATTAGTCTGGAAAAAGCTTCCAGGCTGCAATTAAAGGAGCTCGAAGAGATTAACAAAGACAGAAAAAGTAGCATCTTACCCAGTGTTGGTATGTTAGACAGCAAAGTATCAAGTCAAACTCCTCATTGCAGTTTGGGGCAAGGGAGGGAGGGAGGTTGGCAGAAGTCCCGCCGAGCAGCCCTGGTTGCCTACAGGGTCTGGGGTGCCCAGCTCTGGGCAGGATGATGCTCTGGCCATGGTGTTGCTGCTGCATCCCTGGGACCTCCTGCCATGGCGCGGCCGCTGTGGCCGCACAGGTGATTTAGCAAATGGGGATCATGTCGACAGAACTGGGTTGGCAGTGACTGTCTCTGCAGTTTTGAGAAGAATTGGCAGGAGGGTACGAATCTGGGACAGTGATTTGGGACGCTGACAGGAGCCATGTGGAGCACAAGGGCATCTCCGAACGGGCACCCAGAGGACGAGAGGGTTTCAGTGAGGCCTCATTGGGTCTGCAACTCCATAATGAAGAAGAAACTTCTTTTTCTGTCTAAAAGCAGAAAGGTCGAGAACAGAAGTTACCCATTTCCAATGACTGATATGCCCAATACTACTCATACCACCAACTCCTTGTAGGGCAGGGGGTTTCACTGGAATGAGCACATTGGTTTGCAGAGCTTGCTGAATCACCTGGCAGTACTCATGAACCTCTTCACTACAGGCAACAGCGGATTGTATACCTTGGTTTCAGGAATATTTTCATACAATTTGAAGCAAGAACTGAAAGGGCATTTGAATGAAAAGCATGGGTTGGTGCTTCCAGACTGAAGCCCAACATTCAGGTGTGCTATTCTGGCCATCAACCTCTCATTGATCCATGCTACAACTTAAGAAACTATAAACTTGTTGAAGAAATGTGTTCTCCAAAATATGTGAAGTGCTGTCAGCATTCCTCAGTGCAAAACAATTCTACCATCTCACCTCCGTGTTTGAAGTGAACACAAAGTCTCTCAGATGTAAGAAACTGCAGATAAGTGTGTTGAGACTGATGCAGATCATTTGAGGATTAAGGACTCCAGTGCGAGAAGTTCCTGCCCAGAAACTGCAAGTGGTGGCAGATAGACTGAAAGGGATGTGTCCTTGGGAGTGCAGTTCAGGTGGCTTTGCGGGAAAAGTGCTTGGATATGCACCTTAGTGTAGGTCATGAGATGGGTAGTTGCACTGCTTGGGGACCAAACTGCTTCCTCAGTAAGAACACAGAGTCCTTTTTGATAACTGGCCTTCTCTTTTGCTCCAGGTGCAATTCCTCAGAAAATACCAGTTTAGAAATTCTTTACCTCCCCCCTCCTCAGAAAAGAACAGAGGCAGCAGTGAGATGCTTTGAATTGAAAGATTATTCTCATACAGCACCACAGGTGCAGAATTTGTCAGAGTCAAATTCTTTGCTTGAAATTCGTTCTTTATATCTTTGACTGATAACTTCTCTGCCCAGGGCTTATTCTGGAAGTCTCACGATGCTCTTACAGGCCAAAGGCAAGTACATTGGACAGCAGGTGCTGGCACTCCTGGAAGCTGCAGGTTTCTTTAAAAACTCTCAGCTGATATTGTAGTGTTTCCTTTTTAAAGCAAGTAAATACAATGGTGGCCTTGTCTGGAAAACAATTACATTGTTAGGAAAATCTTCAATAGCAGTGTTTTCCATATCCTTAGCTGCTCAGCAAAGCTGCACTTCAGTACAAGAAGCTTTCCGGATGAAGGGAGGGAAAGAAGAGAGTTACTCATACAGCTTAGTCAGCCCAAGGGAAAGAAGGGACAGACCCAGGCAAAGCAGGCAGAAGTGGCATTTTCTGATCTCTGGGATGCAATTAGGGGTCAGGCTAACCTAAACAGATCTGCAAGGGGATGGAGAAATAAATTTTCAGAGGATGCTGGCATCAATGAAATAGTGCTTGCTTTAAGGGTAAGAGAAAGTAACTGCTCTTTCTTTCTAATCCACACAGAACAGACTGTTTCTAGTCTAAAAATATTCTTTGTGGTGACCTGTCTGAGAATAATTTTGTATCACTTTCCTGACTTTATTTCTGGCTTTTGATTTCCCATAGAGATCTGGAGTCTGATGGATTAGACCTGTTTCTGGGAGTAATTGTGGCAGTCAGGAAGGGCCCCATATCTGGAATGTGCTTTCCTTGGCAAGCACTGGGTGGTGGCAACCTTCAGGGTGTGACAGGAGACCTATTTATTTACTTTGGTTCTTATGCTGACTGTAGGGGTTTTTCTGTGTGTGTCCAACTTTGGATGCCAATACTTCTCTTCCACCCATGGGCTCTGTGATAGCTACACCCTGTAAGACATACACTGCTCAAAGTTTCAGGGCTGTTTTATTAACAGACAGCTGGTTTAACAAAGCCAATGGTTTTACAAATAGGGTAGTACATTTTAAATTAATAAAGCAATTTGTAAAGCAGTTGACTTTAACAAGGCGTATAACATTTACCAGTAAAAGTGAGTGAAAGGCTTTTGGAACAGGTAGCCAAAGGATTGTCTTATCCACATCCTTCCCTCTCAGTGTTTGGGTTTTTTTTGTTTCAGTCCATCTAAGGGTGAGACCATCCAAGATCACTTAAAGAAGACTGTAACTTGCTATAACGTATGTTAACAATCATCTACTTACCTGCAGTGGTGAAAGTCCTACGGTAGATTGGCGAGAAGGGGCAATAGTGAAAAAGAAAACCAAATTCAAACCTCTCGCCTTCCCATTGCTATATGAGCATGAAACTACAAAGGTTTCTCAGTTCTTCTCTATCTTCCAGGGCCTTTTATCCAAAGTGGTCTTTCGCTTCAGCCCAGGAATATGTCAGAGTGCCTTCAGCCCAGGTTCTCTCTGACTTGTCCCACAGCTGAGACTGGTCCACTGCAGTACCTGACAGGGGAATTACTTGGGACCATGTAGTCACAGCAAAGGTCTGTCCAGCCAAGTGTCTCTGTCTGACAGCAGCCAAAGGGGGATACCTAGTTAGGATAAGAACAGGGCAAGAAGTTTCCACAGTTCCCTTGTTTAATCAGCAACCATTTGCAAACCAGCAACTTGCAGAGCCAGAAGGGAGACTGTGAATACACACAGGTGAATTTCCCTTCTGTGACCATGCCTCTCCTTAAGCTCTCACTGAATATCTTGAATCCTCAGCATCTCAGCTGTGACATAGTTCCACAGTGCAACTATGTTGAGGCAATTCCCTTAATTTTGTTTTAAAACCTCTTCCCTGATATTTTCATTTGATTCTCCTTAGTCCTTTTGCTGGGAGAGACAGCAAATTAATTTCTCAGTGCCACTCATCAGAGACCTCACACAAGGAGAAAAAAATATTCTGTTAATCTTAAGTCTTCCTTTCTTCAGATCAAATAATCTTTATCTTGCCACCAATGTTGTATCGAAAGATAAAAGAATTGTTTCTCACCAAAAAATCCATCTGCCACATAAGTAGTCACAAGAGATAAGCATGATGTCTTCCAGCACCTCTGTTCTGGTAAAACATAAAGATGATAGGGCAAAGTCTGGTATCCCATACCAACTCTTTTTCATAGCCGGCTCTTCCCAGGCAGAGACATGAGATAGCAATTACAGTCTGCCAAACCCACTGCAACTTGGAGATCTTGTTAGGAAACATGCCAGAACCAGCGCTGCCTCCTAGTTGTAGGTGGTTATTGGCAAGAAGTTCAATGCAGGGTAACCAGAAGGGATGCTGGAAATACACAGCTCCTCCTTGCACTCTAAAAGTGAAGTACTCACCAGCATTTATGCCTTGTCCTAGGGAAACAGAGTAATGCTTGCCTTAGTGCCTGGGTAAGGAGGGAACCCATCTCCTGAAACCACACACTATGGTGACTTCAGTTTCCCTCCACTGGTTGCCAGGAGGTCCTCAGAAATGTGTAATTTGTCATAGCTTAACTGGCACAGCTCTGAATCCTTATTTTATAAGTGATCGGTGCTCACAAGTGCCAGGCATGGTACAAAGTCAGGACACAGTCTCTTTCCTCGAATGTCTGTTTTTATGCCAGAGGTTAAAAATGTGTTAGGGCTACTGCTAAAGTATGAGATGAGGACTTGCATCTATTTTGGAAATAACTTGGACCACAGGTTACATCTGTTACACATTCAGTTATTAAAAATCGGGGGATCCTGAGAAATTGTGGGATTTGACTAGAGTGGGCAAGTTTCAGGGATACAAATTCAGCATCGATTAGCCCCTCTCTGTACTTGAAGAACAAACTGTTAGTACAAGATACGAGTGGAGCAACTGTATTTAGAAACGTGTTTCCAGGGAAACATTCCTTTCTCTGGAAGACAACCCTGAGACATGAAATTTTATGTGACTCTTGGGACAAATGTAAGTTTGAAGACTTTTTTTCCCCTTACTTTTTATAGCAAGTACATTCTGCTCCAGATTCATTCACTTGAAACCTGTATGGTGAAACCTATTTTAGCTGTGGAGACCAGTATCTCAGTGGATTTCATTAAGAAAAGGGCCCACACAGGCTGCAGTTTAAAGATCCATCACTTGCATAGCAACTCAGGTCAAATCAGTGCTTTCTAAGCATATCCTTGCATACCATGAAAAGCGTGACTTAAGGAGCAAGGCTCAAGATGTCATTTGGCTTCTTGTGTGGCATTAGACAAATCAATCAACTGTAACTTCTTTGTAAAATCAGTATAGTCATATTTTCTTATGTTTGCCCCTAAAGTTGCATGGATCAATTTATTAAGCTTCTAGAAATCCGGAGGAAAAGGGTCAGTTTATACCAGCAGAAAGTTTTTCCTCTGACCAGCAATTCCTCCTGAAACCAGATGGTTTCATCTCTTAACCCCTTCACATCTTCCTTACCAGCCAAGTTCTGTAGAAGACTGTTGTCTCTCACTTGGTGAGATTCTGTTGAAATTGCAAATACTATGAACTTGTCTAAGTACTTTTTGTCATTATTTTGTGAATTTTAATTTACTTACTCAGAAACTCAAAGTCTTTACTTGTCTGCATGTTGTTTGTAACAAAAATACATCCTTTGTTATATAATTGTACTTCTATACCCGATTGTATCTTGGTTTGGTTTTTTTTTTTTAATGGAGAGAGTGGTCTGAAACCATGTAAGTGGAAGGATTTATATAATTAAGGTTTAAAATACTATGTTCAGTGGACATGGAAGTAAATCAATCAGGTACTATTTTTTTCAGCAGAGAAATATGAGCCAATATTGGCATTTATAAGAGTCAACAGTTACCTTAATTTTTAATTTTCTACCCAAGGTAGGAGAGGGCAGGTAAGGTTTGGTTTGGGAGTTTGAAAGGCTCATCGTCCTTTCTTTTCATCTGTTAATGTCAAAGAGTCTTTGTTTGCTTACATACATGGGGTTTAATGTGACCATCCTACAAAAAAAAAACAACTATAAAATTAAACCTCTTCAGTGTTGAAGGAACAGAGCAGATATTATTTATGCCATAATAAAATAATCTATGCATTTAGTCTGTTTATTTTAGCAGGCAAATAAAAGCTAAATCCTGTTGCCTCTCTTGAGCTGTGGGTGCTGTCTCTGTGGAAGAGTCTCTGCGGGACACAGCGGCAGGATGGGAGATGAGTGAGGGATGAAGGCTCTGCAGACCTTAAAGAGGTGTGCAGCATGTTGTGGTGTCATAGCATCAAATCCTGATTAAATTATGTGCTTAGGGATTTCTGACAGGCTTTTTGTACTTAATTGCCACCCACATGTTTCATCTGGCATAGAATTGTAAGTAATTACATTGCTGTCTTTGGTTCATACTTGCTTTCTTTGCTTTTATCAGCTGCTGATCTTCAGCAGAGCAGCAAAGCCCTCTCCTGACTACGTGTCTCCACTTAGATGATTCCCACCTACTCTGCACACACCACAAAATGTGAAAATGAAGAACGTGCATGTTATTGCTGTTGCTGACTGTTTGAAAACAAACAAAAAGTGAAATAACTGGTCTGTCTGCCAGATGCAGCTGCAGTCAATAGTGTGAGCTGACTGGCAGTAAAGCAACATGGAGCAAAGTTATTTTTCAATCAAGTTAGGCTTTACCACACTAATCCACTGAAACTGCAAAGGCTGTTTTCAGTAAACTCGTCACTTTATTAAATGGGAGCCAAAGCCAAAGGAAATCCACTTAAGAAAGAAAAGTTAAACAATGTAATTCTGCAGCTGTAGAAATAAATTGAGATTGAGAAGGTATATTTTCAAAGCCATTCTTACATCTATATTGCAGTCATAATTATTAATGGAAAAATAAACTAAAAGATAATCATGAAAAGTTTCACTCTGTTCTTCTAAATGAAGTCACACTAAAACAAAATTCCCATCTTGGCTTTTCAAGTGACTTGCTTAGGAATGTTGTGTTGGTGAGCAAGGGAAGAATGGTCTGCTCCTGAAGTGCAGTTGTAACTTTTTCTCCTTGGTTATTTGCAGTATCACAGGGTTAGTAGGTAAAAGGTGTTGCTGTCTTTGCAAGTTTATTGGACTGGGGTCAAGCTTTATACAGGTGCAAACAATATTAGCACAAGGGAGGCACACCATTGTATCAAGTCCTGCTGGCATTCCTTCCTTGGCTGTGTTAAGCGGTGTTATTGATCAGTACTTGTGGTATTGTTGGATAGATGCATCACAAAAGTCATCTTATGAATTCCTTATTTTCCAAATGATCAATTTCAAGATGTTACAGGTGAGAAGCAGAGATCATGGAACTGCCAAAGGTCTGAAAGGAATTCCTGCAGACATTTAAGACTTTGAGCCTTCTGCTTGCCATACTTTACATAGGATTTTTTAATAGAGGTCATACTCTGGTGTCCATGATGTTACTAGAAATATGTTGTAGCAGAGTCTAAATGCTGTTTGGCATTGAGAGTACTTTTATTTTTTTTAATGATACCTCAGCTTCCAAGAGGCATCTTTTCCTTAAAGACTTGCTGTTTCTCTGTTGCCATGCAAGAGGCTGCAATCAGGTAGTTACATTCTTGATTTTTGTTTCTCTATGAAGGTTTCATTGTGTTTCTAATCCTGAGGGGAACTGACTGTGTGATCATGTTTTAGTCATGATTACTCAAGTCTCTGGTCTGACTTTGCTGCAAGTGCTTTGATGAAGCTCATTGCCATGCACACTTCAAGCCTGCCATAGTCCTTGGAATACTTAATAATGTCTTTCCGTGATCTTAAAATGACACACAGTGGGGATATGTGAACTCTGGCTCTCAAAATCCATGAGTCATGTCTCATATTTCTGAAATGTTTTGTTTGCCTTGGGTCATTTCATACAGCTGTAAAGAGTATAAGCTCCTCACACGGGTTAAGCTTCTCACCTTAAAACCAGGCTCTCAAAACTAAGCAGTTGCTGGATGGCATGAGCAAGGCAAGACACTGATTGCAGCACAGGACCTTGAACATCAGTGAAAGCTTCTCAGCTGAAAGTACCACATGAAGGCAGAATGGCTCTGACCAGGCTCCAGCAAAGCTCTGTGAGATACCTGGGCTTTTTATAAAAGAATCTTATACAAGTCATATACAAACACTACTAAAACAGCTTTGAAGTCTCTAGGTCGGAGCATAGACATGACCTGAGTGAGGAGAACATCTTGTCATCCTGTCACCATGAGTGCAATGTCCATGCTTGTACTACCTCACCTGATCTTGGTAGCATTAACAAGGTGTTGGAGATGTTAGAGTCTGCATGCAGCACAGCCTTCCTGGGCCTTTTGGTGTCTTTTCCCATTTTACTGGATTGCCCAGCTCAGTTGCCATAAGGAACTGGAGTGTGTAGTTCCAGCAGCAGTGGTGCCCTCAGTGTCCTCTTCTGTTGCATCTCACATCCTACGGATTAAGAAAAATGGAGGCTGAGTAGTGATTTTTTCTGTAGGAGAGCATGCACATTGCAGCTCTGAAGGTACCTGGAGGCCTAAAGAAGGTGGATGTATCATCAATTAACCATATCCAGCACATACCAGCAGTCCTCTGGGCTGAAATTGGCAGGTATGCCTGTCAGAGAGAGGGGAAAAAGAAGCAGCACAGGAGCTGACTGATTAGAGCTCTTCTGACTCCTGCAGCAGCAGGAATGCTGTCAGTCCTCATGCTCTGCATTATTCCCATTGCACAACATTCATGATTTGGTGTGGCAAATGGACAAAAAAATGTGAGGAACATGCATTAACCAGAATCTTGTTGCGAGGGCTTGGGATGAGAGATGCAAGGCAGTGCAAGAGCAATGTGGGGAGCATTAGTGAGCTAATGTGATAATGTTTAGATATGTAAGTGCTCTTGGATCCAGGGCTGCTGTACACAGTAGGCCAGCTCTGCTGCCAAACTGCTGTTTCACACCCTCCCTTGTGCTGGCCCTCCCTCTATTGCCAAAGTGCCTTTATTCCTCTTGTGCTAGGGACTATGACGTATTGGAAGGTCCACCTTTCTCTGGAATGTCAGATTAACTTCTGAGTACAAGCTAATATAGCAAATAAGTGGCTTATGTCCCATTTTGAAGTGTATCTCTGAAACCCATCTCAGGAGGGATCGTTATGCATGTTGAGCACAATTCAAAGCAACAGAATACATGTTTTTTCCATGAGCTTTTTTTTTTTTTTTAACTTTTAAACTTGTCTTTTGGAAAGATGTGATGAGCACCATGGAGTGTATTAAAGGATGGGCTTGTTGCCTGCATAATAATTGGTCCCTGAAGTTCTTGGTGCTCCCATTTTCTCCTTTGTAACAGGAGACAGTGCTATGTCTTGTCCCCAAGGACAGGAAAGTCTGATAAGGAGGATCACAGAGTTAATTGGGTTGAAGGTGCAGTGCAAACACCAAGTATAGTTATGTAATAACAGGGGCTTTGCTTGAAAGAAGATTTCCTTGCTATGAGTAATTTTGTTTCTGGAAATGTCCACGAATAACACAAATATTCACTTGGCACTTAAATTGTTTTATGTTTGCCTTTCCTTCTGAGTGGAGATGTTCCATGTTGGCCATGAAGGACAAAGGGTGAATTTTCATAGTTCCTTCCAAGTTGTACTTTGAAATTTGGAAGGGGTTGCAAAAAATAGAGGAGTGAAGAGTTGATTGTTGTCCTGCAGACAGGACTACTTAATGCAGGTGAACTATTTAATGACAAAGTGAGGAGGCATGTCAGTGTCAGTGCTGAAGATGCATGAAGTGTCTACAGTTCACTGTGCTGTGGTTTTTCATGACATTAGTTTAATACCATAAAATGGCACTATTTTACTGTTGTATCCTCAGAGCAAGAGAGCCTGCATACACATTTATTTTCCTTGGGTTTTCAGCCTGGCGGATCTGTTGAAACCTGCCTTCAGGCTTACAGCTAAAAATGTGGAGCTCCATCAAGAGCATCAGTCACTTGAGGGCTTAATTGCCACATTCTGGGAGACTCAGAAAGAGCTGGGATCATGAGTGTTACAACAGGCCTTAATCCAAGCCTGGTCCAGGAATTTGTCTGACACCTTCTAGTTCTGATGAATTAGTAAGCTGTGCCAATACTATTTCCGAAAGATCTTCACACGTTACAACCTGGTTTTAAAGCCTTCTGGAGCAAAAGAAAGTCTGCTACTGACTTCAGAAAAAATATTTCCTCTGCTAACTTTTGCCAGCTAGATAGAATCATGCAGAATAACACCCAGTACTTCCAGCTCGTGGTTCCCTGTGCTACCTAAAGCAGTGCTCACCATGTGGAGAGGAGACCGGGCTTTTGGCTGTGCTGCCCACAAAGCCCAGGGCTAGAGAGGTGCAAAGTTAGGGTCTGGTGGGGGAGGCTACATGATTCACTTTGCTGAACACTCAGAAGTGTGCCACCCTTGGTCTGTCCATAGCTTCTTCTGTGGCAGGTACCTTTTCTTAGAAAAGCAGGCATAACTCCCTTGAATCCCCCTGGAATGCCTCCCAACAGGTCATGTAAGACAAATAGCAACTCCTCAGAGGAATATACTGGTCACTGGTGGGCTCTTGCATTTTATAAAATGCATCTTAAAAAGGATGTCTACTGTAGTTAATCTTTTTATCCAGTTTAATCTAACTTTGGCAGCTTACACTCTGCCTTCATCCCTTTTTAAATGGTGATTGCCTTGCTCTGCAATACAGCACCTTACACAGTGTAGCTTCCATCTCTTATGTTGTCTTTTTGGTTTTGTTTTCCTCTCCATCCCTCCAAGTACAGTCTTGTACCCTCTAGCTCAGATCACATGTCTGGCCCACAATGAACAAAGCATCTGCTTATTCCTCCAAAGCCACAGGATTTTTCTCTAGTTAATATTAATCTCTGTAAATCTCTCCAATCTTTTGCTCTTAGAGTTGTATGTATTTCTGTGTGTTTCTAATATTCACCTGATTACCATGCTCCTTACTCTATTTCTTCTGTACTGCTTACTGGCTTTGATAAGAGGCATTAAAGGGATGGATAAGTGGGAGAGAGAGGCAGAAGACAGTGTGATTCTGGATTCTTCATACTTCTCACTAGGGAGACCCATCCGGGGCCACTCTCTTTCTTGAGCACACCAGTAGGTTTTGGTGGTCCCTGCAATGTGTTGCTCTTCCTGGCTTTTACTACTGTTTTTGCTGTACTGCACATGTATAATTAAGTTTTACTTCTGAACTTTTTCTAGTGCTGCAATGTCCTGTTCAGAAGACTTTGTAGGAATTTCTTTGTTTGGATAATGTACTGCTGGGTAATCTTGAGTTGTTTGGGAACAGTGCGAGAAGGAAAAAAGAGAAATCTGGAGGCTACAGGCACCCCAACAAGCAACTCTTTGTGTTTTCAGGGCTTCTGCAAGGGGGTTCTGGGACACATTTCTGGCTGACTTTCATTACCTGATTTTAGAAAATGAAACTGCTGTCTTCTAAGTTTGCCACAGGTAAAGGCAAATTCCATAGAAGGTTATACACCTCTGGCCGTTGTCTTCTCAGCCCTTCTGTACCATCCTGTGCTGCTTTAGAGGTCCTCATTACTAATAGTGAGAGTTCACGTTTTGTGTTAAAGACTCACCTCTCTAAAGGAGCTCAGGAAACTGCCTGGGACTTCTCTGGGAAGTGGATGTGTTCCCAGTCCCCTGCACCTGCGTTTTCTGCTTCCTACTCACAGATTCAGTTACGATTGTTTCAAATGCATAAAAGTAACTACCAACCTATTAACATAACTGACAAATATAGGAAACAGTGGGACTCTGGGCAGATGGTAATTCTCATCTGACTCTGAATGTCAAGAATTGACCAAATAACCCTGACACGTAGTGTGGGTTTTGTTTGGCTTGTTTGCTCATCTCAGATTATTCAGGCTTTAGTACTGTTGTCAGATCTGATGTATAGCAGAACATCTTACTGCATTTCAGATTTTCATGTCTCAACAAAATAAACCAGCCAAAAGGATTTTTTTCCCTTTTCTTGAAGTCAGAAAACTTGAAGAATAAGGAATGTTTCAGAGTTCAGGCTTTCTAGGTTTGCCACAGCAAATAAGGGTAAATGCAGATGAAATGGACTGAACTCTGTTAGAAACCCTTACTTGGTTAATGTAGGATAGTTTCTTGAAGGTGTTGTATTTTTCTTTTTAGATGCCACAGGATGAGGATGGAGAGCTTGTGTTAGAAGTGATTCTGGTTGTGGGTTCGACCTTGGCAAAATGCCAAACCTCCCCAAGACCCGCGCAGTCCCAGTGAAAGGAGGGAAGGAAAAAAAACCTGAAACTGGAAAGAACTATATACATATATTTACAGGAAAGTTACAATACATATACGTACAAATATAAGAAAAAACAACAATAACTTCATCCAGAGCTGTCTACCCCAATAACACACAGATTTCACCACCCAAAACCCACACGGAAACAAAACTAAACACGTTTCTCTGAAAGAGCACCCAGCAAAGTAATATCAAACAAAAGTATTTACTTCCCAGAGACCAGAACTGCTGTGGGCATCTCGGCAGGGAAGCGGCCAGGCCTGTCGCTCTGGGAGCAGCAACAGGGAGTCCTCACCACCACACCGCACGGAGAGAGGGAGGGCAAGAGAGCGAGGATACCTCCCCCACTAGATTTATACTCGACTTGACGTCAGATGATATGAAATACCTCTTTGGTTGCTTAAGTCAGGTGACACTTGCCCCTCTGAATCTACGGAGTGCCCCATGGCCCAAAAGACTGGGGCCTACTAAATTTGGTTTCAGGCCTAACTAAACTAAGGCCTTAATCTAAGTTTTTGGGGATTTATCCAACCCATCACAATAGGTACTGGTGCAGAGTATGGGGCATTCTTCTCCATGTGGGAGGGAAAGGGCTGTGCTAGTGCTAATAAAACCATGTTGATGTGGACTTGATTCAAGAGCCATTTCTCTAACCGATATGAAGACAGGACTAACTGGGCCTGGCTGAGTGCAACTACCATAATTTTGTCAGTTTCAGAAGGACACTCATGATTTTATTTTTGAGCAATTAAAGAGAATCAAATCTGATACAATCAAGTAGGTAAGAAAGGTGCAAGAGGTTGAAACTGAAGTTAAGTATTGTGCTTTGAAGCAGAGCTCAGCACTCCAGCAATGACAAGGGTTGGACTTTTGCCTGCTGCAGAGCTGGGGATCTCAATACCTCCAAGAAACATCAGTAGTCCCAGGGGGTGAACCATTTGGTGAAACCAGACTAGTGCAGCAAACAGCACTGGAACACTGGGAACTCTGGGCAAGGAGCAACTCTTGAACTGAGATGTTGCTAGTTGTTGCATTTCTCTTAATGGCCATTGCTGGTAACAGAAAATCATGTCTTTCTTGTGCAGAAGAAGATATTATGATCCTTGAACAGTGTGTAATGAATCCCAAGAGGTGCTCTGCACAGCCTGAAAACATCTTGCTGGATCAACACTTAAGTCACTTGTTAGATCAATTCCACACCCATTGAATTTAACCTAAGTAATACTTTATTTGGGTCCAGCAATCTTCTCAGTAAACACTGATGTTTGTTTCATTCAGAGTGTTCAGAACAGAATTGCATTTCTCTTTTTTAACCTTGTCAGATTTTGTTTCATAACATTCCTGGTATGTAAATGGGAAATTTTATTAATCTGTTCAATAACATTTTCCATGTGTATAAAGAGTCATGAGAACAAAGATGTTTGCTTTGTGATTGAAGGGTACATGGAGGGGAATCTTTACCATCTGCCACTACCAAATTAGTTTGCAAGGGGGAAATGTAAATCCCTCTCATTGGAAGCTATTTTGATCAGCTCTAATAGTAATATTTTATGTAGGATTTCTCATCCAGAGCCCAGTAGAATTTACAAGTAAATTCATCTTTCTAATGCTTTGGTAAGAGGAACATCTGTCTCAGACATTGTGAGGATTGAGGCACTAAGAGTTTTTTAGAAATCTCATATTCATCCTGTAATATTTGTCTGGTGCATGTAATCCTAACATACCAATTGCAGCAGTAAATATTTTGTTATAATCAGACATTGAACTCCAAAAGAAACCTGTTTAGCTGCAGCTAATGAAAATGTAATGCCTGGGATCTTATGATGTTTGTGTTCTGCAGGACCAACCCAAGTTTTAAAGAATTTTGAACCAGTAAGACTCAGACTCTGCAACTTCGATGGAATGAAAAAGCCTCAAGCTTTCAACACCTGCCATAGAAATTTAATAAGGACCCTAATAAATGGGTCAGTTTCAACAAACAATTAACTTAACAACTTCATCTGGAAAGCTTAGAGGCCCTGTTTCATAGGAGGTAACTTGAGAGCAGACTCATGTTATATAGTGTAGTTAATGTTTCCTTTAGAAAACCAGAGTTTTTAAGATTTAATATTTCATGTGCTCCAAATTACATCAAATTGGCATATGGTACACAACAAAGCCTTTAACTCCTGTGTAGATCAAACAGAAAATTTATATTAATCTTCTAAGCTGTTTGGGGGTTTCTTAAGCGCAAGGAAAATATAGAATTCACTGGAATTCAGAAGCTTGTAAAATGAATTTTGTGGGCAATTTGGATAAAATTATTTCTTATTCTTTGATTATGCCTTTAAAATTCACACTCCTACAAATATGGAGATTTTTACATGCAAGTACTGAGTACTCACAGAGCAGCATAGCTGAACTGCACCATGTACATGGGAGGAATGTGTTCTGTGTGCTGTCTTATGTTGTGAGCTATTTTTTCATCTTCTTCTGAAAACATATAGAGACCAAGTCTCTGAGCATTCACAGTTCAATATGTTTAATATAACTCTGTACTGAGATGAAACAAAGTGGAAAATTTAACTGCCCTTTGGCCTGCCCTAATTTACACATTTCATCCCAGTTGTGCTGTCAGTTGCTGCCCTCCATCCAGCCACCCTTGCTCACCCTCCTTTTATTTTTGTTACAGCACACCTTTAATCAGCCTTCCCATGTCAGATGTGTTGCTTGCAGGTGCTCTGTGTTTGGTGTTTGCATCTGAACTTTGTCCCACGTGTCGTGTTTGAACAGTAGAAGGTCTCCCGGACAAGGATCTGTGCTTCCTTACAGTTGTCAGTATCCGGTATCTGGCATCAATATCCTGTATCTCATGTCTGACCACTTACTGTAACTAATGGCATGGCCTTTATTTTCCCACATGCAATTACTTGCATCTATCATCATCGCAAATGAGCAATTTTAGGTAAAATCCATTTTCCAAGATGTCAGTCTGGCTTCTTTCATGAGCATTGTTAGCAGAGAAAAGAGTATTCAGATTTGATAGTATGATGCCTGGTAATCAGAAATACCTAGGCTGAGTCACAGTGCAGGAACACTATGAAGCCAAGTTTAAAATTCAGTTCTTGGTTTTTTTTTATTGGCCTGGAGTTCAAAAGTAGATTGTTCAGTGTTTGTTCACTAGAGACTGATTGATTGTTTAACTGTATGAACGGGGTTTTGGGAATGAGGAAGGCGGAAGGAGAGGAATTTGCATTTCCCAGGACTTCAGGTGCCTGAACCACGTTCCACTTTGGAGTTAGGCTGCAGTATTTAATTATCATACATTTCCCCATATATTTTTGTTGTGTAATAAGAAGTGCCATTTTCTCCAGATCAAAGACTTTGGCAAATGCTGGGATGCCTCCAGATCCGTGCATGTTATGAGCTAGTTCTGTGGTGGCCACTGGTTACTTAAGAAGTGAGTATGAGTCTCCTGGCAGGTTATTGCCTCTGAAGCCAAGGGCACTTAAAGTATCCTCTGTCACAGTTAGGTGGCCAACACTGTAATTTCCGTCTTGAAAACTTGCTTCATGTTAATGACAGGTATATCTTCTATCTATAGGGGTTATAACTTGTGGTAGAAACAAGGAAGCTGGCTTTTGTGTGTATTATAGAACTGGTACTTAGCAAGATGTCCAGAAGGTTAAGTTGCAAGTGGATGTAAAAGCTGGCTTGGCCTGTTGTGAAGGTTTTAACGTCATCTGATGATGATATCCTAGATGAAATGCTAATAGGTTTGAAAGCAAATTTTAGTGACCTTCTGCTTTGCTTTGGGAGTAATATGCATACATGCTAATCAAGCATTTTTCTGAAGCCATGTAATTACACCCTGAGAAGTGTTCCACTCCAATCAGCTTCCACGTTTCATAGTTCCTTGATGTGCCCAGCCCTATCATGGTGTGCCTCAGAGGATTATTCATAACTGGTTCTACAACAACAGAATAAATAGTATTTAAAAGCAAATCAATATTTGCTATCTCAAATTTGCTGTTGAATGTAGAGGCTCTTAGGGATTGGCTTCCTGTAGGTGACACAACAGTAGTGACCTTTGGGGAGATTTGAGAGAGGAAGAAATGGCATTAGTAAATGCCTGAGGAATTTCTAGACTGATGGGGAAGGAAATAGTGCCACACAGGAAAGCAGCTGAACTCCCTTGTGCATTAGCAACCTAACCTTGAATTCTGCCCAAGTGGTTTTTGAACTAGCTTAGTTTTACTCTTTGACAAATTAGTTGCCTTTGCCAGAAGATTTGACAAAGTGGTATATCTTTGTGAATATTTGTTTACAGACTTACTAAGGTGCAGATACTGGGGATGAGCCAAATTCTGCTGTCCTCTAGGGCACAGTGTGGGGCAAAGAACTGTCTGGGTTCATCATCCTAACAGCACACCTTTTCCTTCTCTAGGAGTTTCTTCCCCTCAACATTGTTACAGCTAATGCCTGTCAGTGACTTACCCATGGATTTTGACACAAATACTGTGCCTCTGCAACATCTTAGATCCTCCTGTGAAAGCATGTTATAGTTGGGCTTATTGGAAGAGTCTGGAAGACTGAGCTTCTGCATGGGGGTCAAAATTTCTCTGTGTAATTTTTCTCTTATGTCAAGGTCTGACCTGAATCAAACCAGCAATTCCTAACTTTTTACTACCTTCCAGTATTACATCTTTCAATACAACCCTCACAGCAGGCATCCTTCTTTTCCAGCATAGGATTTGTGTGCAGGCCAGCCATATGCTGGCTGTAATTATTATTTTATAATGGTGTTATTGCTCTCTAGCTGCCCAGTAAACACAGTGCAGTTTCAGTAAACTATATACATAGGCATATGAACTTTAGACTTGAATGATTTTCTTCACTTTTATATAATAGTAGGTGTGAAGAAGAAAAAAAAGATTTGATTTAATTTATAGAAACTGTATAAAGTTTATAGAGTCTCTACAATCATCTTAAATGAAAAGGTTGTGTAGAAGAGAGGCTGTACTGAAACTGGGAGGTCCACAAAGCTGGAGGAGAATAGTAGTTATAGGCACACATCAGTAAATACCTGTGCTGAACTTTTCCCATTAACTCTGCCATCAAGCATATGGACTGCATTAGGGGTTTGTCTGCCTTAGGGATTTTATAAACACATTTCCTCCCTTTTCCTCTTCCCCATGCAGTTAGTGTAGCTTTAGACTGTTACAGAATCAAATATTGCCCATTCTGGAGTCATTGCTCTTACTGGAAAGAGGCTCTGTGCCATAGAAATGCTCACTGATTCATGTCAGAAATGTATGCAAGTGCTTTCCTGACTGCCTTGTTGTTTTCTTTGTTGTTGTTTTTTGGTTTGGGATTTTTTGTTTTGNAGCTTCCCGAAGCAGTAATACCAGCTTGGCTCACCCATCCTTTGAGGCATATGTGCAATTCCTAATTTACATCATAGCAGACTTTCTGTGGTAAAGTTAGGAGCCACTGTATGTCCAATTTTATGGATGATCTGTAAATAAACACAGCTCTCTTCTGCATCCTTATTTACCCTGAAAATGAAGGTTGTCAAAGTGACCTGTGAAAAACAGGACAAGAAGCCAAGCCTCTGATGATACCAAAAATCATTATATTTGCTTCTGTGTACCCTTCTGAGTTTCCTCTTTGATTTTGATTGACATTGGAAGTCTGTATATCCAGCCATTTGATAAGGTCTCCATTCCTTCCTGAAGCCTGGCATTTTGATGCCCATCCAAGCATACCTGAGCATTTCTGACAAGTTTAAGAGGTGGCCCTGTTGGCTGCTGCTGCCTCCTGTGCCTGTTCTGCCTTCTCCTTTGCACCAACACCTGTATTTGAACAGAAGGAAGTATATCTGGGAACAGTTCTGGCTTAACATTAACCTCCACCCATCCTCAAAGGTTAATTTTAGCAGATTGATTGTGGAAGTCACACCCTGGGTGACACGTAGCACTTCTGTTCAGCTTTGGCTGCGAGAGTGCATGGAAAGCCAGAGCTGGGGTCAAGGTGCTGAAGGAAGGGAAGCCCAAGAAATATATGACATCTCTTAGTTTATTGTACTGTGGGATTTGTAGGTGGTAAATGCTGTGGGTGTTTTACAGATATTCTGGAATCCTAATATAATTTACAGTTTCATTTGTAGAGAGCTGTTTCAAATCTGTGCACATTCTTCTAAGACATTTTAGAAGAAAAGCCAACAGCAATAATTAGTTTGGCATTTTCCATGTTTTCTAAAGCACTTAAGGGGTAATGACTTTTTTTAACCAGCCTTACATAAAATCAGGTTTTATGGAATAAGAGAACTTGAAAGGCCTGAACGTCAGTGACAGATGTGCTTCATGCTGAAAGCTCTATTCCAGTTCATCAAAATAAGGAAAACAATTATACATATGATTAGAGGCTGCTGACCCTTCAGTTAAGATGATCAAAAAGAACAATATTAAAATTTGATTTACGGAAGCTACTGCTTGGCCTGTAATCAGTCTGACCAATAAAAACAAACCTGACTTTTACAGAATGTGATTTCCCAGTAGATAGGTTAGCTATTTTTGTAGGGCTCAAGAAACACAAAATGGTTTTAAAATATATTTGATATGCCTTATGAGTAAATTGAAATACAGCATATAACTAGTTTTAATGGGTTTTGTTCATAAATTGCCAGATTTCCTTAATTCAAGTGAAACTGGAGAACCACTTGAGAATAATTGTCTTTAAAATGAAATATTACTTTGACAGTCTACTTCATTTATATTAAATATATGGTTTACATTTTTATATTAGAAGGTAAATGAAAGCTGGTCAGTAATATGATTCCCCTTACACTTTTGCTGTAGTTCACTATGGAAATGGATTCAGGAAATGGCAGATGTGATTAAAAACTCTTCAGCTGGCCCAAGAGCTGTTTGTACAGCACCCAGCATACAGCACTTCTGGCAAGGAACAAGCACTCCTTGTCTTATTGCAATATAAATAAAATGATTCTTCAGTCTAGGAACTTGGAATTTTGATTTTAAATGCCCTGGTTAGGAGACTTGGGAAGATGACATTTGATGAGGCTTTTCCACTCATAAGAACGAAGACAACATTGTTGTCTTGGTGCTGTTTCCTTGTGCATGCAAGTAAGTATATGGGAACCCACGTCAGCCCAATTTGCATGAGGGTGTCAGGGCAATAATCCTATAAATTGACATTGAAGAGTCAAGCTGCCTGCTCAGAGGGTGACAGCACTGGAGAGCTGTGCACAGCACGTAAATAAATGTTAACCTCTCAGAAGCTGAGCCTTGAAGATTGCAAAACTAAGAGGGATTCCTTTCTCCTGCCTTTAAAAATGCATCTACAAGTGTACAGCTCATGTCTGGGCAAAGAAATTGAATAAAACACTGTAGCTCAAACTTATGTCTCCTAATTTGGAATATATTTGTTCTATTCACAGGGCTCTCACAAATTCTGTTTTGTGCATCAGTTTCTGAAATTTCCTACCAGGTTCCCTTTTCTGGAAACTTAAGTGCTGTTTTTTGTTTCTGATCTTTCTAGTTGAACGGGAAAATGTACAGAAGAGGACCTTTACCAGATGGATAAACCTGCACTTGGGAAAGGTAAGACTGACAAACAGTCTTGCTATTGAGATACAACGATATAGACATTGACAGACTGCAGTTAATTCCTTTTAAAGGAGTTAAAATTTGGACACAAACTGACTTTTGTGTATGTGGGGACATTTGGAGGAGGATGAGGGAAAGCTCAAAACCTATTTTTGGCTAAATTAAAGTTTGTTTTCAGGCACAATCAATGCTTGGGTGGCTTTAGTTCATCTTAGGTGCATTTAAGTCTTTCATGCTACTGACTGTTACTGTGAGGGTAGATTTTCCCCACAGAATGTGCCCAAATCAAATCAAATGTGGTTGAGGCTGCTCTGGTGATATCTGAGGCATCATGGCCAAAGACAGATGTTCTTCAGAACATGTCTTCATCTCAGATGTGAAGATGGGAAACATTAATTTGATCAGTCATGTTGTGGGGGGCAGTATGATGGGATCTTCACATATCCACTTTCATCAGAGAACTAAGTTTTGGACATCATATCTTTTAGTTATAGTTGTTTCTTAATCACACCATAATATGGCTATTAAACCTAGTTTACTGTTCTTGTTGATAGTAGATAAGTACTAACACTCCTGAGTATACTGTCATGCAGAGAACCTTTTCGTTTCTGTTGAGGTTGAAAAGAGAAAAAAAAATCTTAATATTACTGAGACAGCAGCAATGCTTAGTACAGGATCAAGGAATGAGACCAGCTTCTTGATCTAGATGAAGTCATACCTTGGACTGGTGTTTGAGCTTCACAATGCTTTAGTATCTGTGGCCAAATTTCAGAAGGTACAGACTGGGTCTAAGTTTGGCCCACAAACTATCAATTTAGTTCCCTTAGTTCTTGGGAAGTGATTGCATATCAGACACAGTAAAGTAAAGGGGTCTTAGAAGAAAGGCATCAAATAAATAGTTGCTTAAGTCCACTACTCTGCAGTGAGTGTTGCTGAAGACATAAAGGGATCCCCTTAAATCTCACTGGAAAATCAGAATAAGGCTAGCTAGAAATGTTTTGACTAGCAATTGCTCCCAAAGGCCTCTCAGAATGAAGACAGTGTTACGTGATGCCTTTGTGAATCAGGCTCTAGGCCTTTAAACTAACTGTAGTTTTGGAAGTTGTCAGAAAGGGTTGTCAAATATGTGACTGTAGAGAAGGTCTTTGATTTACAGAAGGAATTGTATAATGAAAAAGACGGTAGGGTGCTGTTAATTCTGTGGTGCCAAGCATATGAAGACTTAGAACCTTTGTGGGCAGGTCAGCTTTCTCTGGAGTGCATACAAATTTTTTTTTCCTCTCTGGTTCAACAAAGAAAAATGCTTTTCTGGAGAAAGGGCAAAAGTCTTCTGCTATATTAATGTTTTTCCTGGAAGTGGCATAATAAACATACCCAGGTAAATCATGAGAGCTTCATCAAAGCTGTCTCTAACTACTGTCCCTGAGAACACTCGCTGAGAAAAGTGGCTTCTGATTTTTATCCTCGAAGAAGCACTTCTTGCAGAGTAGCATCTTTCTCTCAGAGGCAGCAATGAAGTTTTCTTGTATTTCTTGAGGAGACTTACAGTGTGGTGTGTTTCCTTTTGGAGCAGACCATCCCACTTGGGTCATCTTTTGGGAGGATCTGGGTCTGCTGGTCATGGGATAACTGGGAGTAATCTGCATTTCTGAGTTCTGTTTGTTCTTGCCTTAAGAACTGAAAGAATAGGAAAGGTTTCGGCTTGAGGCTTTCAGATAGGTTATTTAATTTTGAAATGAATGATACCGTGCTTTCTTTCATGGAGCATTGTTTAGTACTCTTGGCTAGATTAAAGACCAGTAATGAAAGTGTGTGGTCCCAGTTTGCCAGGAGCAGTGCTTAATGGAACAGTAGTGTGTTGCCCATCCAAAGATAAAAAGATTGGGTTCTTTAGGGACACATGAGTGAGTGACACCTGAAGAGAGTGTAATTACTGCAGGTAGGACTACCCCTAAGGGCTGAGCTGATTTGGCTCTGTGCCTCACAGCGCACAAATCATCCGACACCTCAGTGAAGTGAGGACATGGTTCCCTTTGGAGGAGTTTGCTGAGAAGAGAGAGACACAATATGAGAAATTCTTATTTAAAGTATTTAGAAAATACTGGGAAGCAGAATGGCAGCACCAGACACCTTTCAGAGGAGATGGGACTTTGTGACTGGCTGGATCATGGGTTTATCTCTGTATAAAGTGGTATTTGCTTCTGCTGGACTTGTCATAGTCTGAGGGATCAGCACCCAACCCATGGGTGGTCACTTCTTAGGCAGAGTATTTGGGATTAGATTCTGTTACAGAAGATCTGGAATTAGTCCTTGTGTGATCTCAGTTACACGAGTATTGTATCTCAGTTTTAGCTCCAACATTCCTAGGACAGAACTGACACTGATGTGAAAAATAGTCAGCTCTTTCTTCCTGCAGGCTATGATTTACTTCTAGTATCTGTCTGGTAAAGTTCTTCTTTTGACTCTGAAATCACATTGACTTACCAAACAGTACTGCTTTAAAAGCTACGTGGTTTCTTTTCTTCACAGTGCAAGCCTCCTTTGAAAGTGAAAGACTTGTTTATCGATATACAAGATGGCAAAATCTTGATGGCGCTCCTGGAAGTCCTGTCAGGACAAAAGCTGGTATGTACAGAGAGGGAGAAACCTCCATAGGGATGGAGCTTGGTATGTTAAGAGCAACAATGTATGGACATCTGAGGAATAAGGGTGAATCTGGTCCCATGTCTTGGGTATAGTAATAAGAATTTCAGCAGCTTTGTTGTAATTTCCTTATGTTACAGGCTGGTGTCCTGAGCTGTGACTTAGATTTCAAGGAAATATATAACAATGAGGTGTAAATGGGGTGTGATCAGTGTTAATGTTCCTACCCCTCAGGGTTTTTAAGGCTTTAATACATTAATGCTCACATACTCCATTTGGAGACCACCCAAGTCACGTTATCAAGAAAGCACAGATTTGCTGTATCATTTTTTTAATCCATAAGTTCTGTTTCTATTTTGTCTAAGATGGTTATGACACTCAATAGGTCTGCTGATGCTTGCTGTAGGTGTGAGTTTACATCTGGTATCCTGGCTCAGCTTTCATTAGGCTTACTAATATGATCTAAATCAGCAGGGCAAAGCTTCACTCATCAGAACCTTTTTATTTTCTCCTTTCCTTAAAGTCCCACATACCAGGAATGGAACACCCAGTGCAAATATAAATGCCAGTTACAGTTGACTTTAATGTTCTTTTCCTCCATCAATCTTCTCAGAAAGAACTCTCCTCTGTGTGGGTGTCACACTTGGACAAGAGGAGAAGCCTGTTCTGGGGCAGCCTCACCCCTGCAGGTGCACTTGTGATCACCTGGTGATGCTCTGCAGTGACTGACTATCTGCTTTCTGCAGCAGGAATGGTCCCTGAATGTATGGTCACACATTCAGAACCATCTATTTTTTAATATTCTTGCAGTTTGGGGGAGCTGCCGCAGAATCAGCAATATCTGTGTGCATTCACATAGATTGCATTGAGAGCCAGGCTGGAAAGAATTGAAGGGGGAGATACATCTTGGTAAACCCTAGGCTATGCCTCAGGAGGTCAGGGAGGAGGTCAGAGAAGGGGCTAAGATCAGCTGGCCAAATTTGTTGTTAGGTGTTTCTGCACACATGTGATAAAAACAGTTTGCCAAAGTGGAATTGCAGGGAGACAGGCATGAAAAATCTGTTTAATTTCTGCCAAAGTGAAGGTTTTTGCCTTCCACCTGCCTGTGCCTGGTATGAAAATTGCTTATGCTTCCTAATTAGAATAATTTAATTTAATTCAAGACAAAAAAACCCTATTATTATGGATTTTCAGGCAAATTTGATCATGTGACTGAACATAGTTGGGGAGTGATTACATAAATAATCAATGTGGCAGGTCCAAGAGAGTGATAACATCTGGAGGGCAGGAAGGCTGGTTGCTCACCCTGTTTTGCTACAGTCATGTAGCTGAAGCATTTTACTGCTCACAAAAGATGGCAATAATTTTACATAGGTAGATTTCCTTAGCTTTATTTTGCCTCAGTGCTTGTCGGTTTTTAAGCTTTGTATGATCTGGTGAATAATTTCACCATTTTTAAAAACGGTGTGGCTCTTCTTTTATCCAGATGCATGAATACAAATCTTCAACCCATCGCATTTTTCGTTTGAACAACATAGCCAAAGCACTTAAGTTCTTGGAGGACAGTAATGTGAGTATTTCCAAAGACTGGACTTAATATTTTTTCTTGATGTACGCTGCAACTTGCATTGTTGTAGTTCTAGTTAGTCTGATGTGCTACGTGCACATAAGAGGAATGTACCGCTTAGAGAGACTGTGATTTACCTTAGCAGCCAAGCTGAAAAGTCACATAAAAATGCACAACAGGAACACCTATGGAGTCTAAAACAAGGATTATTTGTTCATTTCATATGTAAAAGTTCAATGGGATTAAAGGATCAGAAACCCAATATTAAAAGAAAATAAAAAGAAATGCAAGTAATTTTTATGAGCTGGCTCTTAGTGGCATTACTTCAGTTACACTGAAGGTAAGTGACTTTCTATTGTCAGAAATGCTTTGAGTATTACAAGTCATGTATTTTTCTGGTAAAACTGCTGCAGCAGCTGATTATGAGTCAAAGGCAAGAGAAAATGAGATCTGGGAACATGGCATAAATGCATAATTTCAAGAGTGAAAGCCTTATGGGGATTTAACTTCCCTCATAGTTGGCACTACTGTAGCATCATTTCCTAAATTTGTGAGTGACCAAGTGTGATCAGACCCTGTGGCTTGAAATGATTAATTCTTTTTTTTTTTTTTTTAATATATCCCATTCTGGGTTTATTCCAAAGCTCTTTGGAAGTGGCCTGTGTATTGAAAACTCTCTGCTCTTGAAAAATGTTGAGGAGTAATGTGGTCAAGAAAACTCCCAGCCATGTAACAACTCATATACATGGTATACCTAGATCTTCCAGAAAATGAGCTATTTTCTGTAAGGGACTGCAGTAAGGTTAAACTTCACATTTCTTAACAGTTTCCTGGGTGGTGCTTTCTACCCAAATCCAGCTAAGGTCCGCTGGCAGATGAGACCTTCTCTCTGTTGGTACCAGCACATTGCAGAGCTGCAGCTGAAGCATGTCTGGTTGCCAGGACCTCACTAAGGAACAACCTAGAACCTCGGTGAGCCAGGCCAGGCAAGAGGGGCCTTGAATATAGATGACCTTTTAATTAGTAGTGCTAAAACCCCTCTTGTATGGATTTCTCATTCCCTTAAGAGTAAGCAGCCAATATCTTAATATTGTTGCGGTGTAAAACCAGCAGCTGGTTTTACCAGCTGAGTATTTCAACTGGGCTGGGTGACAAACTTCAGCAGCAGTAAGGGGATAGAGCTCACACTTGAACAGTCTAATGATAAATGCCACTTGCTCCCCGTTTTGGAGAAAACACTGTTCAAATGCATTAAGTCTTGAAGTTTTTCCCATGTCAAATACTCTGGAGCTAGCAAGAAATCTGAGCCTTGAAATATGACAGCTAGAAGTGTCTTCTTGCTAAGATTGAAAATGTTGTGCAAACCACTAGATAAAAAGTTATTTTGCTTTCCTTTTTTCAGCTTAATCAAACCGGTTAGTGAAGGGTGGTGATGAAAGTGTTGGCAAAATGCCTTGGTTGCCAAGAGCTTCAGGGTTACATATTAAACCACAGTGGGTGGAACCCGTCAGTGTGTGCCTCTGTGGAGCTGGGGCAGCAGGCTAAAGCACTGCTGAGTGATTCACCATGTCCGGGATTTCCCAGTGACAAATGGGATGGATAAATGGGCTGGATGCTGGGCTTTAACCCAGTCTGGGCGCCATGTGCAGTAGTGACAGCTTCCTTGTTTCTTCCCTCGTCCATGACCTTTGCAAAAACCAAGTCTGTGTTGTCTAAGGGAATAACATCCTGGTGTTATCAGCCTGAAAAAACCTCTGTGGGAAACTCTAGAGTTTGCTTGGATTAGGCAACCCTATCCTTTGCTAACTGATGTAATCAGAACGCCGTGACAGGCTGTGTAAGGTGGGATAAGCAAGGAGAAAGGAGATGCATAGCAAAGAAGAAATAAGCAGATCTTACTAGGATTTTAAACTTTTGTATGAAAAGTGACTCTAGTTTTTATAAATCGGATCCATGGGAGTGAGCCCTGTTTTCCATTTTTATATGGAGGAAATGCATTTGTGGTCCCATGAATGCAGAACTGGGTTCACTTTTGTTCCGCAAACTGTGCTGGGGTCTTCAGGTAGGAGTTTGAGGAGCAGGGTGATTGTGATCAGGGAAAATTATCCTTAATGTAGGATTTCAGTATTGCTTTCTGGCTGGCCAGTCGGTGGCAGAAGTGCTGTGAACATATCCAGTAGTCTCAGTGCATTCTTTGCATATATTTTGCTGCTTTGAATTTGGCTCTGGATTTATTATCTCTTCTACAGGTAAAGCTTGTTAGCATCGATGCAGCAGAAATAGCAGATGGAAATTCCTCTCTGGTACTTGGACTAATATGGAATATAATCTTGTTTTTTCAGGTAATAAAATTTGAATACTTTACTCACAGTCTTGGTGCTATCAATCTATTCCAGCTGAATACTGATTTTAAAATTGATTTTTAATCTTAAAGAACATAATTAATCATAGCAAACCTGAGTTTTGCCCTCCTAATATACACTAATTTTATACTTGCAGCTGCTTTCGCCAATGTTCATTGGACCTATATTGGTGTAAATTGAAGACAATTTAAGTCCTCATTTGACTTGGACCTGAATTAGAGCTTCAGATTACTACTTTCCTTTCTCTCCTGTGCCTTCTCAGAGTTCTGTTCCAGATTCCCTGGATCTGAACCAATATCCTGGGTTTGGTTCCAGGTCACAGTTTATTTTCAATAACCTTTTCTGAACTTGGTCCAATGTGGTGGGAAATTCCATTTAGAATCACTGATCTCTGGAGGCTTACTCAACATGGCAAAAATTCACAACTGATGTAGATGGCCAAATGAAAGATCTTGAAGGGTCTGGAACTGATAAAACTCATTTGAGGCTGAAAATTGATTTAGCCCTAGGCTTAGATTAAAACTGTACCCTAATCTACACATACTTTGAAATTATCTTCTAGACAATACCAAATGCTAATGGACAGAGAGAGGTGGAGGTAGGGTTCTGAAACTCTCGTAAGACCATGAGGCCCTTTCATTCTCTTGGTCTTATTTTAAAAATGGCTATAAGGTTAAAAAGGTGATCTTGAAGTTGCACTGGGGCTTCTCCTCCTGGCTGAGCTCCTCAAGCTGAACAGTGCTGCACAGAGCCAGTTTGGCCAGGCAGCCTCAGAGGCAGAGATGGTGCCACCAGGATCTGTTGCTCTGGCAGCAGAGGGCAAAGGGGACCCAAAAACAGCAGAGCAAATACTTTGGACTCAAATGTCAGTGCTCACCAAGGACAGGAGTGCTGCTGCAGGTCACCATTTCTTGACTAAAAGTATTTCACACAAGCAACTCCTGTGAAGATAACAATTTCAGTTAAATTAACTTTGCTTTCTAGGATGTGTTTCTTTGCTTTTTGTTTAATAGGAATCTGTGTAGTTCAGACTGAACAATATTCTGCCCTTTCTGTTGTCTGGGGCTGCCAGCTGGGCTGTCATGCCTGTGCAATACACATTGAGAGTTAAAATGGACAGGACTATAATTACCTCTTCAAATTCAGTTACGGCACCGATCTCTTTAAAGTTTGCATGTAAACAAGGACACCATGCAGCCAATGATAAAGCAGAGCACTGTGTGTTTCTCATTTTATTACAGATTAAGGAGCTGACAGGCAACCTCAACAGGAACTCCTCCTCCTCCAGCCTGTCCTCTGGGCCGAGTGGTCCAGAGTCAGACACATCCCCCAGCACTCCCAGTGTGGAGAGAAACATGGCCATTACAGTGAAGGATCAGCGGAAAGCCATCAGGGCCCTTCTAATCTGGGTTCAGAGGAAAACCAGAAAGTAAGCAAACAAACCCTTGTATAAAACCGTGTCTTGCCACCTGCCCTTTTGAAGCTGAATCTCTTTTCTCTGTCCTGCCCTGTGGGTGTGTTACCATGTGCCCTGGCTTCTTCTGCTTCCATAGTTTGCCAGCCCAGGGTCTCTGCAGGGGGTGTTTCACTACAGTCATATGTCCAAGGCAGCTGTCTGACCTTGGAGCCCGCTGCTGGCATCGTGGCTGGGCTGTTAAATGTTAACTTGCACTAACCTGCTTGGTGCTGTTGGAAACAGGGTCATTCCCTGTTCCCCATACCCCTGGCTTCTGTGCAGTCTGTTTGATACCTTTTGCTAATTAAAAGCTAGGTATAACCAAGGGGTGAACTGAAAAAAATGACTGTATTGAGAGGCTTTATAAACAGTCTTTTAAATTAAGCAACAGCCCTGGGGAAGCTTCTCTGTGTGCTGCAGAGTGCCGAGAAGGACAGAGCCCCTACTAGAGTCCTTCATTCCTCAGAATTCAAGAGGGAAAGGGAGTGAAACTTAAATCACTTCTCTTGAACTTGTAAAAGTTGCATTCATTTCCATTGCACAACACATCTCTCTCCTCTTTCATAAAAAAGTGGCTCTTTTGCCAAAGCATTTTGTCTAGTAATGCTTTGTGCTGGCAGACTTACTGTCAGGTTAAAAAACCATAGTGTAAGATGTCTAGTGCACATGCAAATGCTTGGACTGTATTTTAGATATATTGTTATCTGCAATGATGACTGGCAGAGGGTTATAAAGAGGGCATGAGTCAAAGTTACTTATACAGGTTGTTTTGCTGAATATTTGGCATTTTTGTCTGTTGATTTGTATGTCCAAATCTGCCCTTAAACACGATTTTTCTGCATCTAGTGTTAAAGACACAAATTTACATCTTATATGCTTGGTCCTGGGGACCACAGCATCCCTTATCTTCAGTGAAGCTATGGGTGCTTGTTGAGCAGATAAAGTTGTCCCATTGAGATCTGTAGTTCACTGCTGTCAGTGTGGACCATAGAGGAAGCACAGTTTTAGTCCCAAAATAATGCTGATACCATCATCAGGTGGTACAAGGAAAGTGAGGACCGGGAAGTAAAGGCCATAGACTTTTCAGCCCAGTCACAGAGTACAAATTGAAAACATCTAATAGGAGAAAGTTGTTCTTGCAACTGCACTATTAAAAACATAGTAGTGTCATTATAATCCTGTTATCCCATGATCTGTGCAGAATTTTCTATTCTGGGGCTGTGTTTCATTGCAAGTTTGATGGCTGTTTTTTTCCTCCAAAACTTTGGGCATAAACTTGTGGTTTCTGCATATGCTAACACCATTTGCGCATTTGGCAAATTTTCTGCTATAGAAGGCCAAGTACACAGGAATGTGAATCATTTATGCTTATGTGTTTAAATATTTAAATCCTGGCAGTTTTCCCAAGCTACGGCATTTAAATGCTGGAGAGCAACAGAAACAGGAATCACAGAGACATTTGGTTTTGTGAATGTTAAATGTGGTTGCTGAATTCTTGAGGGCTTTGTTTTCACTAACTACTTCCCACAAGCAGGTTGATGTCAGCTGTTAGCCACACCAGTCCAGTTTGTGAATCTCTGTGCTTTCTGGATGTGTTTGTGCATTTTGAAATCCAAAAATGTGACAAGTACAACTCAGCAACTTTACATTTTAACTTTCAGGAGTCTTTGAAAATGATAATGCCTTTACTTTGGTTTTTTTAACACAACCACCCAGCTAAACTGTGTAATTCTGTTTAGGTACGGTGTTGCAGTTCAGGACTTTACCAGCAGCTGGAGGAGTGGCCTTGCTTTCTTAGCCATCATAAAAGCCATAGACTGTACTTTGGTAGACATGAAACAAGCACTGGAGAAATCAGCACGAGAAAACCTGGAGGATGCTTTCAGCATAGCACAGAATAAGCTGGGTGTTCCTCGGCTCCTTGAACCAGAAGGTAAAACGCCTACATCAGCTGTGTTGGGTAACATTCAAACGATAATGAATTCATGAATATTGCATTGTGATACCTACCAAAAACCTCCCAGTGGTTAGGCTGTTGATGTGATCAGTGTGTGGAGCATACTGACTAGAAAAGTAAAAATGAATTGGTCAGTGGCTTGTAGTTGTAAGCTCCTTGGCTGCAGGGATGGTTTTAGCTATGTACATTGGTCTTGGTTCATGTTTAGATGCTGTGTGACATGTGCATTACTAGGGGGTGTTAATTCTTGTGCTGAGGGGTGTCTCAGTGCATTAGCACTGTTTCGTAACACCTCAGTCTGCAGAGACTAAATGTCCCTCCAGGATGAAGTGTGTGAGGCTGCCGTACCAGGAAAATGGATAGATACCTGTTCAAATGCATTTGCGTCTCTGAGTTTTCACTTTACAGTGCATACATACACACACATATTTATATATGTAAATACAAGCGTCTGTGTGTGTGTGTATAAACATATGTATGTCAATGGACTTCTCATAGTGCTTTTTACTGGCCTCTACTAGACAGGTGTTAGGCCGTGATGTTATGATTGAAAGCACAGTTGCACTTTCATGGGTCACCTGTTACAAGAGTGGGCCATCCTGCCAAAAATAAACCTCTGTATTGTCACTCAGCAACACTCAACTAGTGACAACAGCATAAATGACAGTATAAAGGAGGATGGAAAAGAGACCCCAATCAGGATTCAGTGTGTGTTTGGAAGTAGGAAAAAATTAATGTGAATAAGATGTTGAGAACTCTGTTGAGTGCCATCAACAGTGGAGAGCATTTATCTTATCTGTCAGAAAAAGAAAAGTGTTTGTAGCTGGTAATTCTCTCAGCATAAAGGCACGATAAATGTCTGATGATCTCTTCCTCTGCAAGACCATTTTAGAGCCTCGTGTGCTCAAGCTCCTTGCATCTCTCTCCATAGATATCATGGTGGAATCACCCGATGAACAGTCAATTGTCACGTATGTGGCACAATTTCTGGAGCACTTCCCGGAGCTGGAAGGGGTATGTGTTTGCTCCTATGTCACATAATTTCTTTAATTTGTTTTGGTGTGCTTAATAAAGTCAGATATTTATTTTCTAGGTTTCTTTCTAAGCTATTTAAAGTAAAAAACAAACTCAGATTTAATTTTTCACATTTTCATTGAATTGAGTGATATGGGCTTTTGTTGGTGATTGCTAAAATGTTTTGAGTTGTGGTTTTAAACATTTACATCCAATTGTAACTTTCAGAGATTAGAACTGGTTTCATAGGACTCTACTACTTTGCTATATTATATATAGCATAGATATATATTTATCATAAATAATGCTGAAAATGATCCCTTCGTCTATGATGATTCATTAGACTTTCAATATGCTTTTGAATTCTGTCTTCTGAAGTTTGAGGGCCATGATCAATCTGAATTTAGCAGGTATGAGACAAGATATCAGAGACTGAATCTTGTCAATATAGCAATTAAAAGCACTCACTGTAAGCATGAGAAACTGCATCTGAAACAACCTGGATTTTAATGCAAAAATAAAACATTGAGGGTTAAATGGGGGCTGACAGTGTCAGGGATTGCCAAAAGTCTTTTGGAGAAACAGGCATTTCCTCTTATTTCTCGGTTGAAGGTTCCAGTTGGGATATATATTGTAGCTGATAAAATTGGTGGGCATTACTAAAGTAATTGGAATTAAAATTATTATAATAATATTATTATTATTAGATTAGATGAGCATTAAGATCATGTTGACATTAAGACTTGTTGGCATTTCAATGGACAAAGAAAAAACTAACCTTTCTCTTAATACAGCCTGTTGGAATGAAATAATCTAGTATACCAGTACATTTCACAGTGGATTTATTGGAGTCATTAGATTTACGTTATTCCCAGGGTTTGGAATTGTGTCAAAAAGCCATCAGTTGTCTCCACAGGTGCAGCAGGGAGAGATGAATACATTAACAACTGAGTAGGCTTGTCTGCATTCTGTTCTTCCTTTACAAGTGGCTTCCTGACGTTGAGCTTTGTTCCAGGCACTTGACTTGCCAAATTAGTTTTCCTACTTTCAAAATAAGTGAGTCATTAATTGGCTATTTACAAGGTAATGGGGTGATGGGCTAGGTAGTTATTAGTCCATAGTGTTTGGGAAATGTGATATGGTATCTGATGTAGGATTTGCCTTCTAATGGTGTATCATCACTTACAGGAAGACTTTACAGATCCTGACAGGGAGCTTCCAATTGAGTCCACATATGTCCACATCAAAGACACACCGTCAGAAAAGGAAGGCAAAATCTTGATTTTAAGTGAAAGTGAAGAAAACATGTATACTGTTAATCATGAGAGGAGTCATCCTGCTCCTCCAAAGGTCCATATTCATGACATCCCAGAGAGAATCCCCTCAGAAACGGCTCCTGAAAATTGTAATGGGAAATTGAGTGAAGTGTTAGGTGGTTCACGGGAAATGTCTGAAGAAGAGCCTCAGAGGCCTACCTCACTGAAAATCACAGGATCTGTCAGTTTTGAATCCAGTTCCTCTTGGGAGGTTTTAAGTGATAAATTCATGGCAGGTGAAGGGTGTATCTCTGATGATCAACTGAAACAGAACAATGACTTTTCTCCAACTGTTCTGATAGATCAGAAAAATTCTGTCGACTCTTTTGAAGAATACTCTGAAGAATTAACTACAGAAACCCTTACTGAATATGACAACGAAACTAAGAGTCTTTCAGCCAATACTTCTTCTTTGAGTCCATTATCCTGGACTTCAGGTATACTTACAGATGATTCTATTAATAAAGTAGAAGAGAGCAAACCCCAGTCTTCAATTCTTTTACCAGAAGATACCTCAAAACAAGAAGATACACAAAAGTATGTTCTTCATCTTCTAAATGAGGAAATACAGAAACATCCACAAGATGAATACACAAAAGAATCACCTGTCTTTGAGACAATAGAAACGAACCCTTGTTCACTGAATGGTTCTAGTCTTGACAGCCAAGAACCATCTACACAGCATGAAACATCTGATGACTCTCTCTCAGATGTACTTAAAACTCCAGATGAGCTGGACAGCTGTGATGAAGTTGAATCTGCAGCTGAAGTGTTACCCACTTCTTCCAAAGTATCTGTAATACCCCATGATCTCTTTTACTATCCACATTATAATGTCCCCATATCAGCAGTTCTGAATGCTTACCTTGAGCCTTGTATTGAAGGTTATGACACTGAAAATGACAAAGCTTCTTCTGAAACAATAACAGATGTTTTACATGACAAGAGCTTACCAGAACAGAACTACAAGGAAGATGCTCCAGAGCCAGACTTAGAGAATAAGCTAGGTACCCCTCCCTCAGAAACAGATGCTGAGAACAGTGAGGAGGAAACTACAAATACTAATGGTCATGTGAATTCTTCCAATGAACAAGAAGTGCCATTACTAGTAGAAGAGTTAGAAATTGAAGAAGATGGCAATAAGGCCATCAACCATCAAGATTCCACTGTTTCACAACAGCCTGAGGTATTTTATTTTTTTACTACCAGCATTTCTTTGTGGGGGTTAGCATCTGACCTCAGTGCTTTTCATTTGCTTTCGTTTTGCAGTGTTTGGGAGAAATATCTAAAATATACTTGGTTTCCTGTCCCATAACACTGTTTGCCACAGCCCCCTACTGGAATCAATGGAATTGCAGATCCCTGAGAAGATCTGACATTGAAGGAGAGAATGAGCCCTAATACTACAGTACTGCAAAAATGTGAATTTTTATTATGTTTTAAAATAGTTTGAGGCTTCTGTATAAACCCTAGGCATGAAAGATTACTGGAGAGTGTATTTTTAATAATTTAATAATTTGTAATGAGATGAACAGAAAGTAGCACTGTTTATTAAGAAAGGAAAGAACTCACAGTTGTCAATATGATGATTTTATGTTGCAGTGACGATACTTTATAGCTCAGTGTATCCAAAAAGATTTTCAAGAAACCAATTGCTTTTTTATGCTTTTCAGTGAGACTTTCGTTCTCATACTACCTGTAATTTAGCATCTGAATAGGCCACATCACTAAGCTGTTTGGAAGGGAGGGGAATCAGTCTTGTTGTCTAATGCACAGTGTTTCTTAATTTCATCAGGCCATAGCAGAACACCTAGAGGATTTATCAATAGCCATAAAGTCACCAGAAGAAAGTAGCAATAGGGAGGAAGAAGAGGAAAATATGATGAAAGAAGATTTGCAGATCTCAGAAGTTGCCACTACTACTCTATCACAAGATAACCTTGAAGAAATTGCTGAATGCCAGGAATTTACTGGGTATTTCACATTAACTTTCTCTTAAATACACCTAAGTAGTGTTTTGAAATGTGCCCTATCTATTGGATGTTTCTTGTAGCCTTTGTTTAGGAACAGTGTATTGTGTACAGTGTATTGAGACTCATTGGCTTCTTCCTGTGTTTCTCCTTTTCCTGTGTTTCTCTTACACATGTCATGTGATTCAGTGCCAGTGGGACTTGATTTGACTGTGCTATACCAACTTTGCTACACAAAGCCCAGTTGGAACCTCAGTGCACTTTGAATATGGCAGTGCTATAACTGTTTTTCCAACAGAAAGAGTATTTTGTAACGTAGATGAAACAATCCATGTGCGTTGTGAAACTATGTGGAAGCTTGACACTGATTAATTCCAACATATTTTTTGGATTTTTTTTTTTATTATGACCAAGTAAATGAGGTTATGGAGAGAAAATAAGATGAAGAACTTATGGGTCAAAGTCATTTTAATGATAAAAAAGCCATGTGCAGAAGCAAATAAGGAGAAGACCCAAAAAAATAAGGATTATTTTTTTCTCTACTTCCCATCAGCAGGCAATGTCCAGTCACTTTCTGGGAAGCAGTGTGTAGTGGTTGCAGTGTGTGCCCTTTGGTCTGTGTCAGCTGTCCTGGCTGTGTCCCCTCTCAACCTCTTGCCCAGCCCCAGCCTCCTGGCCTTTCGGGCAGGGGCTGGAGATGCCCCGGTGCTGTTCCAGCACTGCTCAGCCACAGCCAAAACACTGGTGTGTTACCAGCACCTCTAGCTACAAGTACAAAGCACTGCACTAGAGGGGCTGCTGTGGGGACATTTAACTGCACCCCAGCCAGAGCCACTATGGAGACACATAGCTAATTTTACTCCATTCACTTCTGTTCCTTCTTCTGTTCTAATTTATTCTTAGTTAATGTATTTGAGTGGGACATGAACTGTAATTTGTTGATGCTTATCACTGTAGCACTCTAATGACTTTGAAAGTTTGCTTACAAAAACTCATTGTCTCCTTCAAGCTTTATGTTCCCTGCAAGGTCTGTCCAATTTTATTTGTTCCCTGTAAGTTCTGTCCACTTTTTATTTATGTTGATGCCATAAAGTTTGGGTATACTTTCACTGAAGTATTAATGATGTTGAAGGTGCAAAAATGGGATCAGATGCCATTTTTGAGAAAAGATTCCTTTTTGAGCATATGAATGTTTTTTTGTGAGTCAGATTTCCCCAAAGCTATTTTTATAATGTTACTGATAAATTCCAGTCCATATTCTAATACATGCAACAAGGCATGTTTGTGATTTTGCATAGCTTAAAACTGTCATGTGTAATTGCAGTGGCTCTAATTTTGTTTCATGAATTTAAAAAACTTACTTTTACATACATTTCAGAACCAGTGACAATGATGCCAACATTTATCTCCGAAAAAGGTCTCCCAATGCTTCCGAGGAGGTAAGTGTGTGGAAATTTATTTATCGCTGTTTCTCTTAAACTCCAAAAGTTTGCACGCTGTAAAAAGGTCTACTCTCTCTATAAAGCTCTGTGACAGTACAAAAGTCTTGTGACTTTAATAATTTTAGTGCCAAAACCAGGCACAGCTCCTATATCTCCTAAATACATAGAACTGAACTTCACTGACCCTTGAACAAACCCACAAAGAAGCAGCTAATACTGTAGTTAAATCTGTGTAACTTTGAGTCTTACTTCATGATAACTGTGTATCTGGGAACATTTCGCTTCTTTGAAGCTGCCTTTATTTGCTGCCCCAGTTTCTTGTAGTTCTTGTATTCTCTGTATGTATATTGGTGCCCTGGTCTCAACCCTGCAAAAATGCTGGGTGTCTCCTGAAGAGCACTATTTTTGGAAAATTGGGTTCTTTCCCTCTCCTTCACAGTAGCAGTGTGTTATATTCTCTCTGCAGCAGCAGCTAACCCTAGAACAATTTCAGCTGTAATGTAAAACTGCATCCCTAATGACAGATGTGATTTCATACTGGCTTCTTGAGAGCACACTATACAGCTGAGGTCTGGATTTTTGCTTTTCAAGTCAAAAGGAAGGGACAGCATCAACAGTCTGGGCACACTGAGCAAGGATAGGAATATGGCTTTTTTCAGCACAAAAATAAAATTCTGACTATCTTGGAGTTTTAAAGAAATGTCACCACCAATGTTCAATGAAATGGAGGTTTCACACAGATGCTTTAGCTTTGCAATGCTGTCAGAAATACATATGAATGAGGGGAACTTTACTCAACTGAATGAAAGCAGTTGAAAGCAAAAAAAAAAAAAAATCTTCTTATTTCACAACTTTTTTCTTTTCTGTGTGTGTACCAGACTGCAGTCCTGGGATGTGCTGACAGGGAATACATTTATAAGCACACTTTCATTTCATTTGAACAAACATTAGATATGGTCTGCCTAAAATACACATGCAATTACCACCTTTGTGAGATGCTGAATTTTATTTTTGTTGTATAATCTATTCCTGGTTTGTTTAAGGAAACCTATGGTCTAAAGGAGCAGAAGATGACAGATATGGGTGAAGATCCATTAATCATCAGGTGAGTGGTTCTTACTCAGACAAAGACTTTTGCAAGGAATCTGTAACTTCTAGGTACTACTGGCAGTGCTACAAAGAGAATTGGAAATTAACTATAATGGTAGCAACTGACTGGATGTCTTCTGTAAGGGCTCAGGCTGTGTTTCCCATAATTGTAAGATACAAAACTTCCTTATTGCTTGATCCGCTCCTTGACTAAAATGCTTTTTCTTGATTGGAGAGGAGAGAGTCGAGTCAGCTGTCTAAGCAAGACTGAGCACTTTTCCCACATGGTGGATATGTCAGGTCAAGGAAAGAGTGGAAGAACTCCAAATGTTAGGCCCTGTGTCAGTGATGACTCTTTCCAGGTTTGGAAGATTGTCATGTTTAGTGTGGTCAGTGCTAGGGAAAATCAATAACTTCAGTGGAGATCAGACCTCTCTATTAAGCACTCATGAGTTTTAATAATTTGTATAGCTATAGGTTTTCCTTCTTAGCTGATACTGAGTAGTACATCTCTTTAAATGCAGAAAACACACAAAATATCATCAGGATCTACTGTCCTTGTCTCACTTATGCTTCTGTTAAAAAAATACATGAATAGCTGTTACAGTTATATCTGTTTGCAGACTGCTGATATTGAGCAAATTTGGGGTAATACTCAAGTATATATCCAGTATCATATCTGTGCAAGTAGGATGCCCCAAGCCAGAAAAAAGAATTCATTGAAACAGACCAAAAAATGTTTTTCTCAAAAGGTAGATTAAAACCAGCCTATCAGACAGTTTTTCTTACAGTATTGTAAAATTATAAAATGAGTGGACCATCTTGTGCCTTTTTAAATAAGACCTTTCCTTGTCTTTATGAGAGCTCAGTGGTGCCAGCAGAGTCCATTGGGCTTTGCCCTTATGCCCCACAGCTGGAAAATAGGAAACCTGAAATTTTGGAATTATCCTGGAAAACCCCAACTGCTAGTTGGTTCCTGAAGTTTTGGGTTTTTCTGTTTAATATTCTGGTGTCTGACATGAGGAACTCTGAAAGCAGATGATGTGGTGGAAGTATATCAGGTCAGATACAGTGTATAAGCAATTGTGAAAGTGTGATACGTGTTGCCCAGAGCTATTTTTACTGTTCTGAAAATAAAAGGGCATCTTTTTGACTGGCAGAAATCTCCACATATCAAAGGGCTGTGCTGTAATGACACATTCTTAAACTACCTGAGAATTTGTCTGGAGTTTTCAGAGAATTAATTGATACATACGCTGGCTGTGAAAGGTACACACTTCTAAAGACCATTATGCCCCTCCTAGTCTAGCCAGGACTCCAACTGACTAGGTTGAAATGGTTCATTAAACTGCTATCTGTTAGTCCACCCTCTGATCTTCACAGAAAATATTAACAATGAAGGTTTTTTCTTCTTTTTCTTGCCTCTCATTGAATTCTCTCCTGTTTTCAGGAAGAAAACAGACTTGGAAGCAAGTGAGACTCCAGCACCAACTCATGAGATTACGATTTTTGAGCAGCCAGAGCTATTCTACTTCATCATTTTCTTCTGGGTGCTGGTCTACTGCCTTTTACTCCTTCCACAGCTTCTTAGCAACAAAGCTTGATCTGTGTGGGGTGTGGAAAAATAAAGGATGGTGGCTGGATTGCTTTGTGTATCTGCATATGAATATGTTCCTTCAGGTGAAGCACAAGCAGAAGTCCAGGACCTGGTATTTGTTGTCCCCAATTCCTCTACTGTTGTGCTGTGACAGTGTCAAAGCACATTTTATATTATGATAATTGTGTAAATATATATAAAAATGACCTGATTTAGTAGACGCAATTTTGTACATTTGTGCCTTGCTTTATAAGATGCTAAATAAAACCAGATAATTATCAGTAGAAGTATGAACAATTCAGAGCTCTAGTCTTCAAAAATTATTCTTCTGGCTTCATTTTCTTATGTAGGGCCTGACAGCTGTGGAAGAGAGGTGGTGGTGACTTGCCTTTGAATTTTGCCACCTGCAAGGGCAACGCTAGAAATACTTCTTCACATTTTCCTGGAATTATTTGAAAGACTTGGAGGGAGAGCAGAGCTGCAGGTAGTGGTTTACACACCAGGAATTGCAGTTTTAGTAGCAAGTCCAGTAGAGCAACAAAATCAGGTTGAGGGTTTATTGGGATAGGGGAGTTTGATTTTTTTTAGGATTTAAATTCACTTTTGTCCTGCACCTTTTGTTATGTTTGATTTGCAGGAATCAATTGGATGTGGAGAAGTGTGAAGAACATACATGCTCACTGCTTTATAGGAGCATTCATATGGGAAATCTTAGTTCAGAAACTAAAATTTTTTAGAAGTACCTCAGTCCTTCTGAGTCTGTTTCTGTTTCATTTTCCCTGCTGCTTTTACTTATCAGATCACATGAAGATTTCTCTTTTTTTGAAGATACAAAAAATAATAGTTCACATAATTTGCTGAGGCTATTGTTGAGGCACAAATGCACGGTAAAAGGATTAGAAATAGCCTTTAAGTGTCCAAATCAAAAGAAATGATAGATATAAAACTAAATACAGAGAGATGTTGACAGCCAGTATTGACTTTCTAGTGCAACTGAAGAGACTCCTGTGCCTTGTCCATAGGCAGTTGAGCCATTTCTGCCTCTTGTAATTTTTGTCCACATCAGTGATCACTTTAGGATGTTTGATTTAGCAATTTTGCCAAAGAAGGTGTAACCTATGCTTTGGAGGACAAAAGAGAAGTCTTCACATTCAATTTAATAGCAGTAACTTTTCTCTGCATGACTTTTAGTGAAGTCACTACTTTTCATTGGCACGTTTTTAGTTTCACAGTATGCTTTATGACTGTATCACATTGCTGCTTCCACCTGAAAATTCAGAAGATTGACTTTAAAGTGCTTCATAAAACGAGGTGTTTCATAATTTTAGACTGAGTGAAAATTAAATCACAAGGCTGTAAGTTTTACATACTTTGTCGTAACATGAGGTGTATCCCTATCCTGGCTACGTTTTCGGATGAATTAGTAGTACCTTGGATCAGGACACATCAGAATATATAGCAATTTATTTGCAGGTATTTAAAACCTGTTTGTAGTAATGTTATCTGCTGAGGTAATCCCAACCATCCATCACACTTCATTCTTCTTCATAAGCTTTTTGTTCCCCTGTGATTTTCTTCTGACCTGCAGTTAGAATTCAATAGCAATAGGGCTCAATAGGAGATCTTAAACATTGAAGATAAAATTCTATTTGAATTCTAATATTGAATTCTCTGGTGAATTCTCTTATTGAATTGGTGAGGAACAGATCCAAATGTCACAACTTAATTCAGTGTAAATCAACATAAGTAAAAAAATACATTCTCTCATCTTGCTGATGAAAATGTTCAACATTTTGAGTCTTTCGGTTTTGTGATCCATGAACTTGTTTGTGCTTGTTGAAGACAGTGATACTTTCTTCCAAAAGAAAAACTGTATTAGAATTTTTGAAGATGCTTTCTGGAAGCAGGCTGAAACAGAATATTGAAGGGTTAGTGCTTTTTCCTCTGAAAGAATAAAACTTAATACAAGAAACATTCTATCCTTATCATTAAAACTAGGGAATACTAGGCTGGGGTATGGCATCTATGTAATGGCAACGAGTAGCAGTGTACACTAGTTTGGAGTGAAAGTGTTGACAGCTCTTCATTATGTTCCACCCTTCACAGGCTCCTGCGGTTTATGACAACCTTTTCCAGTTCTTTGTATCTTTACTCTCTGGTCCTTGCATGTTTATTAATCTTCAACAGAGATTATCTGGAGTTGGATTAGAGTCTCTTCATAGAACCTTATAGCTATCAAAGTTCAATCAAGTCAAGTATGCTCCCTTCTGTCTTCTCTCCTTCCTTCTAAGAAAATTAATCAAGATGAGGAGCTCTTTGCATGTCTTATTTAAACAACTTACATCCACGAAGAATGGAAAGGCGACTGGGAATGCTGGCAATTTCATTACCCAGTATTTTCACCTAAGAGGGAGAGAACCCAAGGTTTTCTTTGTTACCTCCCACTGATGAACAGTGACTGAAACATTGAAACGAGCAGTTTAAATGTCAAACAGCATCCAGCAATTGTCTTGGTCATCTCATCCAGTGTTTCAGCTGATGTACACTTTCCATCGTATCCTACTGAGAGACAGAGATTGTTTCTTCCATCCAAAGTAGATGAAAAAAAACAAACTATATTAGTCCAAGACACTTGGCATTATATTGCTTTCCATTTCTGGGTTTGTTTGGTTGTGGGTTTGCTGTAACAGAGCAGTGTACCGTACCCAGCCATTCTGTGGGTGAGAAGATCCAGGGTGAAGAGTTTAAGAATGATTATACTGGTATTGTCAACTGTGCATAAAAAAAACCAAAAACAAAACCCCCAAAACAAAAAACTGAACTATTCAACAGTTTTGCCTTAACCTGGAACTGCAAAGAGAGACATCTGCATAAGCAGCAGCTTCTCCAAGTTAAATTGACTTGTGAGCCTGCATCTCTTCTTCCACAGTGCAAGATCCAATCCCTCAGTGCAAGTGCCCTGTTCTGAAAACATTGCTTGTTGTTGGGCTTTGTGGCTTATTCCGAGCCACCACCTAAAAGCCTGATTGTGAAACATTCATTATGGCAAAGCCTATTTTAGCTTGCTGCCTAGAGGACTGGCTTGAGATAGTGGAGGGTTTAAAGGCTGGTGGGCAGTCTGTTGCCTACCCATTTTCCAGCAGATATGTGCAGTGTCTGAATAAGGAAGTTTTCCTGAATTTTTGACTGGATTTTTGAAAAACGCTAAGCTTGAACTGATCACATTTGGTATTTTGATTTAGCAACAGAATTCAGATACACAAGGGTACTGATCTATTAAGACTGTTTCTAAAACCCACTGGTTTTGAGCAAATGTGGGTAGCAGAGTATTGGGAAGTGTAAGTGTCAGGAAGTGTTTGAGGATCACTGGATAAAGGATGTTTGGTGTTCACAGAAGCACCATTAAAGGCCAAGCGACAACTATAAAAGGATGGTTCAATGTTATTGTAGTCATGTAACTTAACTGCAAAGTGTTTTGTTGTGGTTTTATAGAAAGTACAAGGAAAGATATACTATTAAAGACAGAACCCCACTAAACATTGATGGGGCAGATGACTTAGAGCTGAGGACATGAGTTAAGGAGTCATGTAATGTACAAACTGACCTGGATATAGCCTTTGCCAAATTGTAGGAAGTTGTCAGGGCAAAGGTAAGGCAAGCACAGATTACATAAAAAATGACAATCAATTTTCAATGCCATGAATATTTTTGAGGGATTGAGCTCTAAAATGTATTTTTATTGAGTTTCTAGATTGTAATGAATGTGTCTACAGAATTTTATGAAGAGCTTGAGAGTTCAGCTGTTTTAAAATGATTTTTTTATATAGCAGTGATTATTGTATCTATATATTTAATAGAACTGTAAAACCATTTTAAGAGTATCTGTAAAATTCTGTGTATGTGATACAATTATTTATTAATTATGACTCATGAGAATGAACATTAAGCTATGCATCAGTTGTGTAATCCATTTGAAAACTGGAAACTGAGAAGAGTTTTTAATGAACAGCAGCCTTGAAAAGCAGGGGAAATGATTGAATACAATTGTGTGATTCTTAAAGCTGCATAGCAATATGTCATTTTGTGATGTTAAACTTTCAGCTACAGTTGCAAAATATACTGAGTGACTAAGCTACTTTTCTTCCATTAAAACTTCCAGAAGCTGAAATTTCTACATGTTGATATTTGGTACCTAAACACACTTAAATCTCTACGTCTTCTGGGCACTCTCAGTTTACTCCAGCTCAGTATGACTGTAATTCAAGTAATACTCCATTGAGTTTAAGGGGGTACCAAGCAATACCCAATGGGTTTTTTTAGGGTTCTCTGCACCAATCCTCACAGAATCAGAGCTTTAGAAAATTAATCTGGCCAGTGTATGTGGTATCATATTCAGCAATCTAACATGATAATAACTGTGCATTATCACTTATGCTAGCTTTAAATACTTGGAGTCCCTTCTTGCCAAGCACAAATGTGAATGCATCCAGTGATGTGTTCAGTTCCTCTACTTCTGTGGAAGTCAGTGCAACACATCTGTGTGCTAAGCACACACTACAGGACCTGGCCCTGAGGGCACTTCAATCAACATTAACCACATAGGCCAGGAAGTCACTGAAGCCTATGCAATGCCCTTAGCACTGGATCTCCTCAAATCCAACACACACCGATCATACCACTCACTTTACTTATCTCCCCTTGTACACAGAGCATTTGTTTGCCTAAATTCTTCAGGATCCGCCCTCTAAAGTGAGGAAGTTAGAACAGCAGTGGGGAACAAATAACTGGAAGACAAGAGTGAGGTTTCAGGCTGGGATATGGCCATGGCAGTTCCCAAACTGCTACAGCTGAAAGCTCATACCCTGACAACAGATGGCCTGCTGTTTCCATTGAGCTAATGGGTGGCAGATCTGAATGGAAGTAAAAATCCCTGAGTTCTTTGTGTTTCTTCACTGTGCAATTTTTTGGTCAGGTAAATAACTTTCAATTCTTCCCCTCGGCACACCACTGATAACACTAGCAGCTGTGCAACTTATGATCATTCACATTCCAGGTTTGTATATAAACAGGACATACAGTATGGCTTGTTCCCACCCACATCACCCCAAGACCGTGAAGCTGTTCATGCAGAATGATAGAAGGTGCATGCACATTAAATGATAAAGAAAAGTCATGTTCTGAGCAGCATAGCTGTCCATCTCTTTACACAACTGCAGAGCCCACAGAGGGTGAAAAATTAAACCTTATTTTTTCAAATGCCATAGCCATTTCAGGGTTATCTTAACTGAAATTGTGGAACATCAAAGTATTTCTTTGCTCCACTAAAGTAAGACATGGCAAACTTCCTTCCACCTCATTGGCACTTCCAGTGACTTCTTTCTAGGCAGCTGCTACTGCTGCTACTGGAAAATGAGACCTATGTTATTTTCTTCCCATAGTGGGGGAATATCTAACTTTATGTCTCTGGAACATAAAGTTGGTCCCTGAATGATGAATACAATTTTTTTTCTTAATAAAAAGGTTGGGACCAATAAAAATAATTAATTTTTGCCTTGGTGAGAAATACTAAAATCTACCATTCCAAGAAAGGCTATATCCTGGCCTTCACTGTTATTTTCAGGCCAGGCAGTATTTTATTCTCCAAATAGTTTCATTACTTTCACTGGGCCTTCCTGGAGTCTCTTTGATTCACAGAATAGATCTGCTGTGTGTACAAGGACCAATTTGTACAGGGGGGTCCTGGTCCACAGCTCTTATTAAGACTGTAACAGAAAGTTACCATTTTTTACTTCAAAATGACTGGTCTGATGTAAATCAAGTGACTTTCAAAGTATATGCTGCTCAGTTCTTGAGAGAAGCAATGCAGTCACATTTTAATGCCAAATAAGTTATACAAGTTAAATAAGTATTTTTATTGTAATAAACAATTCAACTTTTGCTTTTGTCTTGAACAAAACATTTTAGTAGGCATATCACTTTGTGCTATTGTATACTGCTTTGTAAAAAGCTTAATAAACTGTTTTACCCTTTCTTGTTAAAGTGCTAGTTTTGCTAAAGAGTTAATGAGGGACTTCATCCTAAATAAATAATCTGCAAGTAAGGAATGTAATATTTAAAATACATGTTCCTCTTTGGCAAGTGGTGAGGAATGATGATTTTTTTAAATAAGAACAAATGCTGGGAGATTTGAGCAGTATCCAGATATACTGAAGGAGATGCATTTTCATGTACTTTCAAATACATTTCTTAACACTTTTAGTCAGGTTTGTATTGGATGTTTGCACTAGTTGCTCAAAGCTAATTTTTGTGAGAAAGAACTATATTCTTCTGTATAGCTGGTACACTAGAAAAGCAAATGTTTTTAGACACTGTTATGCTATAATAAGAATAGTATTTACTAGTGAATAGTTTCAATTTATTTTACAAAATCTCCAATTTTGAAATAAATGAACAGGCTTCCTGTATCTAATCTATTATCTGTGGGTTTGTCCTTTTCCTCACAACAAAATACATTAGAACATCTCAGTTCAAGAGAGATCACCATTTTTTTCTAATGGTTTAATTTATTAATTTTTATTTTTATATATTGTATCTATTATATGTGTTATTTTTATTTATTTATGCATTGTAATGCCCAGAAATAATAGTCACTTTTTAGCAGAGTAAAACAGTAAACACTGCAGATTCATATTGCATTGTTTCCCACCTACCCAAAAAGTAGAAATCCTTCATTTGGGAGGAAGTATCTAGACTTTTATTCCAGTCAACAAACAGATGGATTTTAAAATTTTATAAAGGTGAAGAATTATTAATTTATTAATGCATAGAAATTGGCAGCATAAAGGCAAGCTTACAAAAGCTGACAAAAACATTAGTGCTTAGTCACTGTTTTTACAATTCAGTTTATCTGGGCTGTTTCTATGTACATGATTAGACTTGTAGATTAGTAAATTACTAGTTGCAGTATCCATTCATATTTACTATGTATTTCCCTCTACACTTTAATTTCTTTTGCATTATAGGAGAAAAAGAAAATGAAGTACAACAGAGTTGAAATACAGTTCAGATTCAGACCCATAATGTATCTCCTGAAAAATATATCTAAATTGAATAAACACAGCGAAGGAAAATTTTATATGGAGAAAGGATTAGGAATACTTCTTCTCTAAAAGTTTCATGCATTGGGAACTATAAATACTTCTCTAATCCTGCTGCAAATCATCTCACGTGCTTTCCAAGTGTTTCTAACCACTCCTGGAGTAGCCTGTACCTGCCTATTGGACCATTCCCCCCCACATCTAATCATGGGCAGTAAGAGAATATTCATGATGCTGTTGAGATTTTGGGATACTTGGGTCCAGTCCTGTTAGCAGTGCAGACTTCCAGAATCACAGAATGGCTTGGGCTGGAAGGGACCTTTACATGTCATCTAGTCCAACCCCTCTGCAATGGGCACCTTCCACCAGATGAGGTTGCTCAAAGGCCTTTCCAGTGTGACTTGAATGTTTCCAGGGATGGGGCATCTACTACCTTTTCATTACCATAACTTTAAATTCTCTAATTACAGTTTGAAACCAGTAACTTTTATTGGTGTCATGAATGATAATTAAGTGGAGAATAAAAATGTTGTGATTTTTTTTTTTTTAATTGGATTAATTTTTTTGCAACTGACACTGTGGTTAGGAACTTGCAAGTGGACTGGGGAGTGGAGGGTGTGAAGTTCAAATAGGCAAGATGGATCATTCAGAATGTGGAAGCAGAGTAAGCTTTTACAACAATATGAGATCTAAACTTTAGTTCAAATTCAAACATAGTAAGACAGAAATTGTTGGACTGGATTTAACTACTCTGGGATAAAAGTAATTCTTATAGAAACTGCAAAAATAATCTCCCTTATTCTTGATATGCAATCACAATTTTTGTAGCTTAAAGATGATGCAAATGCAGCACGGCAAACACCCATCTGAATCTTGGCAGCAATGAAGACAAGAACAGGGTTTCCTTCAGACAAGGAACCCTATGCATGTACAGTGAGTATGCACTTTGGTTATGCAGGAGCCCAGAACTCCAAAGGATAATCTGTGGACATCACACATAAATTCTGGTTGGTAGTGTATATGGAAACCTTTGTCCTCTCTTCAGTGTTAATTTTACCTGGTTGGTAAACAAAGGCCAGCAAGGGCAGGAGAACCTTCAAATCAGTGAGCAGATACACCAAACCCTTAGACTTGAGCTGTGATTTCTATTAAGACACCAATACAGAGCAATAATCTTGAGTTGTTATTTCTACTGATGTTACAAGGATTAGTTCCAGTAGAGCTAATTGCAGCAATTTATGAAATGCCTCCTGTGAGTAACTCCATTCCTTGGTGAGACAGTACCATTGGCTTACAACAGTCCTTGTCAAACTGTACACTTTTTCTTGGAATATCATGCAACACATGATCAAAGCAAAATGTATAGCTCCATCTGCTGTAAATAATTTGAATTATTTTTACATTACTTTTTTTATGGCTGATCTGTACCCTGGGGAACTGATTTATCACTTTGCTGATATGTATTTTCTGCATGTTAGCAAGAATCAGCATAAATACTGATTTATACATTGCAAAGTGGTATACCTTGTTTCCTAGGCAGAAATGAGCATTAATAAGGTTATATCTCAAGGACATCAGGAACTTCTGTTAACTGCCATATGACAGATCTTTTGTACTTTTGTCATTTCAGCTGCTTGTGAAATTCCTCTCCTCTTTTGTTAAAAAACCCATCAGGTGAAGTCCCAGGTGACTGGAAAAAGGGAAACATTTTACCCTTCTTTAAAAAGGGTAGGAAGGAGGACCCTGGGAACTGCCTCACCTCTGTGCCTGGGAAGATCATGGAACAAATCCTCCTTGAAGTTATGCTACAGCACATGGAGGACAGGGGGGTGATTTGGGACAGCACAGCTTAGCATGGGCAACTCCTGCCTGACCAGCCTAAGGGCCTCCTATGATGGAGTGACTGCATCAGTGGACAAGGGAAGGCTTACAGATGTCGTTTATCTGGACTTCTATAAAGCCTTTGACACAGTCCCCCACAATATCCTTCTCTCTAAGCTCGAGAGAGATGGATTCGATAGGTGGACTATTTGGTGGATGAAGAACTAGCTGCATGGTCACACCTAAAGGGTATTGGGCAGCAAGCAATAGCTCTCTCTTCTGGGCCATAAATGATTCCTTGTCAACTGTTTCCAAAGGAAAGGAGAAACAAGTCATGCCTGTTCCTGCCTTGGTGCTTTTATCAAGTGCTCCCTGACTGTGTTGTTGCTGTGACTCCTGGGCTGCCCCCACACCCTGCAGCTGATGTATAGAAAAAAGATAGTCTTTTGTCTCTTCTGACTGTGTCTGCGTTATGATATGCTGGACTAGGGAGATGCTGTTTGGTGATGGATCCCAGGGAAGCATCCCTTGCCCCAGAATCATTCCAGTGGGAATCAGGGCTGAGATTAGAGACTTTAAGAGTCAAACCAAAGCAAAGAATCACACAGAATGACTGAGGTTGTGAGGGATCTGCGGAGGTCCTCAGGTCCAGCTGCCCTGCTCAAGCAGGTTCCCCAGGATTATGTGCCCTTATTTTGTGAATATTTGCAAGGATGGAGACTCCACAACCTGCCTGGGCAACTTGTGCTAGCGTTTGACTACCTTGACAGGAAAAAATTGCTTTCTTGTGCACAGCTGGAAAACCAGGTGTTTCCATTTGTGCCTGTTGCCCCTGGTGCTCTCAGTAGGTACTCTGGAGAAGAGCCTGGCTCCTTCATCATCATCCTTCCCACCAGGGTTTTATGCACAATGCTAAGATATCTACCCTCCCCCCAGTCTTCTCCCAGCTGAAGACTGTTGGCTCTCTCAGCCTCTTTCATGGCAACAAGAAGGGGATTTCCACTGGTCTTTTTTTGGAAACGCCTCTGTCTCACGAAATTGGAGACATCAGTCTTTTCAGTTTCCTTGTCAGCTGTGCAATTGCACTTTGGTGTGGTGGTGCAGAGGCAAAGATGGAAGGTGCTGCCATCTGTCACCTCCCATGCAGGTGGGTTGTAGTGGAGAAGATGTGTTTGTTGATTTCCCACCTCTGTATCAACAAGGCCATGCTCAATTGGGAATCTGACTGAAGGTTCCTTCTCTCATCCCAGTCACTGCCCTTAGTGGTCCCTTGCCTTTCCCACCTGCTCTTCTGGTTCCCTACTGGTCCAAACCCAGAAGGAAACAGTGCAGTGCTCAGCTCTTCAAGGGCTGACATCATCAGTAAACCTGAGCAAAACTTTTCTTTTTTGCTCCCCGTGTTCAGGAGACTTTTTAATCACACAAAAGGCTTTTGTGACTCTCTTCCTTTTTTTTTTCTTTTGATGAATTTCTTAATTTATAGGAAAACTAAGGCATCCAAACCCATTGCAGGTTTGATGGCATCAAAATAAGCCAAAAATTATTCTAGGGGAGTTTGGAGCCAGTTTTGGTTTTAAAATATTCTTTCTCTGTGAGCCATTCCAGGACAGCCAACACAATTACAAGCTCAGAGTTGAAACCAAATCTTCTGGCTGACCTGAATTTTGTTTCCCCTTTCTTTTCATCCACTGGTAGCTACAGGAGGTCAGAAATTGTTTTCTTTCCTAACAGAACATTTATTTTTCGCCATCCTTCTTCTTCTTTACCAGTGATCTGAATTTGGGTGGTTTCTTTACTGATGTGTCACTGTGATAGTAACACTCTAGAGACTGGAGCACAGGTAGAAGATGACGGAGGAGATCATCAGTCTGGAGAAACCTAAGGGAAAAGCAGGTAACTTTGTCTGGGAACAGTTGTCTGGAGAGAGATGGGTCAGTTTCCAAACTACATCAGCTCATGTCGTCAAGTCAGCAATTTAAAGAGGTTAAAAAAAAATAAAGCAGTTAAAACTACTGAAGTTCCTTCTGCACTAGAGAAAATATCCTTGGAGTTACAAAGCCTGCATCACTGAAATGTGAAAACACGCCAAAAAAACTTTTTTAAAAGCATCTTAGGGTGAGACAAAGATTTGTGCAACCTAACACCTTTTTAAAACCTCAGCTCAAATTTTAGAAATGGAATCTGTTCAAAATAGGTTTCTTTCTTCCAACTTCCTTCTATATAATAACACCTTCATCTTTTTCTCCTAATGCATTGCAGGTGTTATTATTAGCATTGTGGCTTAAAATGTTTGCAACTGCTCTTGCCTGCAGTGATTCACAGTTATGAACTGGAAAACCTGGTAGCCAGAGAGGAAACACTCAAGGAAACTTTTCTGAAGTGGAGTGCAGAATAGACATACCCTTTCCTGGACAAAAACTTGAATGCAACACTTTGGCCTGTATTTTGTCAGTAACTGCCTGCTTGTTTCAAAGTGCACTATTGAAATAGTGTGTGACACGAGGCCAAACAGCATCATGGCTGGTACCAACAGGAGGGAACAACAGAGGTCACCATTGTCTCGCAGGAAGGAATCTCTTCAGAGTCCATTTTAGAATCTGATGAGAGTGGAGCCAAAAAGCCTGGTTTCCACTGGTGTGATTACAGAGTTCTGCATGAATAAAGACAATTACTTGTCACATACTGGTTTTAATGTCAATCTTCCTTTTTTCTAACAGATTTTTTTTTCACTCTTACTCCACGGGAAAAGCCAGAAATATCCCCGCCTTCCATCAATTACTGATGATTTTTTTTAAAGGGAGAGATAAATGTCTCTATCTCCATGCTGTCTTAAAACACTTACCCTATAGAGTAAACATCAGTATTTCTGGTACTCAATATATGGGGAAGGCTGTAACTTGGTACATTGTTACTTATTCTTTTCTGGATTTTAATAGATGGGCTATTGTATTCTTTTCATTCCACAGCCTGTTTGCTTTGTTTTTATGGTTGATTGTGTGGGTTTTTTAATGAAGATCTGAATGCCAACCAGTTTGAAGTATGTGGAATTTTTTAGAGTTGCATATTACACTGATGACTTCATCTCACTTTAAAAATCTTTTTAAGGAATTTGTGAAATCAACATAAAAGTCAATTTTTAATTTAGACCTATACTCTTGAAGGTTAGATGTCATTATACAAACATATGAATAGAATATCTGTTTCTTAGAATGGAGAGAGACTGTTGGGGATAGAATTGTAAGGAATAGCACAAATTTTATTCTAACTGTGCTTTTAAATCAAAACCTCCTGTCAGCAGGCAGGCTTAAGGAGGAAGTAGCTGTGGAGAAAGACACCCTTTTTTATATGAAAATAACTTCCAGAATTCTCCTGGCATTTTGTCTGTTTTGTTTTCTAAGTATTCTGCTTGCTTTCTCTTTGAACCTACTTGAATTGGATAAAATTCACTGTTTAACCATGGCCTGCATTAAGGAGGGTTCCTTTCTGCTATTTTATGTTGAAATAATAAAGAATGCCAATTTCCTTCAGTACTTCAGCTCAAATTGGAAAAATAGACCCATATGTTCTGACGTTCCCACTGGATAAGACTGAACAGCTGCCCCTCTTCCTCAGCTTTTGTCACGGGATATAATTATTCTTCCATCCATAAAAAACCAGAAGGATGCCCATTCAATGCTATAAAAATACCAAATGCTGTAATATTTAACAACATGGGCATTACAGAAGACGTGCTCTAAACAGCAACAGAGGTTTGAGCCAAGAAAACACTTGATTTGGTAATACCCCCAGCCTCTGTATCACTTTTAATTTAAAATAACTTTATTAAGGTTGGTTTAAATGAACCTTAGAGTGCTCCAGCTAGCTTTGTCTTCTCACACTGATTTTGCAGGCACAGTTACACTAAGGAAGACAGCAAGTGCCTCGTAGGGAGCAGATGGAGTCAGGGAGGCTGGACCTCCAGCCACAGATCTTCCCCTGGATACACGTTGCTTTCAGCACAACTTACAAGGGCAGTGGCTGGGCAAAGGGGCTTTGCCTTGCCTGCGTGGTCGTCTTATTAGGCAACAAGGACCACCTCCATCCAGTCCTTGTGCAAGTAGATGCATCATGGGAGACTCTTTAACTCGGCCACATAACACAAGCCTAACTGGTTCTTCGCCTGTGGCTGAAGGGTTTTGGTGGTAGAAAAGCCTCACCCTACATCATCTGTTTAATCCCAGACATGTCAGGGCACTTCTTCAAAAACCTCGTAGTAGCTAGTAACATCTACTCAAGCAAAGGAGCGCTGGTTGCCAAGGGGCTGGAGTGACGCCAGTGATGCGGCCAGTCAACAACCTCCCTCATCCACGACAAAGGGTGCTACTTTGGGAGCCCCCATAAACCCACCCAGCTCCAGCCAGCCTTTCTTCGGCACCAGCAGGGGCGGGGGCTTGCGGGTGGGAAGGCGGCACTTTGCCATGACGGCCGCTTCTGAGGGAGGCCACCTGTCGAGAGAGAGCTCAGCGCTGCCGAAAGGGGCTCGCCATGTGCCAGAAGAACCCCATCCCCTCAGAGCGGCCTCTCCGTGCCCGGCGCTGCCGCAGCGGGACGAGCGCCCGGCCCCGCTCCGCCGCTCCAAGATGGCGGGGGCCGAGCGCCTCGTGAGCGCGGGGCCGCGCTGTGTCCCGCCGCGCCATTGGCCGCCTGGCGCACCTTTCACCTTTTACC